>VWZX01002541.1:108983-146629 GCA_013399015.1 Galbula dea | reverse complement strand
GGGGTGAGTGCGGGGGGGCGGGGCGCGGCGCGGCGCGCGGCGGCGGGGTCCCGGTGGGCCAGTGGGAGCGGGGCCTTCTTCCTTCCCTCACTCCCGCCCGCGGGCCCGGTGTATGATGCTGCCCCACCCTGCGCTCGCCGGTCTCGCCGTCCCGTGGCTGGGCCCTAGTACCGCCGTGGGGCGCTGCCGGCAGCCGCGGGCCGGGCCGGGCCGGGCTGAGCTGAGCTGGGCTGGGCCGGGTTGGGCTGGAACCGGCACGGCTGGAGCGGCCTGACCTTCCCCGTCTTTGAGGCACCGGCAGCGCGGTCCCCGAGGGGCGGTGGCTAGGGCCCGGCCCTCGCGCATACCGGACTGAGGGGGCCGAGCTGCTGCCGCCGGCGCTGCTCGGGGCCGGGCGGGGCACCGCGTGTGGGCGGGAGAGCTGAGGGGGTTGGAAGGCTCACGGCTGCCCTCCGAGGGGCTGCTGCGGAGAGTGAGGGGCCTTCACTGGGGCGAGCCCGGGCCGCAGGCTGAAGGAACGGCTCCCTCCGGTCATCGGGAGGTGAAGGCTCTTTAACCGGTGCTTCCCGGGAGCGCTGTCCTTTCCGGCTGTGCGAGCCCGGTGGCCCGCGGTGGAGGGGGTGAGATCCGGATAGTGTGTGCCGTGGGAGAGGTGATCCTGAGCATGGCACTTGTGCCTCCAGTGTTCATGATGCTGTTATGTGCGACTGTCCTGGCAGGAGGTTGTGCGAGGACTGAAGTTCATCGGCCGTGCTTGGATCACTTTGTCATGTAGGAAACGAAAGGTTCGTGCTTCCCTGGAGGAAAACTAGCTGATGTGCATGTGCTCAGTGACCTGCTGGAGCTGCCTGGTTTTCCCCCTTGAGCTGCCAGTTTCCAGTGTGATTCTATGAGACATGTGTTGGGGTTTTTTTCCCCTCTTCCACCCCTGTAGCTGTTGTCACTTTTTATCCTTAAAAACAACCAAAACCTGCACAAACTTATGGTAGCCAGGAGCGTGTGTTGCACGTTGTTAATAGGAGGTAGCTCTCTGAAGACAGAAAGAAGCTGATGAAGAAGCTTTCTGAAGTCCCCAAGATGCTGTTCTTGCAATTCAAATTTAACCTCCTGTCTAAGGCAGGCTGTAAGAACGCTGCAGCTGCTCCTTCTCCTGTGGAGTCCATCCCTTCCAGTGTAAAGGTGTTTCTTGCTGTTGGATTTGTGGCATCCACGTTGTATTGCAGTCGAACTGGAACAAAGCTCAGGCTAATGTTTGAGTAGGGATCAGTTGCAGAGCTGTTGCTTAGAGTTCAGTCTGATTCCTTAGGTTTTTTCTTGAGTGGAGACTCTTTTGATTTCTTTTTTTCTGGGAGGAGTTGTGTTCAAGCAATGCTGTCTGTGTGGTGACTTGAAGTTTTCTTGTAGCAGCAGCAGCCAAACAAAAAGGCATTTCACAGATTTCCACATGGAAGTAGAGAAATTACTGTCTCTAGTATCCCTATCAGTGAAACACATCATCTAACTTAAAATGCAGTGATATTTTGCCTCACTTTTGGACTATTTAACTGCTTCCTCATTGGGGTCCTAGTTATTATTTCATCTTCTCTAAAAGACTGCAAGTTATTTGGCAGCTGATTTGCAATATATGTGCATTAACATCTGTGCTTCTTCAGTCCTCTAGAAAAATGCAGAGGGTGCCAAGGTTCTGCAGTTCTCTCTGCTGGGAGTGCTTTTGTCTCTGTCATTAATAACAGGGTTGCCTAGTTATTGATGGGGTAGAGTATGTTCTGTCTAAGGATTGCCTGAGGTTCAACAAGGCCAAGTGCTAGGTCCTGCACTTGGGTCACAACACCACCATGAATGCTCCAGGCTTGGGGCAGAGTGGCTGGAAAGCTGCCCACTGGAAAGGGACCTGGGGGTGTTGGTCAACAGCAGCTGAAGATGAGGCAGCAGAGTGCCCAGGTGGCCAAGAAGGCCAACAGCATCCTGGCTTGGATCAGCACTAGGGTGGCAGCAGGGCTAGGGCAGGGATTGTCCTCCTGGACTGGGCACTGGGGAAGCCACAGCTCCAATCCTGGGCTCAGTTTTGGGCTCCTCACTTCAAGCAGGACACTGAGGTGCTGGAGTGTGGCCAGAGAAGGGCAAGGAAGGTGGGGAAGGGTCTAGAGCACAAGTGTTGTGAGGAGCAGCTGAGGGAAGTGGGCTTGGTTAGCCTGGAGAAGAGGAGGCTCAGGGGAGACCTTCTCCCTCTCTGCAGCTCCCTGAGAGGAGGCTGGAGCCAGGTGGGGCTTGGGCTCTTCTCCCAAGGAACAAGTAACTGGCTGAGAGGACACAGCCTCAAGTTGTGCCAGGGGAGGTTTAGGTTGGACATGAGGAAAAATGTTTTAACTGAAAGAGTGGTTAAGCATTGGCCCATGCTGCCCAGGGCAGCTGTGTAACACTGGGTTTGTTGCTTAACAATGAAACATTGTCTTCATTTCCAAATCTATGTAATATAATGTCTGTATATTTGAATATCATCTTGGCTGACTCTTCCTGTCTGTTGGGTTATCAGTTTGCAGGCAAGATGAGCACCAAGCTGGAGGCAAGGTGAAGGCTTTCCAGAGTCCTCCCCATGTATCTTATTTACTGGTGACTCTGCACTTCCTGACATCTCTAACCAAAAAAAAAGCACCCTTCAGGTTGGCATAATTCCTGCATTAATTTATTGTAATGAAGTTGGAGGAAAGGAATAAGACTGAGATGATAAAAGTCAATTTATTTTCTATATTTTTGAGAAGAAAATAGTCTGTGCTTTGTCACTCTTCCCCTTTCTCCCTTTCCATCCTTCTCTCCTCTTCACATATCTAGGCTTCATTATTTTTAGATCTGAAAGCCTGTTTAGTATAAAGTGATTTCTTGCACAGCAGTGACTAGGTGAAGGTCTCTGTTGGAATCAATGATTTCTGACTGGCCTGAAGCAGTAATTTTCAGGCTGTTAGCTCCAGGGATCAATCAGCTACCACAGAGGTGCTAGTGAGGATACCTCAGAAAAGGACTCCTTCCCTTCAGTCTCTCAATGCATGACTTTGCTCCTCAGCTGGGAATTTCCCACATTTCCAAACAGAAGAAGACTGACTACTAAGTTGGAATGTCTCAGAAGCAGGTACAAGGTGTTTAAGATGAATGACTGATGGTGAATGATGTCCTCAAGTAAGTGCCAGGGTTTCCTCACCCTTGTATTCATGTGCATTCTGTCTGACCTGGGCTTGTTTAGCCTGCATTACTCTGGGATTATTTGCTTAGTTTCTTTGGAAACTAAAACATTTGCCTTTGCTAGAGGAGGATGATCTGTTACCAAGTGACTCTTGGTGTGGTTGGACAGATGATCTGTTTGAGAGGAGATTAGCTGGCCCTGTGATGCTGCTGGTTCCATTGTGTTCCTAGAAAGTGTGCACAGGAGATGCTCCTGCCTTTGAAGTTTTTGCAGCAGCAGCAAAGAGATTGAAGGAAAAACTGTTTGCTGCTTGATTTGAACTGCAGTCTAAAGACTGCTCCCTCATTTTAAGCTGAGCAATCACAAATACATGTGTGGTAGAAATGACATGAATAAGAGGAACTGAAACCTGAGAGATCTTTCATTGTCCTTATTTACTCTTGTTAATCAGTAGCAAAAGGTGCAGCAACTGATGCCCTGAAGCATGTTTGCTAGGGCTTCCCATCTACCCCTGGACCAACAGCACTGCTCCTCTCTTGTTACACTGAGCTCCAAAGCTTCCCCAAACCAAGCTTGAATTCCCCCTTCAGAGAGTTTCCCTTTGGTGTGCTGGTGCCTAGGGCCAGCTTGAATAGCCAGAGTGGTTCATTTATGTTCTGATTACTTATGGAATAATTATAACTGGATAACAGATGGCTTCACTACCATGTTAGAATGTAATGGTTTGAGGTTTTCCTCTTTAAATTCTGGGTTTGATGTCCCACAGATCAGAAAGCCTTTCCTGTGATGGTTGGTCATTGATTGCTGGAGCAGAGCTTGTTCTTGCAATGTGCCAGTCCCTGGGAGACCATCTTCATTTTCTTCAGCACTTTACATGCCACTTTACTTTTGCTCCTGCTAGTTTTTGTTGGCACTGGCAGCAGTTGGAGGGTTCTTACAGGAGTGCAGCTCTGCCATGCTAGGGTTCAGAAAGCCTTCATTTTATTTAATTGATAGCACTGAACTGACATCTGGCCAGGTCTGATAATGCAATAAACACAGATGCTGGGTGAAACAATTACTTGGCCTTTCTCCATCCTGCAGAGAAGTGCTGATAGTCCTCCTGTCACTGATGCTTACTTTAGCACCACTAAACCATGGTCTCTGAACCCCTCCAGGGATGGTGACTTCCCTGGGCAGCCTGGGCCAATGCTTAACTACTCAGTCAGTGAAGAAACTGTTCTTAATGTCCAACTTGAACCTCTCCTGGCACAACTTGAGTCTTATACTCAGTGTTGGTAGCTCAGCTTTGCTGCTCTGCTCCTGCAGAGAAGCTGTTAATAAATGGGCTGTGATGTTCTGGAGTGGTTGTGAGGAGGTAGGCTGAGGTGTCAAAGGGAAGAAAATTAATTAGCTTGGAGAAACTGTCTACTTTTCCCTGGGGGATTAAGGTGGAATATCCAATACTACACTTGGGCAGCAATAACATTCAGCAGGTGCTTTTAAAAGGAGAGAGGTGCCACATCTGAGGTGCCTTCAGACTGATGGAAACCTCTTTTGTCTGGCTCAACAATATGAACTGGCTGCTCTCACTCTGTGACCAAGCTTGGAGTGAGCCATGGGTACATCTGGCTGGATGGCTCTGAGGCACATCTGTGGTGTCCTGGTGTTTGACAACATCCCAACATGTGCATTTTCCATGGCTCTGCATCAAATCTTAAAAGCCTTTTCTTACCTTTAGCTCATTAAACCAGCCTAATAAAGGCATGGATTGTATCTCACTGAAAGGGCTTGATGACACAGGAGATCATTCTTCTTTCTTTAGGTACATCTCTAAGCTTCTTACATGTGTGATGACTGACAGAAAAGATAAGAGAGCATGGAGGGAAAGGTGACAGATCAGAAAAGGAGTGAGTGTGTTCTGCACAACCATTTAAAAATTGGGAACTAGTTCAATATCTAGAATTTGTTAAAGAAATCTAAATTCAATTTAAATTCCTTCCACAATGAGGGGTTTATTTTTGCTCCTTATTTGAGGCAAAGTTAGATTTTGCTTCCAAAATAAAAGACTGCAACCACATGACCCAGGAAAAAGTGCAGGATTGTAACAAAAAAACCCCCAAAATTAATCAAGGATCATTAATTTTAGCAGCACTTTTTTAGTTTAGTTCTCACTTCTGGCAAAATCAACATTATAACTGATCTAATTTGTACTGATTTATGCAATGGTATTTTGCCTGTCAAAAGATGGCACTGGTTAAGAAGGACATGCAAGCCAGCATGCTCATTTTTGGGTTTAGAAACCATACTACTACTTTCTGTCCTTTTTGAAGTACAAATTCCTTAATTTCTTGCAATCTCAAAGGCTTTCTCACACCTTCAGGGCTGAACAGAATGCATCTGATGCTTGAGTGAGGCTGTTGTGCCTTGAGGAGTTGAAAGGCCCTGGATCTAAATGCAGTGCTAGCTTACAGCTCAGTCTTGGGTTTGTGTGCTGGTACCATGAGCTGTTAAGGGTGAACACACACAGTGTGTGTGTGGAAGAATTCATTTAGCAACAGCTAACTAATTTCAGCTTCAGGATTATAAGCTGGTGGGGTTTTGCTGTTCACTGCTTCATCTCAGTGTTGGATGCATGGCTTTTTAGGATCCATACCATCAGCTAGGTTTGGACTTGACTGTTTCTGAGGGCTCTCTGATAGTGCTGGGAGCTCATGGGCTGAGCTGGAAGCTGTACCAGTCCATAAAGAGTGAACAGAAGTGGTTTTCACTCAGCCTGATTGTTGGCTCCACCACAGCCTTTCCAAACTACACAACTCTAGGTACCTGCAGCTCTGGAATGGAAACAGCAGACTTCAGAACTAAATACTGGTACTTCTGGGTTTCCAAACAAGCCATGAGAGTCCTCCCCAGCAGGAGGGTGGGCATCCCTCAGTAGAGCTTCCTAGGGAGTTGCTGTGATAGTTTTAGGGTGGTTTTCTTTCAGTGTAAAATACTTCAGTCCAGACTGAAGTTGTTTCATTTCTATCTGCATCTGCTCCAGGTTAGGCTAGTAAGTGGCCATGGTGGATGCACAGTCAGTGCAGCTTCTTCCCTTGTGAAGAACTAGGTTCCAGTTGTTCTGAATCTGTGTGTTTTGGTTTTGAAACCTGTTGGGTTTGGGGGAACTTTTAATTTGTGCTCTCTTTTCCCAGAGGAGTCACCATGCTGAGCAGATCTCCCTCAGACTGAGCCATGTGTTAATGGAAACATGGTGGTGACCAAGGCCAGACCTAGGATGTTTAGTCCCTGGTGGGGTAGGGTTACAGAGTTTGGTGGTGACCATATTGCCTAGGTGACTGATATTGAAATAAGGATGTTTAAAAATAGGGTCTTAAGTTGATGTTTGACCTCATCCTTGAATCAAAGAAAGCTCTCAGGTGTCCTTGGGAACTAGCATGCAGCCAGCATCAGCTGGATGTCAAAACCCACCATGTCTGTGGTATGCTTTTGTGGTGTATCATCAGACCCCCAGCTCCTGCTGAACCTCTCCTCTGTTCCCAGGCTACAAACCATCCCTTTCTCAGCAGGGAGAAGCACCTTGCCAGCTCACTTTCTATTTGTATGAGTAAAGCTCAAAGAGCCATGGGCCTAAAATATGAGCAGAGCTTTCCTTGTCCAACAGTGCACAGAAAGCTGGAGCTGCTGTGGAGATCTTAGGAGTGTGGTTTTTGCTTTTCTTAGGAATTGATCAGATCTTAAACTGGTGAATAATGATCCTCTGAAGGAAGCCAAAATAACAGTCATATCCTGGCTCCTAGAACAGGATTTCACACCTTTCCAGGCTCACAGTGCACTACAGACCTGTAGCTAAGGGTTCCTGGTTGAGGATTGCAAAGAGGGATGAGTGGGTGACACATCTTGACATTTACCAAGTGTGGAGGAGTTTGCTTGCAGTCAACTGAGATCTTCAAATGTGGTGGAGTGGGGTTTGAGCACAGCATTGTTGTGTTTTGAATTTGAGCACAGTTCTTCAGGCTTTCAGAGAGATACCAGGATAAAGAAAAGAAAAGAAGTTTGCTTTCTTGACCAGTGGAATAGCATGGTAAAGCAATTGGCAGTACTGGTTGTGCATGAGGGTTTCTAGCCTGGGGCTGTCTGGGCTGCTGCACATGCTGTCTTTAATCCCTCCAAAATAGAGGGACTCATGTTTGGAAGTGTGGGATGCCTCTGAGCTTCCAGCACCTTCACTGGCAACTGCAGATTCTCACCACTGTGAAAAGTCATCATTTGTGTCTTGAAATGACTACAGGTTCAAAGCTAAATGTCAAGCAGGATTCAGCCTGAGTGGCAGGAGAAAAGAGGAAATTAAGCTCGTGTTAAGCAAAGAGCTGATGAATTAACTCCTCTTGTGTGTCCTGAAAGGACACTTCCTTAGGATGGCCTGTGGAGAGGGAGTTACCTGAGGAACTGAAGAGACTTGCAGACAATCCCTGTTAACACCTCAGCTCTCTGCAGGAAATGCCATCAGAGGGAACTAGTGAGTGCTTGGCAACTTCTTCAGAGGGTGTGGGGTTGGACAGATGTCAGGGTGAGATGGAAACATTACTCGTTTGTCTTCTTCTCCACTTTTGGACACAAGTTGTGACCTCACACTGAAATAGGTCTAGAAAGCACTGCTGCTGTAATAAGAAATGAAATCATTTGGTGTACAAAGGTTTTGGGGTTGGTTTTTCTTTCCCTACAGAAATCTAGGATACAGAGGTGAGATTTGTCCTGCTTTTTCCCAAAGAACAGTTCTGGGCAGCTGAGAGGATCTGTGTTTACTGATGCACTCTGCTCAGTGAGATGATTGTTCTTTCTGATGCCTTTGTTGGTTTCTTTTCCAGCTTTAGGTGAGGATTCAGAATGGGAGACAAGCCTATCTGGGAGCAGATTGGGTCCAGCTTTGTACAACATTACTACCAGCTTTTTGATGCAGACAGGACTCAGTTAGGAGCAATATATGTAAGTATCTACCACATACCAGGGGCCTGGGGCTTTGTCCCATTACCCTGCTATGATTCCCTGTTTTGATGGGTGGGACTAGTGAGTTTGATCCTGACTGCAGAATGCCAACCAGTGCAATCACACTTGACTCAACCTTGTTATTCTATTTCTTTTACATTTCACTTCTATTTTGAGCTTTCCCTGCCTTATCTGGAGGCTCTGAGCCTCAGCCCCTGCTTGGCTTGTAGTGGAGAGACCTGCTGATGATCCTGTGGTGAAATTCCCTGGGAAGCAAATATCTTAGACTTAGTTTGCCATCAGTTTACAGATGTGGATTTGCTTGGATCCCCCTCTCAAAGTGAGATGTGATTTCAGTCCTACTCTGTGGTTAGCAGTTCTTGAATTCCATGCTGGATGAATCCTCAGAACATTAAAATAGATTTCAAATTTGGGAACTAGTTAAAGATTTAGAACTTGTTCAAAATAAATCTAAATTCAGTTGAAATTCCTTCCCAAATCAGGGGTTTATTTTTGCTCCTTATTTGGGGCAAAGTTAGGTTTTGCTTCCAAAAGGAAAGGCTGTAACCAAACCCAAGCAACATCAGCTTTTAGTTGTAGGGCTGAAGACTCCTCCAGAACATGCAAAGTGCTCTTTGTGTGGAGTTGATTGCTGTCATGAGGATTGCTGCTAGGTGGCTGAGGCTTTTTGGGGAAGACACTCAAGTCTCACAACTTCCAGCAGCAGATCCTGGTTTTCTGACCTGTTTTTCAGCTGCTGGCTGAGTTGTGTGAGACTTCACCAAGCTCTTCAGGGTTGAAACTGTTGCAGGAGCACTGTCTGACCCCCTCCTTCTTCTACCTCTAGAGTATTCACCAGCACTGATAGCAGGGTGTCTGCAGTCTGCTGGAGTGTTGCCTTATTTTGGCCAAGAAGCTGTGTACCAAGAGGCTCTAAAGCAAGACAAACAAGTGTCCAATCCACAGCTCTAAATAGGAGGCCATGCAGCAGCTTCTGTCATGTTATTACCAAAACACATTCAATCCTCAGAAGGCTGGTGAGAAGTGGAGGCTAATTTAAATTCCTGGAAACCTGGCCTTCCCCACAATGAACTCCTGGGTTTTTGCCACCCTTAAGGTCCTTTTGCCTTTCAGCATTCAGAGAGGGAGATCTATGCAGATATGCTCAGGAGAACTGGCTGTTGTTTCATGGAGTTCCTAAGCTATGGAGGATGGGACCCTGGTTTGTGTGGCTAAAATGCCCTAAGGTCCCAACTTGGCTAAATGAGAGGAGGTTCTGCAGGTATGCACTTGTACTGCTGAGCTTTTTGCCTTCAGAGCCCCTTGGCAGATAAAATCAAACAATATTTGTTCACTCAGAGAATCCTTTGTGGGTCTCTGGGTGAAGAGATTTTATAGCATGCAGGAACACAGCAGGGAGCTCTGGGATTTGGTTTGCATTCCTCTATCTGCTGCCACTGGAAGGTTCAGTTTTCTCCTTCAGTGGTGTAACTCAAGCCAATGGAGCTTTTGTCACCTCTTCCAGATCCTGGGGATCTGGGCCAGGCCCTTTTGCTCTCAGTTGCTTGATTGACATGAGTTGGACTACAAAGTTTTACAGTTCTCTCCCTGCAGGAAAATGCTGTAGTTACTTCTTTCCTCTGCTTTAGGTGTGGGGTTACTGAAAATGAAATATTTCCTGGGTTTGATGCTGGTTCCTCATCTGTAGGGCTTTTGGAATAGAGGAGGGGCTGTTTTTTGTTCTGGAAGGAGTTGCTCCCAGGTTGTTGGTGCAGCAGGTGGCCAGGGAGGTAGCCAGGAGCAGACAGTCAGGTGGACAGCATATTTCCTCACCAACTTAAAGCTCTGTCCTCTGCTACTATTTAAATCATCAGGAGGCTCCTGCACCACTCTGTGCTCACCTGCTGATTGCTGAAGTGGGCTAAGTGAGGCAGGTTCTGGATCCCCTCTGCTTTTGTGGCCTTCTAAATCTGAATGGCAGAGAGGATAGCCTCATTCCCTGGGCCCATCACCTGCCTTCTCCAGAGAGCAATGTCAGGCCTTGGTGTCATGGAAGATGCAAGTGATAGCAGCCAGATTTGCTGACTTCAGCCTACACAGTCTAGGTCTGGTTCCTTCTAAAAGGAACATGTCCAGACTCAAGAGGAGGCTTGATTCAGGAGCTCTTCAGTTGCATCTGTAACCTAGACATGCTTTGTGCTCTTGCCCCTGGACCCCTTCATTTGGCTCTTACTGCCTTGTGTCTCCTTCTGAGGATGCATGAAGGAGCAGAAGCTTTCTTAGGGTGCTTGTGACTGTTGTACAGGTTCAGCACAGCATGTGTGGCTGAAAGAAGTGGCTTTTTTGATGTAAGGTGGATCAAAAGCAGGGCCTGAGAGGTCAGAGAGCATCCAAATGGAGTTCTTTGGAATCTACCATTTTCTGCTGAGACCTTCAGTGAGAGTGGAGACTACTTGGGAAGGAGCTGGGAGTCATTTCCCTGGAGGAATCTAGACTCCAAAAGGTGGAAGGAGTAGCCATCTGTGCTAGAGTGCACCAGAACAGGAGTTCTGGTAGGGTGAGGGTGCTGTTTGGAGCTGGCAGCAGGCAGGCAGGGAGCTCAGTGGAAACCAAGTTCCATTTCAGTCTGTTTGCCAAGATTGACAATGGGATTTGAGGAGGCAGAGTGATGTTAAGGATAGGATATTGTGACTCTGCTTTAAACAGAGTGTCCTAAGCAGAATAGAAACCTTCCTGCCTGTTTCTCCTGACACAGCATGCTTAGAACACCCTCCCTCATGTACTGGAAGAGCCTGTAGGCACCTCCATCCCTTCATGCCACACAGGTTAGAAGAACCTGGAGAGGCACATTCTGCTTTCCTGGCTGTGAGTAGGGTATGCAGATCAGTACCTGAGAGGGGGATAAAAAAGGCTGGGGACACAACCTATCTTGTCAGATTTGTTCATATCATGTTTGACTTGTTAGCCATAGGATTTTTTTGGGGGTGTCCTGTAGATTTTCCTCTGAAAGCAAAGCTACCTTTGATCCAAAGGCAGGAACTTCTTTGCTTGTAGGCTCCTGATAATAAAATCCAAGCTAATGAATTTTCACTTGATGATTCCACAGTTTTTCAATTGCTCTTTGGGATTTCTTTCCAGTTCCCTTGGAGGTAGTTTCACAAAGAGCTGGATTCTGAGGATAATTGGCCAAGAAAAAGTCTCTTGGCAGCATTGCTTCATGGTTCCCTGAAGGACTTAATGGTGTTTCTTCTCTCCCCCCAGATTGATGCTTCATGCCTTACTTGGGAAGGTCAGCAGTTCCAGGGCAAAGCAGCCATTGTTGAAAAACTCTCTGTAAGTCTCAAATTCTTACCAGATATTTTGGGAACCAATTCTGAAGGCTCTTCTCAATGAATTGCTTCTGACAAATGAAGTTGGACTTGGGCAGTTGAAAACTCTCCAGTGTGGGACTGGTGCTTTCAACTTCCTGGTTTTCAAACAGCAAATGTTACTTGTGGTTTCATTTTGGGTTCCCTTGGTGGCTCTAGTGGTGGGATGTTAATTGAATCTGTTAGTTCACAAGGTGGGTGAGGGTTAGGGGGTTGGTTTGGTGACAGAAAATGTGTAGTTGAGAAGCTGACCTCATAATCTAGAGGAATGCAAGGTGATTTTATGTTCTTTTCAAGCATGCTAAGGAAATAGCAATAGCAAACCTGGTATTTGGATCTACCTGGGATAGAGGCTAAAGATGGCATTGCAAGGAACAGTTTGTTCCTGTGTCTTGGAATCACTGCTTTCATCCAAGAGATCTTTAACTGTGAGCTGAGGTTTGCCCTTGGGCCTGTGTTTTAGGTGCCTGCATTGCCTTTGAGAAGCCCACACACCTCAGAATAGCACAGCTTGCCACTACTGGCTTCTAGATGAGGAGATACTCAAGCTCCAGAGTTGCTTGTTTGTGTACTCTGTGTTCTTTAGCCTGCTGGGCTAGCAGCCATTTAAATACCCAACCAGCTAGGCATTTGCTTGGCCACAGTGTCTCAGAGTGCTGCCTTGGATCTGGCCCAGTACAGAGCAGCCCCTTTCTCAGCAGAGCCTTACTCAGCTTTACCTTTCCTGTCTGTGGTGCCACAGGGACTTTCTGGACTCCTGCTGCTGCAAGCCTGGCTTGGTGAATGAAGGCATGCTGCTTGGTCTCAGGGAACACTTGCTGACTTTTATCCATCTGCTTGAAGGAAGGAAGAAATGCAGTGAGATTAGCCCATGCCCTTCCCCTGCCATAGCTCATTCTGGGGCTGTATCAACTTACAGGCCTCTTCCAGCATTTCTCTGTCAGCACTGAGCTACTTGGGCTCTGTTTGCTGTTTCATGCTGTTGGTGCTTCTAGAGCTGCTTAGTTGAGCAGATCACTGAGATCACAGACACTGAAATTCTGCAGTCTTGTATGTTCTTCAGTGCCCAGCTGAAGAACCAGGGCAAGCACCAAGAGGCAGGAGGTGTTTTTACAGCAACTTCCCTACTGTCTAACAGCAACAAGATGACACCTTTTCAGCCTGCTCAGCCAGATGGCCCTAACACAGTAGGGCAAGGTTGTGAAGACATTGCTTTGCCCCCACTGGTGCACCTGTACCCTGTTACAGAGTGGGAGCTGACACTTGTCCCTTCTGTCTTCACTGCTGCTGGACTCAGGAGTTGTTTCAGTAGAGTGCCTGTCCTGTCCTGGTTTACACTGAGCATTTGAGCTGATCCTGCAGGTCTGTGAACCTCCTGGACCAAGGAGGAAGCTGGCACAGGTAGCTTTGTTGCCAGGTGTGAGTTTAAGCTACTCCAACTTTATTCTTGCAGAATTTCTCTTCCCTGACTTCAAGGAGGATTCCAGAGGTTTGGAAGGGAAAGTTCAGACAAGCTTTAGGGTAACCCTGGCTTGTTGGGTGGCTTCTCACTTGGTAGTTCCTTTTAATGTGCTCTTCTTAGCAAGAAATGCTTCCCTTCAGTAGAGATTAATGTGCTAAAGCACCCATCCTTTTGAAGTAGCTTCTGTCTGTCCTAAAAAGCAGTGATCTTTCCTATCAGCTGACCCTCCTCTTTCCAGTGGGATTGCCTCAGGAGTAGCTAACTCTGCTGGCCAACCAGTGGGGTCCTTTTCTCTGAAGGGGACAGTCAAGTACTTGAAATGGGCACTGGCTTACCCAGCCTTGCCTTTGGTTCCTTGTCACCCTTTTGGAGAGCTCTTGACTCTGAAGCCTTTCCTTCCTCCCCAGTCTTCTCTACCCAGTCTCACCTCTCATTGCCACCTTGTCAGACTGGATGCAACCACATTCATTCCCTCTGTCTTCTCCAGAGACTCTTCCTGCAGGACTTGTTCCACAAGAAGCTGTTGTGCTGAGGTAGGACCAGGCTTCCTGGTACTCCCTTGTCAAGAGAAGGGGATGCAGTGTCCTGGCCTGTGCTTGGGCAGGTTGTGTGGGCACCTTGCACATTCAAGTCTGGGCTGGTGACCCTGGAAAATATTCTGCTGGTAGTTCAGAAAAGAGTTGGGTTTGGTTTATTACTAAATGGCTATGCCATATTACACACCAGTTGGCTCACTTTCCAGTTCATCCTAGGTTGGCTTTGTCCTCCCAGCCAAGAGGAAACACTGCAGGCTTCATTAGAGAGTGTTCTGGAATAGTGTCCCCTGATTAGAGGGCTGCTTCCTTTGTTGCTCCAGGTCCTGATCCTCCCACAGTTTCTGTGTTCTCCATTATCTAAGGATTTCACTTCCTGATATTCTTCCTAGAGCCTTCCACTTGCAGAGCCAAGACTGTACTTCACATCCTTAACAGCAGAACTCAGGTCTCCTGCTCTTATCCCTAGGCCTTTCAGGCTCCTTCCACTAGACTTGTCAAAATACACATTTGGGTCTGCCTCAACCTGTTCCTAAATCAGGGAAATGAACCATAGGCAGCAAAGTCCAATTCAAGGGTTCAGTAACTACATGCTGCTCTCCTGTGCAGTGCAGGGACTCTGAGGATCAGCCATGTGGCACTCAGAGCTGCATCTGTGCTATGTAGCATCAATGCAGCTTTTGATAGAACAGTGGCAAGACTGTGGTTGTGTGACAGGGCTCAGAGATCCCCCAGACATTTCATGTGCACCACTGGGGAGTCCTCTGTGGCTGGAATGGGAATGTGGTCTAAGCTGAGGGAGGAATTACTGCCCAGTGTCTGTCTGGCTTTTCTCAAGGTGTGTTCCTTGCACACTGCACTCCAGGCATTCTTGCATCTGCTACATGAGCTTGGAAAGTTGTTTTTGTCCTTTCACTGTGTGTGCTTTTGAGCTCTGCCTCCTCCTTTGGCCCTGGTCCTGCCTGCTACGTGGCAAAGTTGGTGCCTGTTGCTGTGCTGGTTCCTCTCAGGAGCTGTTATCATGGAAAGGTGGATATGTGGGTTTCAAGGCCTGATCATTGGTTCTTGGTCAACCACTTTTCATTTGTATTCATAGCTACTTTAACAAAGAAGCAAATTTGGAGTTGTCTGGGAAACAATCTGTTCAGAGCAGAGCAGCTTTGTGCCCTCATATGAACCTTCAGCTTGTAGATGAACTGAAGCTGCTTGGGCAGTGTGATTAGATTAGGAAAAGGTCATTGTGGAGTGTATGTGGTGCTTGAAAAACACAACTGTTACCATCAACCTAGGCTGACTTCTGAGCTCCTCAGTTCCAGAGAGACAAGGAACTGCTGGAGAGAGTCCAGTGGAGGCTAGGAAGATGCTGAGGGCACTGGAGCAGCTCTGGCAGGAGGAAAGGCTGAGAGCCCTGGGGCTGCTGAGCCTGGAGAAGAGCAGCCCCAGAGGGGAGCTGCTCAATGCTGAGCAAGAGCTGAAGGCTGGGGGCAAGAGGCTGCGGCCAGACTCTGCTCAGGGATGCCCAGGGACAGCCCAAGGGGCACTGGGCACCAACTGGAAGCCAGGAGGTTCCATCTGAGCAGGAGGAGAAACTTGTTTGGTGTGAGGGTGTTGGAGGCCTGGCCCAGGCTGCCCAGAGAGAGGCTGTGGAGTCTCCTTGTGTGGAGAGGTTGCCAAGGCAGCTGCAGGTGACCCTGGGCAAGCTGCTGTGGGTGCCCCTGCTGGAGCAGGGGAGTTGGGCTGGCTGATCCCCAGAGCTCCCTTCCAACCCCCACCATGCTGGGATTTGGTTGCAACACCTCTCTATGCAGTGCTCCCAAAAGAATCTAACACTTGATAATGTTGGATTTGCTGCATCTTTGTTCTTGAAGTTAAATAACTCAATGTCTGGACTTTTCCTTATTTTGCTTTGCTTTCCTTGCTTTGCAGAGCCTCCCTTTCCAAAAAATCCAACACAGCATCACAGCACAAGACCACCAACCTACACCTGACAGCTGTATACTCAGTATGGTAGTGGGACAGCTTAAGGTAAACTCTTTCCATTCCATCTTCACAAATGCTTATGGCATGTGCTCTTGGTTGCAAGGTCTCTACTGAGCTATGAGCTCTCCTCTTGTGAGCTGACAACCCTTCAGTAAGACTCTGCCCTTTCTCTTTTGTCTCAGGACACAAGAACACAGTCCTGGTGTTAATGCAGTCCAGTACCTCTCTAGTCAAAACCTGTTCAGCAGTGGGAGTGTTGCCTCTGAGCTCAAACACTGTCAGAACAGCTTCTCCTCATGAAGAAATGAGGTTGTTTCAGACTGTAGTGTGATTGCAGTGCTCTTTGTTATCCTACTGAACTGGCTGAACTTAGTCTGCTGTTGGATCTAAATCTACCAGGGCTCCAGCCTTGTAGGCTAATGACACTGCTTCCCAGTGAAGGAAGTTGTCCTGGAAGCAACACAAACTAGTCAAGGTGTAAAGTCAGCTGCAGGCAGCACCTGCTCAGTGGCAGGGTTTGTTTAGGGAGTGTGACAAGACACAGCAAGAGTTAAAATGATCAATTTTGCCAGGGTTTAGGCCACCCATGATGTCAAGTCATGCCTTTAGGACTCTAAAGCCAGCCAATCTCTAGAGTTACTAAATAGCTTGTTTCCCTTTCTGTTTCCTCTTAACTCTGAATGGGATCCAAACATTCCAGCTCCCCCTGGCTGTCCTGTTCCCTCAACAAGCCCAGGGCTGAAAGCTGAGTCTGCTTGCTTGCCTCTTCTCCTGAATTGGTTGGGGCAGAGCAATCCCCAGTGTATTGCATCCACTTCCAAGCTAACACAGATAGTTGATGGCTTTCCTGAAAGTTGCTCCTGCTTCCTATAGCTGCAGGTTGGCTTCCAGCTTGCTTCTGGCTGAGTGCTGCCTGCACACGGAAAGCCACCTGTGGCCATGGAAAGCACTGACCTGCAGGGCAGGAGGGAGGTGAGAGGTGATCTCACCTCTCTTCCTCTGGGCTTTGCACAAGTACCAATGAACTGACCAAGGTGTTTTGGCACAGTGTGTTGAGCCAGTCACATCTGTAGCTGCTTTGGCACAGTCATTTTCAGCTGCTTGCATAACCATTGACCAGATCATGGCTCACAGCAGTGACTGTGTTGAATCCTGTGCCAAAATACCAAGCTCTTAAAGATTCTGTAAAGCTTTTGGGTTTTCCCATTTATTAGTGTGGTGACTGGAGATGCAATCCAGGAGCTTTCCATAAATACCATGGCTTGGGGTAATGTTTCTTCCTGTGCTGTTTTTAACCTCTGAATTATTTCAGCTGTGTGATTTAGGAGTCACATGCTAGTGCAGCTAGGTGCTTGGAAAGAACATGTTGGATTAAAGTGTGCCTATTGTCATCATTCAATCCAACTTGGTTGTGCATTTTTTGGGAGGAGAGGCAATGTTTTTCTACTCTCCATGTGTATGTGCCTCCAATCTTAGCTTTAAAAAGCTCATTTGAATGTCTGAGGATGCTGCTCCTCACTGGGGAAGTATCCAGACAGTCAAAGGCAACTTTAAACTTGACTTCTTGCTTCTGCCTCGTGTGATACTGACACAGGTGAATAAAAGCCATGATCAGCACCAGCTGTAGCATGACACAAACATGAACCTGGCTGTCATACATGGAGAACACCTGTTCTTGTGCTGATACATCCATGTTGACAGCCACTTTAATGAGAGAAAACAGTAACAGGGTTCAGTTAGTGCAGTTAGCAAGTGGCTCCTCTGCAGCCCTACCTCAGGAGGGTTACACTACCACACACACACAGTGACACACCTCCTTGTGCTGAGAAGTTGCCTTCTTAATGGTGTGGCTGTTCTGCACAGCTCCCATCTGTTGGGCTTGAGGAAGACTGTGGAGAAATCAGCAAGAGGAAAGGGCACTTTGAGGGCCATGAGTAGCAGGGTTTGTAGGGAAAAGCCATGCCTGCTGCTTACTGTTCAGTTACCCCTTTGGATGGGGTTGGGAGCAGATGTTTCCAAGCTGAGTCCAAGTCATGCATCTGCTTTGGAATCTCCTGCAGTGTTGCAGAACTTGCCTTGTGTTCTGTCATGGAGGATGCAGAATGCTTCTGACAGAGTCAGCCAAGAACAGAACTGACCTGGAACATGCTCTAAGAAGTCATTTTTGGCATAAGATTTAACTGGATTCTCTGAATTGTTTCAATGACTAGTCCCAAAAGTTCAGTGGCAGCCCAAGTGGGGCTGGACACAACTTGTATTTCCTCCTTAAATCATTCTGGTTTGATCTTGTTTGATTTTAGGGGGGGAAAAAGCCAAAGCAAAACAAAAGTGGGAAACCTTCTGCTCACCCTGTGGGGTGAACTGCTAGCAAATTGTCACAAAGCCTTAGCTCTCTTCTTAACTGGCCAAGAAGAGATCTGAAGACATGAATGGGGCCAAGGACTAACACTGTCAAACTCTCTGTTTCCTTTGAGTATTCTACCTGAAGTAAACCTGCAAGTTTGGGTTGGTTTAAGCCTTTGGCCTCCCCTGCTGGAGGGGATTTAACTGGCATCACTTGAAATCTTTACTGCTCTGTGACAAGGTCAGGAGGTGTCTCTGTCTCTGTGCTGCTCCAGTCTACAGCCCAGCATCCACTAGAAATAAAACCAACATGTTTTACATCAGAAAACTCATCTGTACTGAGAGGACTGGACACAGCAGCTTCTTGGAGATGGTGGAGAGGAACAGGGCAGGGTGGATGTCATCCTGCATGGAAGCAGGGTGAATGTCACTAGCAAGGATCTCTGCCACTGGCAGGAGCATATTTAAATACAGATCCTCTTTAATGGGTGTTGAGATAGATAATAATAGGGGGTTTATCCTTTTGTAGGGGTAGAGTTAATATAGCTGGGCTTACTCTACTTCTATCATCAGCTTTTATTGTTTGGGCTCCTGTTTGCTTGCTTCAGCTCCAAGTTTCAGCCCCTAGGAGTGAGTTTCCTTTGCTAGGCCACTCCTCTGCCAACACCCCTCCAGAATGTCACCCAATATTCTCAGTGTGCTTCACCTAGTAACATATTTCTCCTGTCCTGCTCAGGCAGATGATGACCAGGTTCTAGGCTTCCAGCAGACCTTTCTGTTGAAAAGCTTTCAAGGTGCCTGGGTGTGCACCAATGAAGTCTTCAGGCTAGCCCTCCACAACGTCTAACCCTCTGCCTTGCCTCTCCTCCATGCAGTCCTCACTGCCCTGGTTGAGTAAGGAGTGTGCTTTCTTCTTGCTTCAGCTCTGCTGAGCAGCATGGCTCTGCCTTGTGCTTCCTCAGAGCAGTGGGGCTGTCCCTGAGAGTGGGAGTTTGGAAGTGATGGTTGCAGAACTCCTTGGGAATAACTAATTGGTTATGCAGTGTTTCCTAGCCTTGAAAGGGAAGTTTCCCATTCCAACCACTGGATGTCTTTGTAATGCATGCTTGGATGCTGAAAGGCTGTGAACTGAGGCTTAACATCTGAGCAGAACCTAGAAAGAACCTGCTATCATAAACCAGTAGCCTTTCCTTCAAGGTAAGGCCAGGCTGGATGTGGCCTTGGGCAACCTGGTCTAGTGGGTGGCATCCCTGCCCATGGCAGGGGGGTTGGAGCTAGATGATCTTTGAGGTCCCTTCCAACCTGGGCCAGTCTGTGATTAAGGAGAGGTGCCAGGGATGTAGAAAAACTGGAAGAGGTCAAAAAACTTACTAAGTCTTCCAGTGTTCAAGAGCTTGGTGAGGTGAGAGAGGAGGTAGATGTGGGCAATTTGCCTGAAAGGGAGGTGGAAAATACTTGAGTTCTTCCAACCTGAAAGCAAAGTCTTTTTGGTGGTGCCAGACAGTGCAACAAGGGGCAGTGGTTGAAACCATAGTTGGGGAGGTTCAGATTTGCCACAAGGGGAAGTTTGGTGGAGTTTTTTGGCATGTTTTGTTGTTGTGGGGTGTTTGGGTTTGTCTTTTCCCCATCAAAAGGTAGAAACCCTGGGAAGTGTTGTCTGGACACAGTGAAACCTCCATTCTTGGAGGCTTTTGGGAGGTCACAAAGACCAGTGGTGATAACAGTGCTGCTGGGAGTCCTGCTGTGTCCATGAGGCTGGACTGGAAACCAGAGGATCCTTCTCATGGGATTCTGGGACTCTTGAATCCAAGAATATCATGAGACAGTTTGACCTGCAGAAATGAGAGCCCCTGAGCTTCCAGACTCATCTAGTTCCAGTCCCCTGCCTGCCAGGGACACCTCCCACTACAGCAGGTTGCCCACAGCCTCAGCCAGCCAGGGCTGGAGCTTCCCCAGCCTCTCTGGGCAACCTGTGCCAGTGTCTCTCCACCCTCACAGTGAAGAACTTCCTCCTAAGATCCAAGCTAAATCTCCCCTCCTCTAGTTTGGTTCTCTCTTCTTTTCCTAATACCTGCTAACACTCTGCTTGCCTTGAAAACTGTTGAGTTCTCAGCTGGTTAAACAAACACCATTAATAAATTGTTCCTCATCAATTCCCTCTCTTTGCTGAGAGCCCACAGCTCATCTAGTGCCCTTTGTGGCTTTCCTGTGTGGATTAGCATGCACTTACTCAACCTGCATTTCACTGACACCTTTTTCTTTCCTAGGGTTGTTCCTAGGCAGTTGTCACTGCAAAATCCTCACAGTGCTTTGAGGTTTGAACCCTGCTTTTACATCCAGTTAATCCCAGCAGGCTCCCTGGCTTGTGACAGAGCTTGGCAAGCTGCTCTCCAAAGCTCACTTGTTCCACAGTCAATTTATCACTTCACACACATCACTTCTGAAGGAAAATTGGGGTGTGTTGGTGTTTGGTTTGTAGTCTGCTTTACTTTTCAGCCTTTCCAGTTGCTGTGCTGGGTGGACAGCCCCAGAGCAGTGTGAATAAACCTGCAGCTCTTTGCCAGCCTGCTTCATTTGCTAGGCTGGCTGCTGGTTCTGTTTGCTTTTTGATGCATTTCCTCCCTTCTCTGAAGCTGAGTAGTTGTGTGCTGAAAGAATGGAGTTTAATCCCCTCCAGAAATGCTGAATTGAAGCACTGGGGTCACTGTCCAAACCTGAAGATTGTTTCCTACCTTCTAAACTGTTCAGATCAAATCCTGTTGTGTGATTTCCAGTTGGTCTGGGACTCACTGCTGTTACTCCAGCATGATGTCTCTGAGGAGATCAACAAACACCAGGTGGGAGAAGCAGTCTCCCTCTATTTCCTAGTTGTGCAGTAAATATAATGCAGGCACTGTAAGGTGCCTGGGTGAAGGGTCAGAGACAGAAGTTGAGGCACTGCTGCCCTCATTCCCCCTGTTAGAACATCTCCTCACAGCTCCAGCAGACACTTTGCTCCCTGTGAGCTGTTCCTGGACAGTGGAAGTGGGAAGTGGTACAGTTCTGGCTTTCAAAAGCCCAGATCACTACCTACAGCTTCTGCAGAAGCTTTCTCCTGCCATCAATCCCAAGTACAGCAGCTGCAAAGTCCTTTTGAAACTCCTCCTTTTGTTGCTGGTGCCTGGGCAAGGCTCAGAGACAGTTTGTGATGCAGCAGCTTCTGTGTGAGCTGGTCTGGGGCATCCTGCTGTGGCAGGGGCCTTGGACTAGATGATCTTTGGAGGTCCCTTCCAGCTCCTAACCTCCTGGGATAGAGGCAGGCATGCTCAGTGCTGTCAGGCTGCTGAAATGAGATGGCTGCAAGTCTTCCAGACTTCAGGTGCCCTGGTGGCATTGAGCCTCAGGTGTTTTATCTGCAGAACCTCCTGGAAGAGAACCTGCTGTTGGACTAGTGCCTGTTGAGGTCCTCCCCATCTTACAGCATGTGCCATCACTCTTAACTTCAGCTTTTCAGTTCTGTTAACAGCAGCTTGGAAGTTGATGGATGACTTTTGCAAGAGATTGCTTCCCCAAAAGACCTTTTCCTGACCTTCTTTTCCTCTCTTCCTCCAGGCTGATGAAGATCCTATCATGGGATTCCACCAGATATTTCTATTAAAGAACATCAATGATGCCTGGGTCTGTACCAATGACATGTTCAGGCTAGCATTGCACAACTTTGGCTGAGCTGGCCACCTCGAGGCACCCCTGCTTTTTGGGTTGGTTTTTGGTTTTCTTTTCTTTTTGGTTTTCTTGTTTTGTTTTTTTGTTTTCTTTTTTTTTTTTTCCCTCCTCTTCCTGGTATTATTCACACTCACAGAACATTCCAAATATCATACACAAACCTGCAGCCCTGCAGAGAGGGAGCCAGCAAGATCTGTGACCTGCCCTTCTGCTGAGTTTACATTGTCCCTAGATGAAGTTTTCTTGTGCATGATGTTTGGAAGGTTAGACTTAGCTGCATTTGACAAGAGAAATTGGTGTTGTACCAGCATGCCTCGGGAAGAATCTCTACTGCAAAAGGTTGTTGTTGCTGTGCTGCCAAGAGATGCTCTCTAACCCAAAGAAAGGAAAGAACAGCAGCCTGTACAGCCCAAATGTTGATTGTTCAGGTGTTTCAATGCTACATGACACAATAAAACCATCAGATTTTCTTAACAGTTTAAATTGGTTTCATGAGGTGGCTATGGCTTCTCTGGTCCTACTTGCCTTGGGTACCTCCTGTCTGCCTGGGGGTGGGGGGGAAATGCTTACAGACCTAAAATGCTCAAACTGAAGAGCAACTTTTTGTTTTCAGCCTCCTTCTCAGCAGATTTCTAGCTCAGGTTTTGAAGCTGTTGTATTTTAGCAAGGCAGATGCCTCAGATATCATGGAAGGATGGCAACAGTCAAGGCAGCCTGTAGTTAATCATAGAAGCAAGAAGGGTTTGGGTTGGAAGGGACTTTAAAGGATGATCTAGCTCCAACCCCCCTGCCATGGGCAGGGACACCTTCCACTAGAGCAGGTTGCTCAAAGCCACATCCAACCTGGCCTTGAACACTTCCAGGGATGAGGCATCCACAGCCTCTCTGGGCAACCTGTGCCAGTGTCCAACCACCCTCACACTGAAGAACTTCCTCCTAAGATCCAATCTAAATCTCCCCTCTTTCCCAGAATGGTTAAGGTTGGAGGGGACCATCAGAGGTCATCTAGTCCAAGCTCCCTGCTCTAGCAGGGTCCCTACAGCATATTACTCAGGATTGTATCCATGTATGTTTGGAATCTCTCCCAGAAAGAGACTCCACAACCTCTCTGGGCAGCCTGGGCCAGGGCTCCAGCACCCTCCCAGCAAAGTTCTTCCTCACCTATAGGTGGTTAGTTTGGCTGCCGTGTGTCCTCGTCCCTGCGGGTGGCAGTGTTCCACCAGCAAAGAGATGATGCCATGAACCTTCCCAGGATCATCGAGGTTGGAAAAGACCTTTAAGATCATCAACCCAACACCCCCCATGCCACTAAACCACATCCCTCAGCACCACATCTACATGTTTCTGAAGCACTTGCAGGCGTGGTGACTCCACCACTGCCCTAGGCAGCCTGGGGCAGGGCTTGACAAGCCTTTTGGAGAAGACACTGTTCCTCATGTCCAACCTAAACCTCCCCTGGTGCAATTGAAGGTTGGTAACACTTGTCCTGTCACTAGTCACCTGGGAGAGGAGACCAACTCCCACCTCACTCCACCTTCCTTTCAGGGAGAAGGTCTCCCCTGAGCCTCCTCTTGCAGCACATGAGCTGGCACAGGAGCAGCATCACGATTGCTTCACCTTCAGACCCCACTAAGCTCCTGGGCCCCAGTTTTTGGGTACACTTCCCTGAGAGCTTGGGCTTTCCAAGTACAGAAGGCTTGGCATTCCCCTTTTCGTGTCTTGTCAAGGAAAGCCTGGGTTGGGCTGTGCTCAGGCTGCTGATTTCTCTGTTTTGGCCTTTTGAGATGGAACAGAGCTTTCTTGGAGGCTGCTCTTTGAGCCCTCCTGTTCCATAGTGCATCAGTCTCATCCATTCCCTGTTCCAAATGCAGGACTGTTCTCCTCTCACTGCTTCTTGTGGTCACTGCTAAGCAAGGATCCTCCTGTTGCAGCTCCAGATCTCAAGGAAGCCTGGCAGAGGAGGGAGGATCTAAGAAGAAATCTGGCTTGTGAACCTTGCCCTGCAGAAGGATCTGGCCTGCAGAGTCAGGGTAGTCCTGGGATTAATGAGCTGAGCCTGCCAGCAGAGAGCTTGCTTAAAAGTCAGGTTTAGAGAATGATACATGTGGCAGGTGTTAGATGAAAAGCTATCTAAAATGGGATTCTTTTAGGCCATTCAAAGTTGGAAGCAGTTATCCCCTGAAATTGGTGGTGTAGATCTTTCTGGGGCCCTTTCCCCACACAGCCATTCCCTCCTGCCCCCCATACCTGCAGCAGACAAACCCCAGCCTTTCTAACTCAGCATTGCTCAATGGTTTTGGCACCTGAAGGTCGCTTTTGAGGCCAAATCTATTTGCTGTCCCTTAACCGTTGGGTTTTGTCCCCATGGTCAGTGCAAGTGTCAGACAGTGCCCCAGCCCCGAGCGAGGAGAACCCTGTGGAGAGATGGCCAAGGGCTTGGCAGCTGCTGGGCAGTCGTTTCTTTCCCCTAAATGACCTCTTAGCTCTTCAGGAGGGAGCTCTAGGTATCCCCTCACGGTGTTGGGCCTTGTGGACACTCATCGACGAGAAGCCCCGAGGGGACCGGGACCGGGACCGGGACCGGGGCCGGGGCCGGGNNNGGGACCGGGGCCGGGGCCGGGGCCGGGGCCGGGGCCCTGAGGCTTGCGGCTCTCCTCCAGGAAGGCGGGCTGGCGGCAGCGGGCAGCCTGCCGGGGAGGAGGAGCAGATATAAGGGGATGGAGAGAGAGGGGCGTTCAGGGAGCTCACGCTGAGGGCGAAGGCTGGATTCGCCGGTGCAGGCAGTGGGGGCCGAGCCGGCCTGATCCCCGCCCCCGGCAGCTGAGGAACCTTTCGTCCCGGCGGCGGTTTCCGCCCGGCGCAGCAGGCCCTGGACCGGAGGCGGAAGTGGGGGCGGCGAGCCGAGCCGGGCCGGGCCAACGCGCTGGCGGCTGTGCGGGCGGCGGGAAGCGGGCCGGGCCCCATGGCCTCCTCCTCCAGCATCGACATTGAGGACGCGACCCAACATTTGCGGGATATCCTCAAACTGGACCGGCCTGGAGGTGAGGGGCCGGAGCTGAAGGGGAGCGGGAGGCCGCCGGCGGGGCGGAGCGGGCCGGGGCCTCCGCACAGGGCCTTGCGCTGCCCTGTCCCGGGCCGGGGCTGCGGGTTCCTTCTCTGGCGGTGCACCAGGCTTCGCCGGCCCTCAGGCAGCCGCGCTCCGGGGCGAGGCATGGCCAGTCTGCTCTCGGGGCGCCGGTGGCATCGTCCTCCGCTTGCGCCGTCCCGCCCGGGGCGAGGAGAGCCCCGCTCGGCCCTGGCTCTCCCCCCGAGAGGCTCGGGAGGGGCTACCAGAGGGAAGGGGGTACCAGCCAGGTAAGGAGAGGAGCCAGGGAGTCAGCCTGGGGACCCTCGCCTGTGGGAGAGGAGCACTGGGGAGGCCACACCTCGAGTAGTGGGGTCAGGTTTGGGGCTCCTCACTGCAAGAAGGACACTGAGGTGCTGGAGTGTGGCCAGAGAAGGGCAAGGAAGGTGGGGAAGGGTCTAGAGCACAAGTGTTGTGAGGAGCAGCTGAGGGAACTGGGCTTGGTTAGCCTGGAGAAGAGGAGGCTCAGGGGAGACCTTCTCCCTCTCTGCAGCTCCCTGAGAGGAGGCTGAAGCCAGGTGGGGCTTGGGCTCTCCTGCCAAGGAACAAGCAACGAGGCAAGGGCAAACAGCCTTAAGTGTTAGGTTGATGGTTGATTAACTTGATGATCTTGGAGGCCTTTTCCAAGGGTTAATGAGTCTATGAGTCTGTGCTTCTTGCTGCTGAGCAGAGCAGGAGCAGTTTGTCTCCAGACCTCTGCTGCCCTGGTGATCTGGGCTCTGTTTGTCCACAAGATGTTGCCACTGGGAACTGAACTGAAGGATGGAAACAGGCTCATGAATTGCCAGTGTGGTCCTAGCCTTGTCTGACAAGGAGTTGCTGTGGTCAAGGTCCTTTCTAGGTTTAATTCTGTTGTCCTCTGGGTTTCACTTACAGGTTTTAACACCCTGCAGAGCCTAGGGTAGCTGCTTCCCAAGCTTATTGCTAGCTGATGAGAGAGGTCCTAGTCCCACTTGGTGCTGGGGTGGCTTCACCTGCAGTATTGGGTGCAGTTTTGGCCACCACAATACAAGAGGGACATGAAGGTGTTAGAGAGTGTCCAGAGGAGGCCACAAAGATGGTGAAGGGCTTGGAGGGGAAGACATATGAGGAGAGGCTGAAATCACTGGGTCTGTTCAGCCTGGAGGAGGCTGAGGAGAGACCTTGTTGTGGTTTAGAACTTCCTCAGCAGAGAGGGAGGGTTGGGTGCTGACCTCTTCTGTGGTCACCAGTGACAGGACCCTGGGGGAATTAGATCACAGAATCACAGAATTAGCAAGGTTGGAAGAGACCTCTAAGATCATCAAGTCCAACCAGCAACCTATCAGCATCCTCCAAAACCATGTCCCTAAGTATCACACCTAGATGCTTTTGTAACCCCTCCAGGGATGGAGACTCCAGCACCTCCCTGGGCAGCCTGGGACAGGGCTCCACCACTCTCCAAGCCCAGAAGTTCCTCCTCCTGTTCAGCTGGAGCTTCCTCTGTCCCAGTCTGTGCCTGTTCCCTCTTGTCCTGTCCCTGGGCACCACTGAGCAAAGCCTGGCCCCAACCTCCTGCCCCCCAGCCATGAAGTATTGCTCAGCACTGAGCAGATCTCCCCTCAGTCTGCTCCTCTCTCAGCCCCAGCTCTCAGCCTTTCCCCAGCAGAGAGATCTTCCAGTCTCCTCATCCTCCTCCTCTGGCAGGCTGGATCCTTTCAATGCAGTGACTATTTTCCTCCTTGCAAAGGATCTGTTGCAGTCAGTGGAAATGGCTCCAACTGGCCTAGGCACAGAAGGGACACAGGCTGCCAGCAGCATCACCACACAGATGTGGGAGGTCACCCCTCTTGCCCTCAGTTATGTTTTGGGTGGATCCAGGTGCCACTAAGAGTGGAGTTTCTGGGGTTGGGAGCAGTCCTTTTGTAGGAGCTCAGCAGCAGTGGTGCCCTGGCAGCAGTGCAGGAAAGGTCACTTTGCAAAAGGAGAGAGAATTCAAAGCAAGGGTTGAGATCAGGTCAGGAGCAAGCTTGAACTTGGGTGTCCTGGGCTTTAAGAGTGGCTGGGGTGAGGATCAGCAACTCTTTCCCTTGCTGGTGATGTAGAGAGAAGGGTTTCCTTCAGCCCTTGTTCTGTCTGGCATAGACTGGCCCAGTTTGGAAGGGAGCTTCCAGATCATCCAGCTCCAACCCCCTGCCATGGGCAGGGATGCCACACACTAGAGCAGGTTGCTCAGGGCCACATCCAGCCTGGCTTTCAACACAGCCAGGGATATTTGGCAATCCTGTAGGCCCAGAGAAGAGAAGGCTCCAGGGAGACCTTCTGGTGGCCTTCCAGGAGCTGAAGGAGGCCTCCAGGAAAGCTGGGGAGGGGCTTCTGAGGAGGTCAGGGAGGGATAGGACTAGGGGGAATGGATGCAAGCTAGAGGAGGGGAGATTTAGGTTGGATCTTAGGAGGAAGTTCTTCCCTGTGAGGGTGGGGAGACACTGGCACAGGTTGCCCAGAGAGGCTGGGGAAGCTCCATCCCTGGCTGGCTGGGGCTGTGGGCAACCTGCTGTAGTGGGAGGTGTCCCTGGCAGGCAGGGGGGTTGGCACTAGCTGATCCTTCAGGTCCCTTCCTCTTTTAGGTCCCTTGCTCTTTGCACCTGGTAAGTTCCTTCCTTAGTGGTTTGTGGGTTGTTTTGTGGTCTGTTGGGATTGCTGGTGTAAGAAAAGAGCTGTGGCTTCAGCCACATGTGTGGAGAGAAGTTTCTAACCTCAAGGCCTCTGCCACATCCTTGCTGGAGAAGGAATTCCTCTTCCCAACCAGCAGCCCAACAAAGCCCTCTCAGGTGCTGATGCCTCCCAGGCACTTCTCTTTCTCTCCAGTGGCTGTGATCCACAGTTGGTTCTGTTTTTCCCTAGGGGCAGTGAATGAGAACCAGAGAGCATCCAGTTCCTACAACGGAGACCTGAATGGGTTGCTGGTGCCTGAGCCCCTGGTGGCTGGAGAAGGAACCTCCCTGGCCAAGCCAGGGCCTCGCAGCGTTTCCCTGGGAGCCCTGCAGGAGAAGCAAGTCATGTAAGTGCTGTCACACAACCCAAGAGGCTGAGAGTGACTAGGAAACAGATCAGAGTCAGCTGGGGTAAGCCTGGACAAGCATTTTGGGGACTCTTTGAGAGGGAGATCTGCCTTGAGTTGAGGTGAGGAGCTCTTCATGGACAGCTGGTTGGGAGGCTGGTGCCTGGAACCTGCCATCCCTGCTGCTCAGGAGGTGGAGGCTGTCAGCAGAGAAGGGGAACAGGGCTGTTTGCAGGATGGAAGGAGGTAAATTAGCAGGGTTTTGGGTAGAACTTGATGTTCTTGGGTAGACCTCTTCAGGTGGGCTCCTTCAGGGACACAAGTTACCCAAGAGGGGACTGACACCAGCTGGCAGCTCTCCACTGGCTGAAGTAACTGGGAAGAGGACAGATGATCCTGAGCTGACTCCTTGCTGAGTTGTGCTTGTACACCAGTGTGTTTTAGCCAGGAAATGTCCTTTCCCTGCCTGAGAACTTGGGATTTGTCCTGGGAGGGAGAATACAAACCCACAATACAAATCCCTGGCAGTCACTAGTGGAATGCTTGGCTTCCTGGGCTGACTCTTAACCATGAGAGCTTTGGGTTGTGTTCTCTGCTCCCAGTTTGGAGAGAGGAGCTTGTGAGAGCCATGAGCAGCATGTGCTGTGGCTGGTGAGCTTCAGATGGTTGCCTTTGGGCTCTGGGCACCTTCCAATCTTGGGCAGGAGTCAAAGCTGCTTAACCCCCTGAAAGCAGTTTCTCTTTGCAGTTGTTTAGCTCAAACCTCCTCAATGCCCAGCTAACTCCTTCTGTTCACACTGTGAGCAGCCAATTCACCTCTGTTCTCTTCCTGAGGCCCTGTTGTTTCTCCTAACAGCTGTCTCTCTGGGGATGACAGCTCCACTTGCATAGTGATATCAGCTAAAGATGTGGAGATAGTGGCCAGCAGCGATTCCAGCATCAGCAGCAAGGCCAGAGGGAGTAACAAGGTAAGGAGCAAGAGAAGGCAGAGTTCTGTCTCTGGGTTAGTCACATCAGCTCATGCCTGAGGGTTTCAAACAGAGCTGATTGTCTCCTTTCCTGCCTCACAGGAGCTGCAGTTAGGTAGAAGCAAAGAGTTGAACAGGGGAGGGGGAAATTGGAGCCTGCCAGGGACACCTCCCACTACAGCAGGTTGCCCACAGCCCCAGCCAGCCAGGGATGGAGCTTCCCCAGCCTCTCTGGGCAACCTGTTCCAGTGTCTCCCCACCCTCACAGTGAAGAACTTCCTCCTCAGATCCAAAGTATCAGAACAACTGCTGGTCAACTGAAGAAAGAGCAAGCTCTGGGCTTGATCCCCTCAGCCCTTTTGTTCCTATCTCCTTTTGTTCCTTAATGTGCAGTGAATGAAGGGCCCACAGAGATAAGAAATGAAGCCTGGGCCATGTTATCCTTGCTTCCTGTAAATAACAATGCAGATAAAAAGGAGAGGGAGGATCCCTGCCATCATTGCCTTAGCATGTCTTGATTCTCTTCTCCCAGAGGCAGTGCTTCCCACAGGACAGCAGGACTCTCAGTTGCTTGCAAAGCAGTAGTCAGACAAGAGAAAACCCTCACTGCCTGTGCAGCAAATGTCTTTCTGTAGTGCAAAAATGCTTCCAGGAACTGGGAATCCAGACTTCAGTGCTGGTGAGGAGGTAAAGGCTGCTTTGCTCTGCTTGCAGAGTGATGTTCTGCAGTGTGACAGCTTCAGGCAGCTGCAGTCCTTCTTGCCATGGTAACATGCAGCAGCCTCCAGATCTCCCCAATGCTCAGGGCTCTGCTGCCTGATGTTCCCTGTGCCATTTACAGACCCACAGCAGGGTCCCCTGCAGGGTCACCTCCAGCTGGGCTTGGAATCTCTCCCCAGGAGGAGACTCCACAACCTCTCTGGGCAGCCTGGGCCAGGGCTCCAACACCCTCACACCAAACAAGTTTCTCCTCCTGCTCAGCTGGAACCTCCTGGCTTCCAGTTTGAGCCCAGTGCCCCTTGGGCTGTCCCTGGGCACCACTGAGCAGAGTCTGGCCCCAGCCTCTTGCCCTCAGCCTTCAGCTCTTGCTGGGCATTGAGCAGCTGCCCTCTGGGGCTGCTCTACTCCAGGCTCAGCAGCCCCAGTGCTCTCAGCCTTTCCTGCTGCCAGTGCTGCTCCAGTGCCCTCAGCATCTTCCTAGCCTCCCCTGGACTCATTCCTTGTCTCTCTTGTCCTGAGGAGCCAAAAACTGCCCAGAGTTCTCAAGGTGGTGCCTCTCCAGGGCTAAGGAGGGGGAGGAGAACCTCACTTGACCCTTCCAACTGCTCCTTCTAACATTCAACATTGCAGCTCTTCCCTGCAGGAGCTGGTGTATCTGACAGCTTTGTTCCAGGGAGAAAGTGAATCCCAGACCCCTTCTCATGTCTTGTTTTCCTTCTCCTGAGCAGGTGAAAATCCAGCCTGTGGCTAGATATGACTGGGAGCAGAAATACTACTATGGCAACCTGATAGCTGTTTCAAACTCCTACCTGGCTTATGCCATTAGAGGTGAGAGACCTTCTTGTCTTGGGGCTGGCTTCTTTTGCTCTGCATAGCACCAGAAGAGGCCAGATTTGCATCAGGGGAAGGTAACTGGCAAGCATTTGAATGCACCTTGAAGCACTCAGCTCAGGGTGGGGGGAGTTTGAGAGGGAATAAAGTGAAGCTGGAAGTGCAGAGAGTTTCCACTGCAAGAGGGAGGACTCTAGGGATGGAGGGAAGGTGGAGAGACCACACTGGTTAGCAAACTGATGTTCAGATTCCTCCTCTAATGAAGTCTTTCTGCAGCAGAGAAGCTCCTCTGGAGCTGAGCACAGCAACAGCTCCCTGGTCAGTGGGGCAGAGAGATGTTTGGGGTGGCTCTGCTTGCACATGTTCAGAGTAGAGTTAAAGGCTGAATTTAGAGGAGGCAAAGAGCAATGTCTTTGGCAGCAGGAAGGGAGAGAAGGGCAGAAGAGCAGAGGGAAAGGTGGTTTCACATCATAACATGAGCATTTTGTCCCCTGCAGTGTCTCCTCCTGCTCTGGTAGAAGCAGAAGGTGCTGGAGGCTCCAGCAGCTCTTCCCTTTCTTCTCACTTGTAGCACTCCTCACTTTGGCCTCTAATGAAATCCTGGGAAGTTTGGGGCTAGCTGAGGTTATTGTAGAGCAGCTTTAGGATGTCTCAGCCTTCTCTAGCTAGGAAAGCTTGCATGCAGTAACAGTGGGCAAGGCTGAGTGGGCTGCTAGGGCTGCTCTCAGCATCAAGAAGTGGCAGCAGTGTGGTCCCTGAGTGTCTGAAATGGGCTAGCTGGAGATGATGCTTGATGCCTGCCTGCTCTAAAGCACATCCTGCTCAGTCATGCCAGCTGAAGAGCAGTGCTTTGGGCCAGGGGGATGGTTCTGCTTGTTACACTCCCTTTCCAGGACATGTCTTTGAGGGACCTGCTTCTCAGTGCCTCCTTTTCTTCCCTTACTGGAAAGGAAATGGCAAGTCAAGTGAATTCACTGGCACTGGAGGGAGCAAGATTTAGGCCTTGCAGTTCACAGAGATGACCAGGATAGTGAGAATTAGGAGAAGTCAGCTTCTGTTGCCTCCTTTTTTAAGGAGGCCAAGGGAGAAGTTGCAGTGCTGAAGGAACAGAAGCTAGGGAGAATGAAGCTTGCTCCAGGCAAAGCCCTTCTGGATGCTTCTGCCCCAAAGCTGAGGAGTCCAGTGACTCTTTGTGCCCTTCCCCTGGCTCCTGAAGGCTCTTGGTACCATGGTGCCTGTGGGGAAGGGTTTTCAGTGTGCTGCCTTGGACAGCTGAGGACAGGAGGGGTGCTGGAGGCACTGAGGAGAAACCAAGCACCTAGCCCAAGAGTGACTTCTCCCTCTTGTCTTTTCTGCAGCTGCCAGTAATGGCTCTGCCATGGTGAGGGTGCTGAGTGTCAGCACTGCTGAGAGGACCTTGCTGAAGGGATTCACAGGTGGAGTGGCAGACCTGGCCTTTGCTCACCTCAATTCCAACCAGCTGGCCTGCCTGGATGAGGCTGGAAACCTTTCTGTCTGGCACCTGGCCATGGAGAAGGAGAAAATCCAGTATCCTTTTCAAAATCCACCTGCCAGGGGTCTCTGAGGAAAGGATTTGAGGGGAATGGAACCTCCAAACTGCAGCTGGCTTTAGAGCCTCTCCAGAAGAGCAGCCTGGGGTGGAGGCTGCTGGTTCTGAGTGTCAGATGAGTCAAGCTGTGCCTTGAGGTCACACAGAGTCTGGGAGTGAGGCCTCAGGGCTCCTTCTGGCCTTTTCACTGCTAGGATTCTGCTCAGTGCTTTTGGGAAGCACATCAGGCTGGGGAAGATGTCATCTGAGATTGAGGCTGCTTCTGCCACTGTTTCTAAAGCACCTGGAGCTGGAATGGCTTAAGATCTAATTTATAGCAGTGAACTAGAGCTATTAAACCTCAGTTTTTCCTTTGGCTCACTCTGGTTCCAAAAGAAATCAGCTTAAAGGAGTCTTAAGAGGACAGACCAGTGGTGTTTCCTCAGCAGCAGAAGAGATGAAGCCTCCAAAAGGAACACTGCCCCCTCTGAAGGTGCCAGCCAGGTGACTGCTGGTGCTCAGATGAAATGAAGAAGTTGAGAGGGAGCAGTGTGCTCCTCTTGTGCTTCCCCTGTCCCTGTCTGCAGCCTGCAAGGGGAAAAGCAGGAGAATCTGTTCCCTCTGGAGCCTTCACCTCTTCTGCTGCTGAGGAAACACCACTTGGCTGCCCTCTTAGACTCCTTCAAGCTGATTTCTTTTGGAACCAGAGTGAGCCAAAGGAAAAAATTGAGGTTTAGCAGCATTTCAGAGAGGAGCAGGCCTGAAGGGAGAACTTCTGAGTGTCCAGAGCACAGCCTGAGTTATGTTTATTAACCATGGTGACCAGAGAGGAGATCTTGGTGAACATCAAGAGACCTGACAGCACCCCACTGAACACCTCTAGGAGGATCATCTGGTGCCCTTTCATCCCAGATGATACTGAGGAGAGTGGGGAAGAAGGAAGTCAGACTTTGGCACTGTTGCATGAGGACAGGGTAAGGAAACCCTGGCTTTGAGATGTTATCTCCTTGGTTATCAGCAGGGGGAGAGAATCTGGGGAAGGAAAGAGCTGATGTTAAGAGTTGTAGAGGCTCCTGTCAAGGTCATGTTGGAGGTGTGGGATTCCTCTCTTCTGAGGAGAAGTCATGCTGCTCTTTCTGGGGACCTCAGGAGGGTGGAGAGTAATGATGGCTGCTTGCTGTCAAACAGCAAGAGCCACTAGAAATCATGTGGAGGACCAGAGGCATGACTCTTCTCTTCAGGCTGAGCCACTTCCCAGGGGAGGAAGCCACCAAGAGCAGTTCCCTTGGATTTCCTTCTGCCTTCCAGGGGTCAGGAAAGCATCTGGTGGCCAAAGAGGGTTTAAATGGGCAGGTTTCTGTCAGGGACTTGCCCTTGGGCTGTTTTTTCAGGCTAGAAGAAATAACTTGACTGCATCTCTGTCTCCAGTAGCTGTAGAAATCAAAGGTGTGTGGCCACATGTTTGTTCTGCAGGCAGAGGTGTGGGATTTGGACATCATCAGAGCCAACCACAGCTCCTGGCCAGTGGAGGTGCCCAGCATCAAGGAAGGCTTCATCGTGGTGAAAGGCCACAGCACGGTACAGACCTCTTGGCTTCTCTCTGCCCCTCCATGGAGGGGTCACTGCAGATGACTGAGCTTCTCTTTGGGGTTCTAGTGGCTCAGGAGCTGCAGTGGTTTAGCTCAGGTGGGTGTAGAAGACCCCAGTTTCATAGCCACAGCCACTCACACTGGGGCCACTATGGGTGTAAAGAGCTGAGGTGGCTCTGGAGGCTTCAGCTCTGCAAAGTGGGAATCCAGATGAGGTTCTTCAATAGCCCAGGGCCTGTTTGGCATCCTGGGCTGTGTTTCAACTGTCTTCTTGTGTCTCCTGGTAAATCAGAGAATCATTAGGGTTGGGAAAGATTTCTGAGGTCATTAAGTCCCAACTGTTGTTAGCCTAGCACTGCCAAGTCACCACTAAATAAGCCATGTCCTTCAGCACCACAGCTAGATGTTGTTTGAACACTTCCAGGGATAGGGACTCCTCCACTGCCCTGGGCAGCCTGGGCCAGCCCTTCACAACCCTTTTGGGGAAGAAATTTGTCCTAATATCCAACCTAAACCTCCCCTGGCACAACTTGAGGCTGTTTCCTCTCATCCTGTCACTTGTTCCTTGGGAGCANTGCCACCCTAGTGCTGCTCCAAGCCAGGATGCTGTTGGCCTTCTTGGCCACCTGGGCACTCTGCTGCCTCATCTGCAGCTGCTGCCAACCAGCACCTTCAGGCCCTTTTCCACTGGGCAGCTTTCCAGCCACTCTGCCCCAAGGCTGGAATGTGTGCATGGAGTAGTTGTGACCCAGCACTTGGCTTTGTTGAACCTCATCCTCTTGGAACACTTAACCCTGCTGGGTGAGAAGGGGAAAATTAAGCCCAAAGTCACCTTGATCCTTCTGTGGTTTCCCAAATGAGTCTAGCTCTTGCTGTGAGTCCAGTGGAGCAGGACTGCAGCTCAGTAGCCAGCAGGTGTCATTCTCAACCTAACAGAAACAACCAGAAAGAGTCCAAGTTCACTCCTGGAACAGGATGATGACAAAGTCATTGGATCCCTTAGATAAAACAATAATAACTGTGAAAAGCCAGAAGATCTCAACCCAAAATGAGCTTCATTCAGAACTGGGGAACAGTAGCAGCACAATCCCATGGGCTGCCAAAGGTGGTTGTTATTTGACCTCCTGTCCTATCAGCCCATGAGTCAACTGCCTGTTTGAGGAGAGGGAAATAAAACCAGCCATAAAGTGATTGTTCTGTGTCTCTTTCTCCCCTCCCCTCTCTGGGTAGTGCCTGAGTGAGGGAGCACTGTCTCCAGATGGAACTGTGTTGGCCACAGCAAGCCATGATGGATTTGTCAAGTTCTGGCAGATCTACATTGAGGGACAAGATGAGCCAAGGTAAGAGGAGAACTAGGGACTGAAGGATCTCAGGGAGTCACCTGTGATGGTCACTGGCAGGGCACTGGAGAGGGAAAGAGGGAATGTTTGGGAAGGAATTGGTTGCTGAGAGTTGTATCAGTCAAGAACCAAGGAGGTTTGGTGAATTCCAGAGTCAGGCTGGAGTCCAGACTCCTTTGTGCTGCCCCAATAAAGGCAGGAAGCTTCTCCTGAGCTGTTCCTCTCAGGATTGTCTTCTTTGATCTGCTGGGCCCTTGTTAGGTCACCAAAGCAAAGGGCAACATGTGGGGTTGGTTGGTTTATTTGTTATTGGTGCTTTTCTTCCTTAGTCACCAGTTGTGCCTGCATGGGCTGTGATCTTCTGGCTCTCTCTGAGCCTCTAACCAGCTACCAGCTGATAACACTTGGTGACTGCTGACTTAATGCTGTCTTTGGGCAGGGGGAATGGCATCAGCACCCACCTCTTCTCTTCCTCATTTACCATTCCCTTCACTCTTGGCATCTTTTCTCTGACTCTTCCCTTAGGTGTCTTCATGAGTGGAAGCCCCATGATGGCAGACCTCTATCCTGCTTGCTTTTCTGTGACAACCATAAGAAACAGGACCCAGAGTAAGTCCCTGAGGCTGTACTTGGTGTATCAATGCTTACTGGTGTCTTCTCCCTCTGCCTTTGGGGTTGTAAAACCTGAGAGCTGTGGCAGGAGTAAATCCTCTCCACTTCAGAGTCACTTTTCTACTGGTGGAGAAGGAACTAAGGCTCTGGAGCAAAGCCTAAAATGACCTTAAACCTAGTGTCAGCAGGTCAAAGCAGCTGTGGACAGCTTGTGAGGAAGCATTTAGGCACATGGTGTGACTGGGGAGTTGTCCTGTGCCTAAACAGGAGTTGGAGTAGATGATCCTAATGGGTCCCTTCCAACTCTGGTTAGTCTGGGATTCTTTGTGTCATGTCCTTGTGGGAAAAACCAGATCTTCTGGAAGAGGTTGTAAATGCTCTTGTGCCTGCAGGGTTCCCTTCTGGAGGTTTCTGATCACAGGAGCAGATCAGAACAGAGAGCTGAAGATGTGGTGCACTGTGTCCTGGACCTGTCTGCAGACTGTCCGGTAGGTGGTGGTCTCCTGGCTCCCCTAGGGGCTTGGATTCACTTGGAGCAGTGGATCAGAAAAGAGCTGTCCTTAGCAGAGGGGATCCTTGATCTCAAGTGGAAGCAACTCCAGCCCCAGCTAGAGCCTGCTCCTGGGCCAGCCTGAGCTCTCTGGTGAAAGCTCTCAGGGCTGGAGCACCTCCCACTAGAGCAGGTTGCCCACAGCCCCAGCCAGCCAGGGATGGAGCTTCCCCAACCTCTCTGGGCAACCTGTGCCAGTGTCTCCCCACCCTCACAGGGAAGAACTTCCTCCTAAGATCCAGCCTAAATCTCCTCTCCTCTAGTTTGCCTCCATTCCCCCTACTCCTATCCCTCCCTGACCTCCTCCCAAGTCCCTCCCCAGCTTTCTTGTAGCCTCCTTCAGCTCCTGGAAGGCCACCAGAAGGTCTCCCTGGAGCCTTCTCTTCTCCAGACTCCATTCCTTCACTCAGCTTATGTTCCCTGACTTTCTTTTTCTGCTGGTGGCTTGTGACCTCCCTGATCACATGCATGTGTTAAGGCCACTTCTGAACTGCCCTCTTAAAGTGAGAAGAAGCTAACCTCCACCTCCATGCTGCTTTCTGCCCCTCAGACTACAGAAGGCCTGCATCCTGTAGAAGGGTTCCTTTGCTTTGGGGAGGATTTTGGGTGTAAATCTGTAGCATTGTCTCTTGTCCTCCTATGAATGTGGCATGGGCTAAGTAACACCAAACTGTCAGCTTCCATTCTAGAACTAGATCCTCTCCTGGTCTCTTAGCTGCAGTCAGCACTGGTTTCCACAGTGCTGTTCCTTTGGTGGGTGGTTGAACTGTGCTAGGGGTTGTAAGCTCCTTGAGATGGTTTGGATTTTGGAGCTAATGCAGTTTCAGAGCAGTCTTTGTGATTGTGCTGATCCCATTTGCTTTCCTCTAGCTTTTCTCCTGACATCTTCAGCTCCATGAGTATTCTCCCCAGCCTGAAAGTCTGCCTGGACCTCTCTGCTGAGTATCTGATCCTGAGTGATGTGCAGAGAAAAGTAAGTGATTCATTTGCTTGCTGCCTCTGTGGGTGATGGTGACAGCAGTGACTTTGTGTGTGGCTGATTCTGCTGCAGGCACCTAGAGTTTGCACAGTAATACCTAAAAATGCAGTGCTTGGGCCTCAGCTGTTTCACTGGAGCATGCCAAACAGTAACACTTCAGCTGGTTAACCTTGAGGAGCCTAGAAGGATTGCTTCTCACCCTACAGTAAAGCTCTGCTGGGGAGGATCCATGTCTGACACAGCAGGATTGTGTTCCTCATCACCACTGCCTCAGACAGGAGTTTGCTTATTGTCATTTCCTTGGCTGTTGGGTTTCAAATCCAAAAGGCCCAGGTTTTTTGCCCCCCAGTGGCCCAGGCTTTGCCCTCCAGGAGGCTCAGGTCTTTGCCCCCCTGTGGCCCAGGCTTTGCCCTTCTTGTTACTCCTCTCATTCCCAAACCTATTTCCAGTGCTGCCCTTTGTACTCCACAGGCACGTAGGCTGTTCTCAAAGCCCAATGGCTTCCTGCTTTTGCTTCTTCCAGGTCTTATATGTGATGGAGCTGCTGCAGAACCAGGAGGAGGGCAAAGCTTACTTCAGCTCCATCTCTGAGTTCCTGCTCACCCACCCCGTGCTCAGCTTTGGCATCCAGGCCGTGAGCCGCTGCCGCCTGCGGCACACCGAGGTGCTGCCGGCAGAGGAGGAGACTGACAGCCTGACTGGAGGTTTGTCTGCTCTGAGAGATGGGCTTCTCTGCTGCCTGCTTCTAGCCTTCTCATGGAAGGTTTGGCCTTTCCTCCTCCCCCTCTCCCTCTCTCTCTCTCTCTCTCTCTCCTCCTCCTCCGTCTCTCTCTCTCT
>VWZX01002541.1:12131-108468 GCA_013399015.1 Galbula dea | reverse complement strand
TCTCTCTCTCTCCCTCCTCCTCCTTCTCTCTCTCTCTCTCTCTCTCTCTCTCTCTCTCTCTCTCCTCCACCCACTCTTCCCTGAGGCCTGTTTGGCTTAGTGCAGATTTGATCTCTCTGCCATAGTAAAGCAAAGAGAATCTGGGATCTTCTTTCCCTGGATGGAGTGAATGCAGCTCTGAAGTGGAGCAGTGCCAAAGCTGTATCATGCTGCTTCAGCTGCTGTGCTGTTTCTCTAGTCTTTGCCTGCAGTTTCCTCCCAACTTCCCCCCTGACTTGTGTCTCCCTTGCAGAAGGTGCTCAGGGAGCTGGGGCTGTGGAGTCAGCAGCAGGTGTGCTGATAAAACTCTTCTGTGTCCACACCAAGTGAGTATATGTGGAGCAGCTACCACAGGCAGCTGCCTCTGCTTGTCCTCATCCTTCCCTGACCTGGAGAAACCTAACCAATTCCTTTTGCTCCATACAATAACTCCTGGGAGCCAGAGAGAAATGTCTAGCTGGGCTGTGGTCAGTGGGACCTTCCCTCCTCAGGAAGCAGCCCTGCCTGCTGCCCTGGCTCCCTGCTCTGGTTGGCACCAAGGAGTGATTGAAGAGTTGTGTTTGAGGAGCAGCTTCTGCTGCTTGTGGCACAGGCACAAGACACTGAAGTGTATGGCCAGGGAAGCAGTTCTGTGAGGAGAAATCAGGCTTGGGCTTCTCTTGCTGGTTTGGAAACTCCTCAGAGATGCCTGCTTTGGGTTTTGGCAGGGCCCTCCAGGATGTGCAGATCAGATTCCAGCCTCTCCACAGCCCTGACACGAGTGCCTCCATGCCTTCCCATGGCTCCCACGAAGAGTTTGGTGAGCATCTGTGTTAACTTGACCTTCAGGGGTGCTGAGTCTTTGCAGGTGGTTGGGGTGGTGGGGGCAGCTTTGGGGGGCCTCTCTGGTGTCATTTCAGCAAGGGTGGTAGGCATGGACTGGCACCTGGTTAGGGCCAGGGGTGAGTGTGGAGCATGGGACATGTTAGGCTGGGAGCCCTAATGCTTTGTGCACACTGGAGATCACCTTCCTAGGTGGTTTGGGCATGTGTGCTGGGAACTTGACCTTTGTCTCTTGTCAGGTGGGAGAGATCTGAGTGACAGCAGAGCTTTGGGAGCAGAGGGAACTGGGTTGGCTGTAGCTCTTCAGCTCCTGCAGCATTCTGGGTGGGGGGGATGGCTGTTAAACTGGCCTTGTATTTAGGGAAGAGAGGAAGCTTGGATCTCTTACTATCCAAGCCTGAGGAAATCCACTCCTTGGCATACCAGGAGTAAGCACAACACAGAGTTGGCTGTGACTAGGCTGTAGCAAGGATTTCACTCGTTCTTTCTGGCACCCAGCATGGATGGCAACAGCACAGGCTGGAATGAAACCTTTTCCTTTTGGAGGCAGTTCCTCTGAAGTAATAGGTGGGTTTTCTTTCCTTTGGAAGCCTTTCCAGACCACATGGCTGATCTAGGGCCAGAGGGGCTGGGCTCTGAGAAGGGCTCAGTGCATGGCTCTCAGCCTGACCTGCGGCGCATCGCTGAGCTCCCGCTCCCAGCAGACTTCCTCTCCCTCTCCAACGAGGCCAAACCCAAGCTGATGACTCCAGATGCATTCATGACACCAAGTACATCCCTTCAGCAGGTAAACAGAGAGCTACAAAGGGTGCAGAATTGCTGGTGGCTCTGTGTTGTGCAGCAATACAGGTCTGCTCAATAACGGCTGGGAGGCTGCTCTGACTGGTTTCTAGCTGTTCTTTGGGGGTGGGATGTAATTATCCTGGAAGAAATCCTGTCTGATGGGATCCTGAGGGAGTGGATTTGATGATACAAAACCAAGGAGGAGTGGCTGATAGCCCAGAGGGATGTGCAGCCCTCCAGAAGGGTCTTGATAGGCTGGAGAGATGGGCAGAGGGGATCCTTCTGGAATGCAGCAGAGGCAACTGCAGGGTCCTGCACCTAGGAAGGAATAACCCCATGGACCAGGAGGGTTTTGGGGGCTGGTGTGATGACAAGCAGCTCTGCAGAGAAGGACCTGGGGGTCCTGGCAGACAAGAAGTTCCCCAGGAGCCAGCAGGGTGTCCTTGAGGCCAAGAAGATCAATGAAACTTGTGTGGTGTGAGGGTGTTGGAGCCCTGGCCCAGGCTGCCCAGAGAGGCTGTGGAGTCTCCTTGTGTGGAGAGATTCCCAAGGCAGCTGGAGGTGACCCTGGGCAAGCTGGGGGTTGGACTGGATGATCCCCAGAGCTCCCTTCCATCCCCTACCAGTCAATGATTCTGCAATCTATTGGGCTTTGCCTTTGACCAGCTCCAGAGCACTGCAGCAGCATCAATCAACCTCATTGTTTTCTTCTAGTCCCTCTTCACCAAAGTCTCTTCAGGGTTCTTCTGATCAGGTTCTGAGGTGAAGCTCTGCTGTTGGACTCCTGGCTGCCACCCTGAGCACTGTCTGTTTTCTCCTAGATTGCTGTGTCTCCAGGCAGCAGTGTCAGTTCCCTGACTGCAGTCACAGCCATGAGCAGCACTTCTGTCACAGACACCTCTATGCCCAGGTAAATAAGTGCCAGTATGAAATAACATCTCTGTAGCTTCAGGGTGCCACAGAGCTGTAGGGTATCTTGTAGGAGAGGAGATTAGCAGAGTTAGAAACTAGCCTGAGTCCCAGCATCCCTCTAGGGGGAACTGTTGACATCTCTGATGCTGCATGGAGCCTGCCTGTTGTCATCCAAGGGGCAGCAGCAGTGTTTCCTTTGTGCCTCCTAAAGGATTCACTTGCTGCATCTCAGCTGTGTTGCTCTGCATGCTTCTCCCAGAGGGCTCTCCTTGTTCCCAGGTAAGGAAACACTGCAGCCACCAAGGACAGGAGATAATTGGGACTGCTAGGAAAGATTTACTGGTGTTGTGGTAGGTTGGGCTGCACTGCAGGGCAAAAACTCCCCTTTGGGGGCTAGGAAAAGGACAGAGACCTGTCCCCAAGTGTCCTGTTTCTCCCTAGGTTCTGTAGAGTGTGAACTGAAGCTAGAACATGTCCCTTGTCTCACTGGCACCTCCAATGTGAAGGCAACATGATGCCTCTCTGGTTTTTCTTTCCACTTGGTCTGTCTTTGGGTTGTATGGGGTCTAGGAGATGCAGATGCAAGTTGACAGGGAGTGGCTGACCATGGTGGAGAGAGCAAGGGCTGGGAGAGCACTGGTGAAGTTTGGGTTGGGCTCCTCCACTGAGCTGTGAATCCCAGCTGCTCACCTCGAGTGTTTGATGCAGATCTTGAGCAGCAGCTTGACCTGTTTGATTTCTTGGTGTCTTTGTTGTCTTGCAGGCCATCAGAAGACTTGACTGTGAGCCCCAAAATGCAGCTGGACACCAGCCTCACCCTGAGCAGCAGTAGCAGCAGTCTTCAGGCTAGTCCTAGGAGCCATTCAGTTCTTATCCCAGGCCTCCCTGAGAAGCTAACACCAAAGGCACCCGTTCCAGTAAGGCTCCAACTGCTCTGCCCTTCCTTCTCCCCCTGGGCCAAGGGACCTCTCTCTGTGAGCCTGTAGAAGCTGAAATTAGATTTCTTGGGATATTAACAGAGGCAGCATCTGCCCTGGGGACAACATTGCTGCTGGCAGAGATCTGCAGCCAGCTTTAGCTGTGCCAGTGGAGCTTGACCTCCAGTGGGAGCACAGGAATCACCCTCAGGTCTTACTCTTAGGTACCAGAGATTCTTGAGCTCTTTCCACATGACCTTAAAGGCTCTTGTTTGCTCTTTTGTGTCCAGGTCCCAGCAGGAAACCCCTCTCTAGCCCTGGAATTGCAGGAGGTGGAGCCCTTGGTGGTGCCTCAGGCTTCTCCCACCCGGGAGCGGTCGCCAGATGTCATTTCCTCTGCCTCCACAGCCATGTCTCAAGACATCCCAGAGATTGCTTCTGAGACCTTGCAACGAAGCTTTGCAGCAGCTCCTGCTGGCCTCTCCACAGAGGTGCTGGAGCCCAGTCACCATGCAGACAGCATGGCATCTGCTGCCTCAGCCTTGCATCTGCTGTCTCCCAGGAACAGGCACAACTCCGAACACAGCCACCACTCTTTGGACATGCCTCCAGTGGAGGTGGACAGACTGAATGCTCCATCCTTACTGGAGACTGCTTTAACTCAGGAAAATGCATCTTCTGACAGTGTTGGGAGTCAGCCATGGCCAGCAGCTCCTGACATCACCAGAGAAACCAGGAACAGCATGGCAGACAGGTAAGCCCTTGGGTTTGTCTTGCTTCGGGGCAGTTGCTTTGCTCTTGCCAACTTGCCAGCTTGGTGAATAGCTCTGCTGAAGCACAGCAGTTCTCCAGCCCTGCTTTCCTTAAAGGATCTGATGATTCAACCTTCCTGTGTGCTTGCTCTGTGTCCTGAACTTCCTAGGCCAGCTGTAACACTTTGTGCTCTCTGCTACCCCTGGAGGCATAAAAGATCTCTGTTGAGGTGAAACTTCTGCTCTGTTGGAGGCTTGAGAATGGGGTGTTTTGCTTTTGTACTCTGGAAATAAAACCCATGCAGACTAAATTGTGCCCCAGGTGATGCATTCCTGCATGCTCTTGTTGGAGGGAATCAGTTAACACCTAACAGGTTTGGTTAATAGCTTCCTGGTCTGGTTGTCTGCTAGGCTGGGCTGTGTGCAGCTAGCATCCTAAATAAAGGAGTTGGAAAAGGCAGGGAATGAATGCCAAGGCCTCTAGAGTGGAGCAGGCATGCAGGATGGGGAAACATCACACACAGCTCCTTACCAGGAGCAACCTCTTGACCCTGGAACACAGATGGAGTGCCCCAGGATGTTGGGCAGGGGCTTGGCAGATGACTTCTGTTCTGAGCAGAGACAAGAGTCCAGTCTTCCTTGTCTCTGGAGCAGTCAGCTCAGGGCTGGAGCCTTCAGTCACCTTTCCCCCCCTGCCAGGATCCCAGGAGTGGCTGTGGCTCAGCCCTTCTCAGTGCATTACTGTGTGACCTGGTGAAAAACAACCCCCCAATGATGCTGTTCACTGCCCAGTTTGAGTAGTGGCTTGTTTGTCTTGCATGGAGCTCTGGTATGTTCTTGGGTAGTGCCTGAAGCATAACTGAGCTGCTCCTCCCTCCTTAAGGCCTCCAGAACCACTCAAGGAGAAGTGAAGAGTGTTTAGTAGCTCTGAGCAATCTGGGGCTGGACAGATAGGTTGGGGGAGGGTTTGGTTTCATGATCTGCCATGGGAAGTGGAGGGAGGAAATCTCCAAGCTGAAAGAGACTTTCCTGATGCTAGTTTCTCTTCTTCTTTGTCTCTTCCAGCCCCAGGGATGAGGTTGAAGAAAAGCACAAGAGCTCTTCCTATCATAGACACAGCTACCACCTGCTGCAGCATGACAGCCAGGATGCCAGTGCAGAGCAGAGGTACCAGGGTGCTCAGCTCCTCTCTGGCTCTCCATGGGGGTAGATACAAACTAGAGGAGGGGAGATTGAGGTTGGATCTGAGGAGGAAGTTCTTCCCTGTGAGGGTGGAGAGACACTGGCACAGGTTGCCCAGAGAGGCTGGGGAAGCTCCATCCCTGGAAGCTTAGAAGGTCAGGCTGGCTGGGGCTGTGGGCAACCTGCTCTAGTTGATTTAGGGGATCTCAGGAGTTAAGTTTCTTGCTTTTGACAGATTTACTCCTTCATGAGTCACCCTAAAGCCCTGTGGACAGGTTCTGTATGCCTGGCAAGCTCAACCCTGTTTGACAGCTGAGGGTTCATGCATAACCCACACTTCCATTCAGCCTGAAGTGTACACAGGCATCATCCCACCACACTGCCTGAGCCACAGAGACCCTGCAAGTCTTGCTGTGGAGCACTTAAGCTCAGCCTGAGCAGGCCTGGATCAAAACAGAGCAGCTTGTGCTGAGCTCTGTAGAGGTCTCTGTGGTGGATGGCCTTGACTGGGTGGTGCTGGAATCCCCTCCCCTTAGCCAAGGCTGCTGCTCTTCAATGTTGGAAGTGATGTCCTCTCCCTTGCTGTTCCTTCCTAGTGACCATGATGATGAAGTTGCAAGCTTGGCTTCTACCTCAGGTGGATTTGGTGCCAAAACATCCACACAGAGGCTGCCTGTGAAAGACTGGAAAGCCAAGGCATCTCCTCGGGCTTCCCCAAAGCTGAAGAGGAAGGGCAAGAAAGATGATGGGTATGGTGGGCTTGGCAGGACACAGGGGGGCTCTGGGACCACCCTGATCTGCAGCCTGATGGAGCCATTAGCCAGTGGGATCAGGGGCTGAGGCTGGGCAAGCAGCTAAGTGCTCCCAACCCTCCCACCCCTCCCCAATTTGGCAAGGGGTGGGAACCCCCCAGGAGGTGTTGCTGGTTCCTCAGGGGTGGAAGGGTGGCTTCTGCACTGGGATCCAAACTAGAACCTGGGCTTCAGAAGGATGTGTGGGAGGGATGCTGGTTTCAGTGAAGGCTTCATTGGAACTGGGAAGGTAGTTTAACTGTGGCCTCCATTTCTGGGTGGCTTCTGACCACTGGCTCAGTGCCCTGATTCAACAAGATCTGTCCTTTGTTGCTTGCTTGCTGCCTTTGTGCCCTTCTCAGTGTGCCCATATGAATGTCATGCAAGTGGAAACTGATGTCTGGACAGGTCTGTCCATGGCCAATGAGATCAACCTGGCTGTATTCATGTGTGGAGAACAGCAGAGCTTCTGCCAGGGGCTCTCTCCTCCTCTTGGATGCCCAGAAGCCCATGATCTGGACCTCTGGCTGTGCAGATCACAGCAGAGAGAGGTTCTGGCTGCAGTCCTGTCCTGTGACACCCAGAAGCTCTTAGCCTCAGAAATGCCTTTCATTTTTCCTGCCTCAGTCCTTTGGAAGCTGCTGAATGGATGCAACCTGGGAACAACAAATGTTGACTTTCCTGTTGGTAGCATTTAAATATTCCTAGATTTGGCCTTTGGGGCCTTATTAGTGGATCAAGTCAGTTCTGCTCTGCCCCAGTTTCTCCACCATGAGAGCTGGAATCATTCTAGGTGATTTGGAGCTCATTTAATTCTATATTTAACCCACAGGTACTTGATTGTTGTTTGTAAAGTATCAGGAGAGCTTCAAAAGCTGCTTGGGCTTTCAGTGTGGACAAAATAGGTGTGCACTGTTCTTTTCCAACTGTCCTCATTAAGCCTTGCTTCACATCTCCCTCTGAAGAGAGCAGGCTGAAAGGCACTTTGAGGACCTGTGGAGGGTGCAGATGATGGAGTTCCATCACCTTCCCATGGCTCTTCATCTTGTAGCAGGCAAAACAGAAATGGGAGCTGGAGTGTGACATCTAAAGCAAGCCTCAAATGCTGTTGGTCTTCTGCTTTGCCAGAAGATGTGGGTAAGAAGAGCAGTTTATGGACAGAATTGGATTACTTCTTTTTTGCTCTTCTTGTTTCCAGGGATGTGAACCAGTCACCAAGATCATCTAACAACCAGGTGAGTCAGAGCTGCTCTGGAGTCTCTCCCAAAGCCATCAGGCTTCACTCTAGCTATGGTTCTTACTCCAAGACCTGAGAGGAAGTTCATCCCAGTTCCTTGAAGCACCATGAGCCCCTGCTGGGCCTGAGCAGGCTTAGATGGGCCTTGGCATTGCTCTGTTCTGACTTGTGTTGCAGAGAAGCTGCCCAGCCTGACTCCTCCTCCTCCTCACCTTTGCCCAGTGCTGTGCATTTTTGTGTCCTCACAAGCTCTGCATCACCTAGGACACTACCACTCCTTTCCTCAGCCCTGCTGAGATGACTTGCATGTGTTAGCAGCAGGATGGGATGTCCCTAGCAAAGGAAGGCTCACAGTGGGACTGGCCTGTTGGGATTTCTTCTCCTTGTGGATGGTCCCTTCAGAGCTGGCAGAAAAATGCCCTCAGCTGGGTTGCATGCCCTGCTTAAACTGCCTTTCCTCTGCCTCCTTGAGCTCCTTGGAGCAGCAAGAGGCAGCAAATCCTAGAGGATCTCCTCCTCCAGTTGTTTGGTTGTTGATAAAGAAGTGAAAGAGCTACAAAAGTGCTTTGGGAAACCTTCCTCTTGCTTTGCTGTTTGCAGAGCTCTTTCCTCAGTGCTGGAGCTCAGAGCCTAAACACTTCCAGTACCTGGCCACAGGTGAACAAGGATCTGTTTTCTCCTGGATGCCAGAGCTTTGAAGGGGGTCTTGAATCTAAAGAGCTGCTACTCTAAAGAACCATTCATGAGTTCCATGCAGCAACTTGTTGTTTCTTGCTTGATTTGGGGACCAAAGCCTTAGAAACAGGCATTAAGCTGCCCCTGTTTCTTCCTCTGTGGCTTCCCCTTCAATCCTAGGCACAGGGATTGATTTTTCATCCCTGCTAGGGAAGCTTGCCTGCCCTCCCATCCTCTTAGAAATGAACCTTTGGGCTCTCCACACAACAGGTGGCACCTGAGTTCCAGGAGGAGCTGCTGTGCATCTTGAGGAACCAGCAGCGGGAGCTGTCGGAGCTACGTCAGAACCAGCTGGAGCTGCTGCAGAGGCTCACAGATCACCTGGATGCCATCCAGAGCTCCCTCATGGGCCATGTGGAGAGGGTGATTGATTCCCAGCAGGAGCAGGAACGTATCCTTCTTTGCAGATGAGGGAGTTGGGAAGGTTTGAAGGCAGGAGAATCGGGGCTATAGTTGATTATGTCCCTGCTCACGGCAGGGGGCTTGGACTTGATCACCTTTCAAGGTCCCTTCCAGCCCAACCTAGTCTATGAGGAAGACTAAAGGAGGTTGAGGGAGCTTTGGGTGCACTCAGATTGCCAGGCTGCAATCAAACTAGGAGAGGCTTAAAGGCTTTGGAGATGGTGGTGCTCAGGGACATGCATGGTGGTGATGGCTTGATGACAATAAAGGTCTCTTCCAACCTTAATAACTCTGGGATCCTAGGGTCTGAGGGGAGTCCTACTCCCTGGAGCATTGAGGGTAGAGAGGGAATAGTGGTGTCTGTGCTCCTTGACATGCTCTCTCCCTAGAGAGGAGGCTAGACCGGGCCCTGACTGAAGGGCAGCAGCGCAACGGGGAGCTCCAGGAGCACTTGTCCCAGCAGCTCTCCCAGTCCCTGTCCACTGCTGTCTGCACTCGCCTGGAGAGGACCATTCGAGAGGAGATGAAGAAGACCATACCCCAGTGTGAGTGGGGCTGGCTCCCCTTTCAAGGGAGACCCCTACAGGTAGCCCTGTAGTGTTGGCACTGTCACCTGGAGAGGAGCAAACTGAGGGGAGATCTGCTCAATTGCTCCTGGGGGGCAGGAAGCTGGGGCCAAGCTTTGGTCAGTGGTGCCCAGGGACAGGACAAGAGGGAACAGGCACAGACTGGGCCAGAGGAAGTTCCAGCTGAAACTTCTGGACTTGGAGAGTGGTGGAGCACTGGCCCAGGCTGCCCAGGGAGGTGCTGGAGTCTCCCATCCCTGGAGACATTCCAACCCCAGCTGAACACCATCCTGGGCAACCTGCTCTGGCAGTGGGGGGTTGGACTCTAGATGATCTCCAGAGGTCCCTTCCAACCCCATACATTCTGTGATCCTGTATGATGTAGGAGTTAGGTTACATGGAGTCTAGTTCTTGCCCTTTCAACTGGTGGAGGTCCCACTGTCACCTGAGGAGGGAGCTGGGGTTTGAAAGGGGTGTGAGGCTCCCAGAACGTGGTCTGATCTCCCCTTATTAATCCATAAAAGCTTCTGGAGTTTATTTAGCCTCTTGTCTTCCTCCACTAATGAGCTGGGAAATGTTGAGACTTGGCTGGAGCAAGCTTCAAGGTCTCTGCCCTTCCTTGATGCCCCCTGACACAGGGAAAGCCTCCTGCAGCCTTTAGTGTCCAACCACTGTGCTTAGAGCAGGCCTGCCCACTCTTCTACATCAGGTCAGCTGTGACTTGAGGTCAAGTCATGGAAACTTTCAAGGCTGGAGCTTCCACAGCCTCTCTGATGGCTTCAGAGCTGCACCTTCTCTTAAGGTCCAACCTTAGCCAGAGCTTGTGAGCATTACCCCTTGCTGCTTCCTAGCCAAGAAGAGTTGGACTCTTGTTTTCTCTTTTGGGTTTTGAAGTGTTGAATCTAGGCTTAAAAAGCTACAACTTGGCCATGTTTGTGTTGTGCCCAGGTATCTCCAAGAGTGTGGACCCTATTGCTGGCCAGCTGAGCAACACTATTGCTGCCAAGCTCACTGCCTTGGAGGGGACACTGAAAGAAAGCATCACCAAGCTAGTGAAGTCAAAGGTAAGGAGAATCAGACCTTGACTTGACCTGGAGACATTGTTTTGCCACCTACCTGGGTGGGGACTCCTCATACCTCTTTCCTCTCCCCCTCTCCCTCCAGATGGGTGTGAGGTCAGTTCAGCTGCCAGCAGTCACAAAGCTCTTTCCTGGCCTCCTCAGCTGAGTACCCCCTGTTGCCAGTGGGCTGTACTTCTCTGCTGTGGCTGTTGCAGGACCCTACAGGCCTTGTTCACCTCTCCAGCCTGCAGCAAAGTGTTGCCAGCTGTCTGGAATCTCTTCTCTTGTCTGCTTCTCAGAACCTGACAGATGCCATCGTGAGGGCCACAGCTGAGACCCTGCAGGGGCCCATCCAGGCAGCTTACAGGGAAGCCTTCCAGACCATCATGCTGCCAGCCTTTGAGAAGAGCTGCCAGTCCATGTTCCAGCAGATCAATGACACCTTCAAGCAGGGCACCCAGGAATGTGAGTAGCTGTTTCTCTCCTCTGGAGTTTTCTCCTGCACAGTGAGAGTTGCATGGGTGGCAGACAAGAAGTTGATCTTTTTTGGACATCTTTGCCTTTCTGAGTTTCCTTGGTGACTTGTTGAAGCTCTTTGCCCAGCCCCATGCTTCATTCCACACTTGGGAGGTAGGAGCAGAAGCCAGGAGGTGGTGTGAGAACCACAGGTTCACCTCTGGTCTTTTGTAGCCCATGCAGCAAAACACTTGGCCTCCTCCTGTGAATCCATGGCTTCATCTCTGGAGTAGAGGAACCTTGGGCTCCAATTCCTTGGCCTTCTGGGAGGCTAGGTGGGGGTTGCTCTGCAGAGCAGCTTTCTGAGGGGGTGGGGTCTGAATTTTGCCTAGTGCTGGCACAGCAACTGCTGTTATCTCTAGATCTGCAGTGTCTCCAGCTGCTGTTTATTTTGTGCCCTTCCTTCACCTCCCAAGTCTCCCCCAAGTACCCAGAGCTTATATTCTTCTCCTTTTGATCAGACCAGATCATAAAATCTTGTCAAATCCAGCTTTTTGATCTCTGCAGGCATGAGTCTTTATTTTTCCTGGTCAGGAAACATGTCTCCTCTTTTTCCACTGGCATTTAGCTCCATCACCACTGCAGATCCCAACCATCCTGACTCCCACCTCAGCCTTGAGCATGTCTGTAAAGCTCTGTCCTGAGAGCTCTGGTGGCTTTCTTGCTGCCTCCTGTCCTCCTGGGTGGTGGGAGGGCTGGCAGCAGGGTTTCTAGGTTAGTGTAACACAACCCAAACCAAGGCTTGTGCCTTCTCCCCTCCCTCCCTGTGCTGCCTCACCAATTCTCTCCTGCTGAAGAACACCTGAAGCCTGGCAGCTGCATTTCTTCCTTCACCATGACCCCAGCTCCCAATGGCACAAACACCTTTCTCTCTGCTTCTTGCAGATGTCCAACAGCTTGAAACTCACTTAAAGAACAAGAAGATAAGAGAACAGGAGGCCAGGGACCCTCTGCTCAATCAACTTAGACAACTTCTCAGCACCTTCCAGAGCACCACTGAACAGTTGGCCTCTGCTGTGGCAGCCAGTGTCCATACTGAGGTGCAGCATCAGCTGCATGTTCTTGTGGGCAAGTAAGTTGGCAGCTGGGGCTCTTGGAGAGGGAGATGTTGCTGAGAGGTAGCCATGTGTGGAGCAAAAACCTCTCCCTGCTAGTTGTGGAAGAAGCTGTTGGCTGCTGGAGGGGTGGTTGTTGGTCTGTGAGCCCATGGGCTGCTCTGGCTGTTGCCCTGGAAGGCACAAAACAAGGAGCACAGAAGGTAGCTAACCTGCTGCTGCATCTGGGACAGCAGGGCAGGGAGAGGATTGTGCCTCTGCTCTGCTCTGCTCTGGGGAGAGCTCAGCTGCAGTGCTGGGGCAGCTCTGGAGTCCTCAGCACAGCAGAGACAGGGACCTGGGGGAGCAGGGCCAGAGGAGGCCACAGCAGTGAGCTGAGGGCTGGAAGCTCTCTGCTGGGAGGCCAGGCTGAGAGAGTTGGGGTTGTTCAGCCTGGAGAAGAGAAGGCTCCAGGGAGACCTGACTGCAGCCTTGCAGGGCTTCAAGGGCCTAGAAGGAAGCTGGGGGCAGACTTTAGAGCAGGAGCTGCTGGGCCAGGCCAAGGGCTGATGGTTTGGAACTGAAAGAGGAGATGGAGACTAGAGAGAAGGAAGAAATGTTTTGTGCTGAGGGTGGTGAGAGCCTGTCCCAGGCTGCCCAGAGAGGTGGGAGATGTCCCAGCCCTGGAACCACTGCAGCTCAGGTTGTTTGGGGCTGTGAGCTGCCTGCTCTAGCTACAGATGTCCCTGCTGAGTGCAGGGGGTTGGACTAGGTGGCCTTTAAGGACCCTTCCAACCCATTCCAAGGGTGTATTCATGCTAAAGGTGTCCCCTGCAGGCTAGGGGACAGCACCTAGATCTGCTGCAGCCTTCTGGGGCTGTCAGGGGATGAGCCCAGAGCAGAGCAGCCCTGCCTGGAGCCAGAGACAGGAAGGAGCTGAACCTCTGTGTGATGAGAGACCGAGTTCCCTCACACATCACTGTCCCTACACAGAATCCCAGCACCTTCCCTGTGCACCCTGGGACACTGTGCTGGCCCCAGAGCTCCCTCAGGCTGCAGATTTCCCCTCAGAGCCATTTCTATTAACCCTTTGGGAGCCATGCTACCATAAACCAGCCAGCCTCTGCTTTCTCCCTGCTCCAGCCTTTGGGTAACGTTATCCCTCAGCTCTTCATTTTCAGAGATGCCTTTGAATTGGTTGCTTTTGGCTTTGTTTTTAGCATGCAGGAGACTATTTTGGCCCAGGTGCAGAGAGTCATCAAAGGAGAAGTGAGCCTGGCTATGAAGGAGCAGCAAGCAGCTGTCACCTCGAGCATCGTGCAGGCAATGCGCTCGGCAGCTGGGACCCCAATCCCCTCAGCTCACTTGGATTTCCAGGCTCAACAAACTCAAATCCTTCAGATGCTGCAGCAGGGTCACCTCAACCAAGCTTTCCAGCAGGTACCTGCCAGTGGCCATCATTGGTAGCTGGGAGGTGGAGTTGGGGGAGAAAAGGTTCCTTGTGCTGGGGAGGTCACCCCTCGACAGGAGCTGCCCCAGGAGAACCCCTGGCAGCAGGTTGCTGGAGGGCTGCAGTTGCAGGCTTGAGCAGGTGGAGCCAGAGCTGTGCCAGTTGCATGGCTGAGGAGCAGGGAAGTTCCTTCTTGCCTGCCCATGTCCTGTCAGGACATTTTCCATGCTGCAGTAAGCTGGAGTAGGTTGCCATCAGCACTAGCATGTGGTGCACCCCTGAAGAGCAAACAGCTTCCTAAGCCTCTCCAGCTGGGGCCTGACCTTCCCTTTGCCTTTGCATGTGTAGGCAGATGAATTTGAGCTGCTGCAGGCAAGAAACCCCCCCTCTGGGAATAAGAGCACTGCCATAGCAGGGGATGCAACCATGGGCCCTGCTCTGCTAACTGTAACCTGCTCCCCTCTGTCTTCTTATGCTCTGGCTCAGCTTGAGAACAGACACAGGTGTCCCCTGAGCAGAGACCAAGAGCCTAAACATGGTCCTGCTCCCGTGTCCAGCAGGGTTTGCAGAGACTTCTACTCCCAGAGGAGGCTGGCAAGGCCCTGAGCTGCCCCAAGGGAGAGAGGCAGCCTCCATCCTCTCCTGTGTCCATCACCTGCCTGTTGTTTGCTCTGCATTTCCAGCTGTGTCTTCCTTGCAGGCTCTAACAGCAGCTGATCTCAACCTGGTCCTGTATGTCTGTGAGACTGTGGACACTCAGCAAGTCTTTGGGCAGCACCCATGCCCTCTGTCCCAGCCTGTGCTGCTCTCCCTCATTCAGCAGCTCTCCTCAGACCTGGGTACTCGAACAGAGCTGAAGCTGAAGTGAGTATCCTGAACCTACACAGCCCTCTGCTGCCTCTGGCTTTTCAATCCACTGCCTGCCAGTGGAAACTGGTGCTTTGATGAAGGGTGGAGCCTCTGCAGCCTCTTACTGGCAGGGGAACAACTAGCAGTGACCTGGGAGGAGATGTAGGCACTGCCACTCCCCAGAGGTGGCAAGAGGAGGAGAAGCAGCTGCAGGTGCTGTTCCCTCCTGGACTGGAGTCTGGAAATGTTTGTGGGCCATGCAGTGATCTCCTTTGAACAAGGAACAACTCCCCTGTGGAGATCAAAGAAGGGATGGTGCCAGGGTTCCTGGATAGCTGTGACCAGGGTCTCTTGGCTGTGCCCTCAGCTCTCAGCCCATGGCAGGACTTTGTGGCAGCAGTTTCTTGTGATGCTGGACAGGTTCAGTGGGAGGTGGCAGCAGGAGGTGCTGGAAGTCCTGTCTGTTGCAAGCAAAGCTGCTGTCACAAACTAGGGCCTGTGCTGCTACTTGCCATGAACATTTTTAGGGAGTGAGTCAAACCTCTCTTTATCTGCCCTCAAAACCTAACTTGGTCAGGTGCCTGGCAGCTTTTGAGCATGGCTTGTATGGAAAAAGGGACTTAGATTGGGTTTCTCTCTCAAGCTAACAGGGATAAAACCAGCTAGGAAAATGGAGAAAGAGCTTTAAGTTGGAGATGAGTCAGTGACAGGAGTTGAAGTTGCTGCTGTTAAGTTCAGGCTGGGCTGTTGGGGAAAACCTTTTGGCAGGGACCACATTGCCCAGGGTTTCTGGCTTGTCTCAACTTCAGCTTGTTGATAGAATCCTTGCTCTTCCCCCACCCCTTCCTGGGTAGACCTGAAATAAAGCCCTACATGAAACAAGCCTCCACTGCTGAGGACTTTTACTGCCTAATAAGTGACTAATTCTGCTTAGGCTAAAAAGACATCAAAGAAGAGCTCTCCAGAGCTGTGACCAAGCATGGCCTGTGGCCAAGTTGCCACCTCCAGCTCTGCAGGGAGCTGTGGCTTGCTGTTGTGCCTGCTCTGGTTCAGGCAGCAGGGTTGTGTTGCACGCTCTGGAGGCTGGAGCCTGCCCTTGCCTGGTGAGGAAAGGGCTAGGAGGACTCTGCTGTGAGTCACTAACGTTTCTTTTCTGAGGGCTGAACACCCTGCACTCAGTTTGGGTGGGTGGGAGAGGAGAGCTGTGCCTCTCAGGGCCTGAGCTGGAACTGCATCGGGGGTGGGATTGCCTTTTGCCTTCAGCTTCTAACTCTGCTCTCTCTCTGCTTCAGTTACTTGGAGGAAGCAGTGATGCACCTGGACCACAGTGACCCCATCACCAGAGACCACATGGGGTCAGTCATGAACCAGGTTCGGCAGAAGCTCTTCCAGTTCCTGCAGGTGGAGCCCCACAACTCCCTCAGCAAGCCTGCCCGGCGCCTCATGATCATGCTGCAGGGCTTGGTCACCCCTGGCATGACCTAGGAAGGAGAAGCTGGCAAACCTTTTGGGGGGCTCCATGGAAGCCCACCTAGCAGATCCAGTAGTTACTAACCACCTCTGGCTTGTGTTAAGAGCTCTTGGCCAGGCAAGCTGTCAAGATGTTTGTGCTGTCTCTAAGGCAAATGCCATCTGTGTATAGTTCCATATAGTCACTTGCCTCACTTGGCTTCTTTCTCCTCAATAGCCTCTTCTGGAGAGAGTTCAAGCTCCTTTTCCCTTGCCCATCCAGCCCAAGGCCTGCCTGCCAGGCCAGGCATGCTCACCAGAAGCTGGGGGATTTCTTTACCCCTTGTAGTTTGGAGTCTGCTGCCCTGAGCAGAGGAGAGAAGGGAGGGAGGTGCACACTGAGCCCCAAGCACGGGGCCACAGGGACTCCTGCTCCTCCCTGGCCAGAAACCAATGCCCATGTCTCAGTCAAGGACTCAAACTCCTCCTCCCTGGTGGGGTGAGTAGCTGGGAGGACGTGGTGGGGGGTCAATACCTTCTGATTACCCACATGGTACAGGCAGGATTGGGCAGGGAGCTGGGCCATGGATGCCTCTGGGTGTTGAGCCAAGAAAAGAAGCTCTGGGTTGGGTTGGTTGGGGCAGCAGGACACTGCCCAACCCCTGGAGCTATTGGTTCTGTTGTCTTTTGGAGAGTGCCCATGGTTCAGGTGTTCAGTTTGGGTTTTACACACCAGGGTTGTTTTTTTTTTTCTTTTTAATCTCAATTTTGGAAGCTTTTGGGGGGGTGGGGTTTGTTTTTTGGTTTTGAAATAACATGAAGAACAATTCAATAAACAACTTTTGGAGGAAAAAGAAAAACAAGCAGCACCAAAAGCAAAGATCTCTTCTGTTGTGCTGGGGAGGGAAAGCTGCCTGGGCCTCAGAAGGGTCTTAGAGGAACCAGCTCCTGCCTGGAGCTGGAGGCCAGGGGCTGGGATGTCCTTTCTATCCCCAGATCTTCTCTCAGGTCTGTGCTGGAGCTTTCCTGGCTGTGTCCAGTTGATTGGTCTTTCCTTCCCAGGAGAGCCAGGAGGCTTCCTTACTGAGGGTGGTGTTCTCCAGGGGTCACTCCTGGGTCCAGTCCTGGGGTGCATCCAGGAGAGTGTGACCAGCAGGTTGAGGGAGGTTCTCCTCCCCTTCTACTCTGCCCTAGTCAGGCCTCATCTGGAGTCCTGGCTCCAGTTCTGGGCTCCCCAGTTCAAGAAGGACAGGGAACTGCTGGAGAGGGAACAGAAAAGGGCTGCAAAAATGCTGAGGGGGCTGGAAGATCTCTCTGCTGGGGAAAGGCTGAGAGCTGGGGCTGCTCAGCCTGGAGAGGAGCAGACTGAGGGGAGATCTGCTCAATGCTCCTGGGGGCAGGAGGCTGGGGCCAGGCTTTGCTCAGTGGTGCCCAGGGACAGGACAAGAGGGAACAGGCACAGACTGGGACAGAGGAAGCTCCAGCTGAACAGGAGGAGGAACTTCTGGGCTTGGAGAGTGGTGGAGCCCTGGCCCAGGCTGCCCAGGGAGGTGCTGGAGTCTCCATCTCTGGAGGGGTTACAAACCCAGCTGGGCACCATCCTGGGCAACCTGCTGTGTGTGACCCTGCTCTGCCAGGGGGTTGGACTGGATGATCTCCAGAGCTCCCTTCCAACCCCTAACATTCGGTGGTGGTGGTGATGGCAGCGGTGGTGGTGGTCTGCTCCCCCTGGAAGGACCCCACCAATTCGCCTCTTCACAGCAAAAAGGGGAATTCTCCTGCTGTTTCTCCCTCCCCTCCGGGGTGCAGCCCCAGGGGGAGCTCCTCCACCGGCAGGGGCGGGGCAGGGCCGGGGCGGGGCCGGGGTCTGCCGGCGGAACGCGGCGGGAGCACAGGGCGAACTCCGCACCCACCATGGGCTGCGGCTGCTGGCGGCTGCTGGGCATCGTCTGCTCCTTGCTGCTGCACCTCGGTGAGTGCCCCGGGACCGGGAGGGAGGCACGCAGGAACCGGGGCCGCTCCGTGCTCGGGCTCCGGGGAGGCTGGCGGGTGGGAACGGGACCCCCAGCCCCTGTCCCTGCCCTGTCCAGCCGCGGGGTGCCCGGTGTGGCCCCGGGGCTCAGAGAGACACCTTCGCCCCCCGGCACTGCCCTGGGGTCGCTCTGCTGGAGCAGGGACGGTGGTGGGCTGTGGCTCTCCAGCCCGGAGCGGTGTCCCCAGCCCTGTGTCCCTTCTTCTCCGGGCTCCTGGTGGGCATCCTGCCCTCTGGGGATGGTGCTTCAGCCTCTCACCGTCTCCGAGGTGTTACCTCCAGGCTCTCTGGCTTTTGGTAGAGCCGACGGAGGACCGTGTCCTGCTCCAGGCACACCGGGACCCTCTCACATCCCTGCCCCGGGAAGGGCTGCACGGGCTTGGAGCTAACCTGCTCCGGCGCTGCTCGAAGGGTGGAGGACAGGGATAGCCAAGCCTGGGGTGGCTTTCGGGCTCGGAGGCTGCAGAGGCTGGGGCAGCTTTCGGGCTCAGAGGGTGGATGATTCAGGCTCTTCCCCAGAAGCAGCACAGCTGCTAGTGCTCGCCTGGAGCCAGGGATGCTCGGCAGCACCCTGAGGAACTCCCTTTGTGCCTGTCCCCTGGAGCTCTCCCCCCGGTGAAGCCAGGGGCAGGATTTTCCCCCGTGGTTTTGCAGCGGGTAGCAGAGATGATTGCCCTTCTTGGTCTCTCCTTCCTCACCTGCCCTGTACCGAGGGAGCTAGGGAGAGGGGAGGGATCGTGCCAGGTGTCAGACGAGCCCTGGAGACCAAAACCCATCCTGCGAGCAGGGAAGGCACCTGCTAGCCTCACCAGCCGCTGTGCCCCTGGGCTAGAGGCAGCCACGCTCGTTGCCCAACTGGGTCAGAAGAGGAGCAACGGATCCCGCTTCGGATACCTGAGGTGGCTGTTACCCACGTGGCTGGCATCAACCCGAGACTTTCCTCGGTGATGTGCTCCAAGGCTTTCCCATTATGAACACCCTCCACGCTCCGTGAGGTTCCAGGCTTGCCCTGCTGTTAGTCTTGGCCACGGTCTCTTTGCTCAGGGCTTTTGTTCCAGGGGTACTGCCATGGGATGCCAGTGGCAAGAGCCCATGGCTCCCTGGAGATATCCTGGCTGCCTTAGCAGCTGCTGGGCAGCTTTTGGCTGCTGTGGGGGTCACCTCCCCCACCCCGGGGCTGTCCTCACACCTTCTCAGCATCCTCAGCTCACAGACCTCTCAGGCACACTCCCATGGCCCTTCCCAAAGTTCCACACCCAGGGACCCCACGTCTGCCTGGCCCTGCAGGAATCCCAGGGCAGAGCCTAGGAGCGTGCAGTGTTTTCAGCATGCCCCAGTCACATGCTGGCTCTCTGGGGGCTTCCCTCCACCCGTGGCTGCACTCAGTCATCCCCACACACCCTGACACCCATCCTCCCCTGGCTGGTACTGGGGTTCCACCACTCCTGCTGGTTCATCCCTTGTGGAGCAGGGCAGGGAATTGGGGCTTCCCAGGGTGAACCAGCTGGACTTACACTTGTGCTTTTGCCTTCCCCTTTTCCTTTTCTCTCCCCTTCTTCTCCCCCACTTCTTTCTTCCTTCCCTCCTCCTTTCTTCCTTCCTTTCTCATTTCTTATTTTGTCTTTCTTCCTCCCTCCTTCTCCTTCCTCCCTCCTTCTTCCTCCTCCCTTCTCCTTCTTCCCCCTTCTTTCTTTCTTTCTCCCCTTCTTCTTTCTTTCTTTCTCCCCTTCTTCTTTCTCCCTCCCCCCTTCTTCCTTCCTTCCTTCTCCCCTTCCCCCTCTCCCATGCCAGCACAGCTCTAGCCTGCTGAGCCTTTGCTTTTGTTTTTTGTTTGGTTGGTTGTTTTTTTTTCCTGTTGTAGTCCCAAATTAATCTTTGCTGGTAGGATAAAAGGCAGGACAGATGGCTCTGGGAGGGCTGAAGCACGGCAGCCACACGCTGTCCTTCCCCTGTGCCTAATGGCAGCATCCCTTGTGGGGTCACTACCTTGGGCCAGGTCACCTGGGCCAGGAGTGAAGATGCAGTTGGGGACAGGGTGCTGGGACTCTGGTGGGATGTGGAACAGGATACTTCAGAGCCAGCTATCACCCCTACCTGGTGACACCTGGGTGGTTGATGGCCATGGTGTGGTCTATGGTGGTGGGAGGTTGTGGTGGTCTCAGCTCTGTCTCTCTCTCCCCTACAGCCACGAGCCAGGAGCCTGTCAGCATGGCAGGGAAGTGTGACACCATCTACAAGGGCTTTGCTGGCTGCCTCATCAGCCTGGGGGACAGCATGGCCCAGAGTGTCCAGCAGCAGCAGGAGGAGGGTGCTGAGGAGATGCAGGAGCTGGACACCATCTGCAAGTGAGTGTCCCTCACCCTCGAGAAGCTGGGGGGGGGGCAGCTGGGGGAGGCGACCTTCCCACCCAGGGGCGACCTTCCCACCCAGGGGCAACCTTCCCACCCTGGGGTGACCTGCCACCAGCACTGCCCCCACCCCTGCCTATCTCCCCAGATCCTGGGACGACTTCCACGCCTGTGCCAGCGAGGTGCTGTCCAGCTGCCCCGAGGAAGCTGCTGCCATCTGGGAGTCTCTGCGCCAGGAATCCCGCAAGATCCAGTTCCAGGGGAACCTGCAGGAGCTGTGCAGTGCCCGGGGTCGCCTGGCAAGTGCCCGTGGCTCCCCAGCTGCAGAGACCAACCAGGCTACCCTGAGGGGCTCGGCCACCACCCTGTGCCCGAGGCTGCTGACCCTGCTGCTGCTGGTGGCCCTGCTCTAGCCCCTGCCTGCCCTCCCGGTGCCCAGCTGATGGCACAGGTCAGTCCCTGGTCCTGGCTGGGCATGGGTACCCCTGGTCCTCACTGAGCCCACTTCTCCCCCTGGGCATCCCTTGAGGGGCAGAGTCCTCTCCTGCAGCCCTTCAGATGGATTTATATTTATATTAAAAGACACTTTTACATTTCTCCTGAGTCCCTGCTGGGGGATGTCCCTAGTGCCCTGCCCAAGCTCTGCCTTTTCTCCAGGGATTGGAAGGGAGATGCTCCCTGGAGCAGCCCCAGGGATCAGACAGATCAGAAATCCTATTTTTGATCCCTTTTCTTTTGGTCCTGCTATGTTCATCTGGGGCAGCCTAACCAAGGGCATGAACCCTGTGTGGGGACGTGGTGACACCTTCCAGCTGCAGGCCACATGTAGTAGCACAGCCAAGGGTGTGGACCATGCATGATGACATGTACTGGTGTGCAGGACACAGGATGACATAGCCAGCAGTGTGGGACATATGTGGTGACTGCTATCTTCCAGAGCATGGGAGATGTGCAGCAGCACATCTTTCTGTCTGCAGGATCAAACACCAAGGGCATCTGGTGGAGGTCTCCAGGTCTTCCAAGGCACCCACAAGATCCTGGATGGATCCTGGAAGGATGGATGGATGGATGGATAGATGAATCCTGGGTGGATGGATGGATCCTGGAAGGATGGGTGGATAGATCCTGGATGGGTGGGTGGTTGGATGGATGGATAGGTGAATCCTGGATGGATGGATGGATCCTGGAAGGATGAGTGGATGGATGGAAGCAGCGTGGTTGGGTGCTTACTGGTGCCACCATCATGGTGACAGCCTAGCAGAGCACTGCCTCAGTGGCCCTCTGGCTCCTGGCCCTGGGGAGGCTCTGGGCACTGGCAGCACTTATCCTCTTAGCCATCCTGCAGGGATCCAGCACTAATTCATCCTTAAACACAGGATTGTCAGGAACTGGGAAGGAAAGAGCTGTCGGATTATCCCCGGCGCCGGCGTTAAACACCAGGAGCAGCAGCAGCTGCTGGCCAAGGAGAGGCAGGATGGGTCTGTGCCCCATGTCCTGTGGAGGACCTGGTCCTCAGCTCAGCACCATCCTCAGCTCCAGGCTGGTTAAGACAATAAATGNAGCTGGGGGAGGCGACCTTCCCACCCAGGGGCGACCTTCCCACCCAGGGGCAACCTTCCCACCCTGGGGTGACCTGCCACCAGCACTGCCCCCACCCCTGCCTATCTCCCCAGATCCTGGGACGACTTCCACGCCTGTGCCAGCGAGGTGCTGTCCAGCTGCCCCGAGGAAGCTGCTGCCATCTGGGAGTCTCTGCGCCAGGAATCCCGCAAGATCCAGTTCCAGGGGAACCTGCAGGAGCTGTGCAGTGCCCGGGGTCGCCTGGCAAGTGCCCGTGGCTCCCCAGCTGCAGAGACCAACCAGGCTACCCTGAGGGGCTCGGCCACCACCCTGTGCCCGAGGCTGCTGACCCTGCTGCTGCTGGTGGCCCTGCTCTAGCCCCTGCCTGCCCTCCCGGTGCCCAGCTGATGGCACAGGTCAGTCCCTGGTCCTGGCTGGGCATGGGTACCCCTGGTCCTCACTGAGCCCACTTCTCCCCCTGGGCATCCCTTGAGGGGCAGAGTCCTCTCCTGCAGCCCTTCAGATGGATTTATATTTATATTAAAAGACACTTTTACATTTCTCCTGAGTCCCTGCTGGGGGATGTCCCTAGTGCCCTGCCCAAGCTCTGCCTTTTCTCCAGGGATTGAAAGGGAGATGCTCCCTGGAGCAGCCCCAGGGATCAGACAGATCAGAAATCCTATTTTTGATCCCTTTTCTTTTGGTCCTGCTATGTTCATCTGGGGCAGCCTAACCAAGGGCATGAACCCTGTGTGGGGACGTGGTGACACCTTCCAGCTGCAGGCCACATGTAGTAGCACAGCCAAGGGTGTGGACCATGCATGATGACATGTACTGGTGTGCAGGACACAGGATGACATAGCCAGCAGTGTGGGACATATGTGGTGACTGCTATCTTCCAGAGCATGGGAGATGTGCAGCAGCACATCTTTCTGTCTGCAGGATCAAACACCAAGGGCATCTGGTGGAGGTCTCCAGGTCTTCCAAGGCACCCACAAGATCCTAGATGGATCCTGGAAGGATGGATGGATGGATGGATGGATAGATGAATCCTGGGTGGATGGATGGATCCTGGAAGGATGGGTGGATAGATCCTGGATGGGTGGGTGGTTGGATGGATGGATAGGTGAATCCTGGATGGATGGATGGATCCTGGAAGGATGAGTGGATGGATGGAAGCAGCGTGGTTGGGTGCTTACTGGTGCCACCATCATGGTGACAGCCTAGCAGAGCACTGCCTCAGTGGCCCTCTGGCTCCTGGCCCTGGGGAGGCTCTGGGCACTGGCAGCACTTATCCTCTTAGCCATCCTGCAGGGATCCAGCACTAATTCATCCTTAAACACAGGATTGTCAGGAACTGGGAAGGAAAGAGCTGTCGGATTATCCCCGGCGCCGGCGTTAAACACCAGGAGCAGCAGCAGCTGCTGGCCAAGGAGAGGCAGGATGGGTCTGTGCCCCATGTCCTGTGGAGGACCTGGTCCTCAGCTCAGCACCATCCTCAGCTCCAGGCTGGTTAAGACAATAAATGACCCCAAATAACCACAGGGTTCCCCTGTGAAGCTGAGGGCTTCAGCAGTGGCTGCTCCACGGTACAAGAAGCCAGGCAGCATTTCCCAGCCCCTGGTGCCAGCAGAGGAGCAAGGCAGCTGAGGTGACATCCCAGAGCTCAGGGATCACAGGTTCTAGGTGGCCAGACCTTGCAGGAAGAGGTTTTGCACTGAAACATGCAACGATTTTTCCTGCTCAAGGAGGACAGTGATGACCAAGCTCCTTGCTCACACACCAGAGGATTTCAGCCAGAAGCCAATGTGCAAATGCTTCCCTGGAGCCAGCTCACCACCAGGCACCAAGGATGTTTTGGGGGCAGCCTTAAAGTCACCTCAGGAGTTAAAGGTGGGGTGGCACAGGTCAGCTGGAGGATGGTGATGTCCAGGTGGTGTTGCCTTTCCCAAGTGAGATGGTTTCCCATGTGTCAGCCAGAGCTACCAGCTGCCAGGAGTATTGGGGTGACCCCAGCAAGGTGCCCTGGACCTGTGCTGTTGATGGGGTGACCCACTGGCAGTTCTGCTGTCCCTTTAGGGGGTGTGGATGGGGCAGGTGGTTGCTCCCTGGAGAACAGGGAGGTCACCTCACCAGAACTGCTTTGCCATCGTGGGTTTTAGTCTGTTAGGAGGCAATAAAAGTGAAGTTAGCAGTGTAAGAAGGCACTAGAAATGGGACTGGCAGCCTCTGCCACTGACAGCCACAAGTGTGAGCAGCACAGCATCTTGGTTTAACTTCAGCAAGTCCCACCTGGCCCTTGCTGAGAGCTTCAGTTCCTGCTTGTTCTCCCCTATCACCTCAACTTGAAAACCCCCTCCTCTCTTCCCTGTAAACCCCAAATTCCTTCATGACCATTCACAGGTGATGGGTATTGTCCTCCAGTGGGGTGGTGGGAGGTGTCCAGGTGTCACCATGTGGCCCACAGCCTGGGTTATGCTCCCACATGTGTCCTGCAGCTGGAAGGTGTCCCCATATGTGACACCAGAGTGTGTCACCCTACAGCCTACCCTGGGAGCCAGGGCTGGGAGAGCTCCTGGGAATGCCAGGCTAGGTCACTGCTGCTTGATGACACCTCATGGTGCAAGAGGCCACATTGTCACCATGTCACCCTCCATTCTCTTCCAAAGAGGTGCCCCCAAGGCTGAGGGCACAGCAGGGACTGGCATGCAGACCTCTGGGAAAGCTCTTGGGATCCTCCAAAATCAGGACAAGCAGCCAGTGTCCATCCTCCTGTTGGCTTCAGGAGTTTGGGACAGTCTGACAGACAAGTCCTGCCATGGGAAGGGACAAGAGTCTCCTTCCTACCCCCAAATTGAACAGGAGCTTCCCTGCACACTGCCTAACATCTTAAAGGCAACTGCCCAAGCTGAAAGCCTCTGGTCAGGGGAGGGGAGAAGGAGTGGTGGCCCCAGCACCCTCTGTGCTGTGCCAAGCCATCAGTGTGGTTATGAAACTCCATGACCTACTTTACACTCCCAGCTTTTGTTCCTAATTCCCAGATATGGCTGCTCTCCAGCTTTTGCCCATCAAGGCAAATTAATTGGAGTAGATCCTAATTTGCTCTCTGCTCTTCTTTGGGCAGAAGATTAAATGCTCTGCAGACATTATAGCCTCTCTCTTTCCTAGAGACAAACCTGAATTACTGACAACAAAGAAGGGCAGAGGCTCTGAAGGCCACACTGGGCTGGGCTGCTGTCTGAATTGCAGAAGGGGCTGGGGAAGCCCTCACATCACTGGGCAGCTGGAACCAGATGGTGACACTATTCTGGGCAGCTGTGTGAGGAGGACAGCACACGTGGCTCAGTGACACCAGAGCCAACCTGCAGATCCTTCTGCCTCCACCACACCATGGCTGAGTCCTCCATACCTTTGCCCAGGGAAATTCACACACTCCCAGCATGGTTGGGGCTGGAAGGGACCTCTGGGGATTACCCAGTCCAGTCCCCCTGCTCCAGCAGGGCACCCACAGCAGCTTGCCCAGGGTCACCTCCAGCTGCCTTGGCAATCTCTCCACACAAGGAGACTCCACAGCCTCTCTCTGGGCAGCCTGGGCCAGAGCTCCAATACCCTCACACCAAACAAGCTTCTCCTACTGCTCAGATGGAACCTCCTGGCTTCCAGTTTGTGCCCAGTGCCCCTTGGGCTGTCCCTGGGCACCACTGAGCAGAGTCTGGCCCCAGCCTCTTGCCCCCAGCCTTCAGCTCTTGCTCATCATTGAGCAGCTCCCTTCTGGGGCTGCTCTTCTCCAGGTCNTGCTCCATGAGGTTATTCCTCTCCAGGTGCAGGACTCTCCACTTGCCCTTGCTGAACTTCCTCCTAGTGAAGCTACCACCTGGGGAACGACTTCTCTGTGGATATGCCCTTGGATTTCTCCAGCAGGATGAGCTGAAGCTCTGCTAGGGCCACTAGCAGAGGTGGGGCTGGTTCCTTGCCCTCTCTAATGATCCCCCAGAGCCACTGAGCCAACCCAATGCCCTCCTGGAGAAGCACACCCAGGCACCAGGCAGCCTTAGGGCAGAGGGAGAGGTGGGAGGGGACACAGGAGGACACCATGTCCCAGGGCTGGCCACTGGCCCAGCTCAAGCAGGGATTTCCTCTGAGCCAAATGTCCAACCTTCCACAAGGAAACACCAAAGACAACCTCAATCCCCACAGATGGGACACAGGAAGGACAGCTGAGCTGGTGTCACCTCTGCTGGGGTGGCCATGCTCCTTCCTCAGCCTGGCACCCATCTGTGTTCAGCTTTGGGGCTTGTTTTCCCCCTCTGGGGAGGCAGATGGAAAGTTGGATTTCTTTTTTAAGCAGCTTTCATTTAACATCCTCTCCCTCTGACCTTTGCTCAGCCTTGTTGGGACAACCTTGAGCTCTGGCCTGGCATGGTCACCCAGCTAGGGGCTCACTGTGCTGTGGGGAGGGGAGGTGGCTGGGAGGGAAGCCAGGTTTCCTGCTGCTCTGTGACCTTAGAGGTAGATTCAGAGAGAGAAGGAAGACTCTGGATTCAGATGTCAGTGCTGCAGGTGAGTGTTGGATGCAAAAGAAGCTCCTGAAGTCTGAGCTCTGAGCTCCTCCTGCTCCAAGCAGGATTTACCCTGGAGCTAGAGGCTGCTCAAGGCTGTCTCTGAGGGAGCTGCACATCTCCAAGGCTGGAGGATTCTCCATCTCTCTGGGTACCTGGCATCACCCCAGTGGTCCTAGCCTGCTTTTAGCAGCTTCCACAGGAGAAGAAGGGAGGAAGCCACTGACAGGAGATGCAAAACCCTAAGAGGCACCCATCCTGGCAGAGGGATGGTGGTTCCCAGAAGGAAGCAAGCAGGCTGCAGGGCCACCACTGCTGTTGCTTCCTGGTGGAGATCCCTACCTTGATGGGCTGAAGCCTTCCCACAGGGATTTTTGGGGGCATGAGTTGGCAAGGGACCTCTGAAGGGGCAAGCAGAGAAGAGAAGGGTGAGGCTCCTCTCCTAGGAGAGCAACATCTGGGAAGGCAGGAGGCAGAACCAGGTGGAAGTCAATCAGAAGACAAGAAGATGACAGCCTGTTGACTGCAGGGGCAGAGGCTGCAGAGCCTCCATGGCACTTGGTGCTCCACAGCTTGCAGCTGGTGCCCAGCAGCAGGACACTGACCCTGTCCATGAACCATTTCTTGCTGGAGAGATGACTCCAGGGTGGAGTAAGAGGTTTCCAGGGGTCAGCTGGCACTAGCCCCTAGCCCAAATCCAGTGCCCAAACCAGCAGGCAGCAGATCATGGAGGTAAGAGGAGGTTTTTCCCCAAGATCCCTGCTGCCTCTCAAGCTCCACCACAGGTTTCACACTTCCCCAGACCTTCTGCAGCAGCTGATGGGTCCTTCCTGCCTTTGTCCCTGGGTAGGCAGCAGGGTGGATGTGTTAGCTTCACACAGATGTCTGGTGTGATGTTCTCTTGGCCCTGCTGGGCTGATGAGGAGAGGCATGGGCTTCTTAATTTGCTGGGAGGAGCTTGAGAAACAGCCTAAAATAACAGGATTGGCTTTAGGAGGGACACAGGCCACGTGTTGTGTGTTGGGCAGAGGCTAAGTAACCTCCCAGGGTCAGTGCAGGGGACATGTGGCTGTGAAAACAGCTCCAGAAGGAATGTGGAGAGGTGACAGGGCTGGAAATGTCCCTGCAGTGTCATTGCTGTGAGGGACAACAAGAGCTGGCTGATTTCCCTTGCAGGAAACTACACCACTCACCAGATCTACTGAGTGCAGCCCAAGCAACCCCTTCTCTGATCTGTCACAGGATTCCATGCCTGGTCTAGAATTACATAGGGAAGGAGGAGATCTCCTGGGGTGCATTACAGAAAGAGTGACCAGCAGGTCCAGAGAGGTTCTCCTCTCCCTCTCCTCTGCCCTAGTCAGGCCACAGCTGCAGTCCTGGGGCCAGCTCTGGGCTCCCCAGGTCAAGAGAGACAAGGAACTGCTGGAGAGAGTCCATGGGAGCCTAGGAAGATGCTGAGGGCACTGGAGCAGTTCTGGCAGCAGGAAAGGCTGAGAGCACTGGGGCTGCTGAGCCTGGAGAAGAGCAGCCCCAGAGGGCAGCTGCTCAATGCCCAGCAAGAGCTGAAGGCTGGGGGCAAGAGGCTGGGGCCAGACTCTGCTCACTGGTGCCCAGGGCCAGGCCAAGGGGCACTGGGCACCAACTGGAAGCCAGGAGGTTCCATCTGAGCAGGAGGAGATGCTTCTTTGGTGTGAGGGTGTTGGAGCCCTGGCCCAGGCTGCCCAGAGAGAGGCTGTGGAGTCTCCTTGTGTGGAGAGATTGCCAAGGCAGCTGGAGGTGACCGTGGGCAAGCTGCTGTGGGTGCCCCTGCTGGAGCAGGGGGGTTGGGGTGGCTGATCCCTAGAGGTCCCTTCCAGCCCCTGCCATGCTGGGAGTCTGGGTTCTGATGGCAATAGCATGCATCAGCAGGTATCATTATTAAGGTCTGACTTACTAAGCATTTGAAGCAGCTGAAGAGCCCAGGAGCATTTCAATAACCCCAGCTATTTTTAAAAGCCTGGTAGGAGTGTGCAAGCAGCTCCTCTCCATCCCAACTGTGTGGGGAATGACGTGACAGCCAGGCTGGAAAACAAACCCAACCGTGTCGTGTCTGTCTCTTCCCCAGAGAAAGACAGTGCTGTCAGCATCTCTCCAAGGTGTCATCCCTCATCCTGCTGCTTTCAGGTCACCTCAGGCTGAAACGTGGAGTGGTTGGTTTAAGGATAAGGAAGCAAGTTCACCAGCAGTTCCCAAGTGAGCTTTGAGGGGTTTGTGGCACTGAGGAGCTGGAGGAAAGAAAGGAGAAAGGAATGTGCCTCGTTATTCTATTGAGCACAAGAGCTAACCCGCAGGGATGGAGGTTTTCCTGCCAAGGAAAAGGGCTGATGCTTCCGGGTGATTTTCTTGCAGAGGGATGATTTTTGTCCAGAGCCTTGCAACCCAGCAGGAGCCCTTGGGGCTGCTCGGTGGGAGCAGCTCCTCTAGGCACTGCTGGGGATCCCTTTGGGCTGGCTTTGGCTCTGAAAGGTGCCGAGGTGACATCTCTCCTTGGGCAGTGGATCACCATGGCCACCCCTCAGAGGCAGGAGTGTGGGGAGCAGGAATACTGTCCCTGGCAGGGGCCCTCCTGCTCGGCTTGGGGGGCTGAGGGGAGTCCCTGGCCCTCTGGGGCTGAGGGGAGTCTCTGGCCTTGTAGGGCTCTGGAGCCCATGGGGCTGGGGGAGTCCTGGGGCATGTGGACATCGAGGATGTTGTGGGGCTGAAGAGGGTCCTGGGGCTTGTGAGGCTCCTGGGACTCCTGGGGCTGAGTGGTGTCCCAGGGTCTGTAGGGCCAAGTGGGGTCCTGGAGCCCATGGGGCTGGGGGAGTCCTGGGGCACTGGGGCTGAAAGAGAATCCCAGGGGCAGTGACGGCTCTGAGGGTCCACAGAGCTGAGGGGGCTCCTGGAAGCTGTGGGGGGGTCCTAGGGCCTGTGAGGTTAAAGGGGTCTCAGGGCCTGTGGGGCTAAGGGGGTCTCAGGGCCTATGGGGGCTTCTGGGGCCCAGAGAGCTGAGGGGGTCTCAGGTTCTGTGTGNGCCCAGCCTCGGCCCCGCCCACCCACCGCCGCCTCCACCAATCGCCGGGCGCCGTAGCCGCGTCTTCCGTCGCTTGGGGATGACGTCAGGAGGCGGTGCCGAGCCGCGGGCCGGAGCGGGCCCAGGTGAGTGTGGGATCGGCCCCGGGCCTGGACCGGATCGGACTGAACCGAACCATACCGTACCGTCATGTCCTGCCCTGCCTTGTGCTTCCCTTCCCTTCCCCTCCCCTCTTCTCTCCTCTCCTCCCTCCCGGGACCCTGGCGGCACGGCCCTGCAGGAGCAGTAGTGCGGCCCAGGAGGCGCGGGTGGGCCCCGGCGCCTCAGCCCTGCCGTTACCCCGGGCCACGGGGACGGGCGGGCCGGGGAGAAAGCCCTGAGCGCGGCCCAGAGCGTCCCCTCGTTGGAGAGCGACGGCCGCGCTGCTTCCCAGGCCTGGAGTAGAGCCTGCCGCGGGACGAGTGATCGGCACCGGGCCGGCCCTAGGTCCCCTCTCTGGGAGGGGTGGGGGGAAAACCGGCCTGGTTCTGATAAAAGATCCGACCCGGGTTGTGGAAATCCCTGTTGGTTTGACCAGTTCTGGGCTGCCGTCAGCTCTGGCACAGCTGCCTGCGGTGCTTCAGCAGCCCCGGCCTTAGGTTTCCTCTGCAAAGCCCAAGAGAGGCTGCCGGTGCCAGCCTGGTGCCTGGGAACAGCAAGCAAGTCTGTGTCAGGCAGCCAGAGGCACGTTAGGGAGTCGCTGGTGAAGCTGAAGGTCCAGTGCTGTCAGACCTGCTGTGTTGCTGTGGGTGTGAGTGGAAGGTAGTTGAGTGTGAGCCTTTCTTAAGGCAGTTCACAGCTCTTCACGTTTCCTTCCTGGCTTCTCATAGAAAAGTGAATTAAACAGCTGTGAGATATTGGGTGGGTGGTGGAAGGCCTGCTCAGCCTCAGGGGGTGGAGGGGGTTAGGCAGGTGGCAGACACCCCTTATCCATGGGGACAGCCTCAGGTATGGAACCCTGCAGAGTGTGTGATTCCCTGCCCAGAGGGGGTTTGTCTTAGTTCCTTCTCCCAAGCCCTTGGTGACTATGACACACAAACATTTCCACCTGCACTGCCATGGGGTTAAGCATGTTGTTTGCTGGCTGTGGCACACAGCTCTGGGGTTCTCCAGGCTTCACTGAGACCCTCATGTGCATGAGGAAGAGCCACTGACATCCTGGTCTTGATACCTGATCTCAGCTGATGTGACTAGTGGATTTATAGGCAATGTTTTCAAGCTCAGCACTTGATCCTTCTCCTTGGTTTTATTTACAGGTAGGGCACTTCAGACAAGGGCTTCTCTTACCTGTGGGATTGCTCTGGAATAACCCTGTCTGTAGATCCTCTAGATCCAGTTCTCTGTTCACTTACTTGGTTGGAAGGTACAATAATGCCAGGAAAAGCTTCCCCATGGGAGGCATTGCTCAGGACTAGCTCCAGTTAACTTTGGCCTAGTTCTTGAAGCTGAATGAAGAGCCAGTTCCAGGGCAGCTCTCAGGGAATGGCACTTTAACTGGCTGTGAAGCTGCTTTTCCTTTCCTTGCAGCCTGGTAGAGTCACATCCCTGCCTGTTGGTGTGCTGGGCTTTGCTGTGCTGCCAGGAGGTCTTCCCTGAGAAGTTCCTTTTGATGCTGTCTGATTTCAGTCTTCACCTAAAGCCTTGGTTTTCCTTCTAGGTTGGATGTAGAGGCTAAGCTGCTTCCAGGAGTCCCTCTGAAACGTTTCTTGTTTCTCCTCATGGATGGACAGAGTGGTTCCTGGTCTGCTCCTCATGCTGAATAGCTGCTTGGAGAAGTGGTGAATGAGTGAAGATACTCTTGGTGATGGTAAGGCCTGTGATGACATGTCAGAGCTTCTCTGCAGCACCTTACTGATGGGCTGTGAGCCAAAGAGTAGGAATTGAAACTCCTTGGCTCACTGCCCCAGGGAGTTTCTCCATCTCCTGCCACTCAGACTGGTTTTAATCAGCCCCTAAAGGCTTGCTGGAGTGCAGCTGATTTTGACTCTGCTGGGATACAGGGTGAGGAGCAAGATCTCCCTTGGCTCTAGGCTGGAACAGCTGGGGAGAAAGTCCACTTCCAGCTCCCTGTGGAAAAGCAGAAGTGCTGCTTGGTACCTGGAGATGTAAAATAAACCAGAACTGAGGCAGGGTGTTAAGAGAGGTCAAAACACACCTTGGTTTCTTTGGGTGTGGAGAGGGAGGGACTGTCTAGCTAAAAGAAGTGGTTAAAGAAGAGTTGTCTTCTTGCAGGGGGTGCAGTGAGTGCATTGGTGAAGTGCTGCTTAAACCTAGTGTGCCTCTGTGTCCCCTGGGGAATGCAGTGTCCCTGATCAAAGCTCTGAAGGTTGGGAGTGGCTGCTGTCTCAGGTGAAAGAAAAGGAAGGGAGATGCTTGACTCTTTCCTCCACATGAGTTTATGAAGGAATTGGAGCTGGCTAAGATGATCTCCAGAGTCCTTTTCCAACCTCAGCCATTCTGGGAGTGGAATTGAGTGCTTGGCTGGGAGCACTGAACTCCCTCTTGAGGAGGAAGAAGAGATCCTGTGTGGTTTTCACAGACCCTTGTTGTGAGCAGGGCTGGTTTTCTGGAGGCAGTGTCTCCCCCAGCTCGTGATGAGGGCAGCAAAAGACTCCCCATGCTCTGCAGAGCAGCAGAGGGGGAAAAACCCAAGCTCCTAGTTTATGGTAGCATGGTTCCAGTAAGACATGACCCACCTCTATGTTTTGCAGCTTTATTAGCTTGCCTCCTAGCTCTCTGTTTCTCTTGAGTTACCCTGCTTACCCCTTTCATTCCCGAAGGTTCAAACGTGGGACTTGCCCTGCCTGTGGTTGCTGCTACCCTGGGAAAATGCCTTGACAGGGAATTAACACCCTTCAGGGATGGGCTGTGGGACAAGCAAAGTGCTTCCTGAGCCCCCCAAAGATGTGCAGCTAGACCTGGTGAAGAAGGTGGAAGCTTACCCAGGCCACAGGGACATCTACAAGCACTTCATCCGAGATGACTACGGCGCCGCTATCAAAGCCGGTTCTCCATCCCCACCCCACCAAGCTCACCCCTACCCTGGCAGCCACCTCCCTGCCCCTTTGGAAGCCCCTGAACCCCGAAAGAACAAAGTGGCTAAGTACAGGGCCAAGTTTGACCCTCGAGTGACAGCCAAATACGACATCAAAGCCCTGATTGGGAGAGGCAGCTTCAGCCGCGTGGTGCGGGTGGAGCACAAGGCCACCAAGCAACCTTATGCCATCAAGATGATCGAGACCAAGTACAGGGAAGGGAGGGAAGTGTGTGAATCAGAGCTCAGCGTCCTGAGGAGGGTTAGGCACACCAACATCATCCAGCTGATAGAGGTCTTTGAGACCCAGGAACGTGTCTACATGGTGATGGAGTTGGCCACCGGCGGGGAGCTCTTCGACCGCATCATCGCCAAGGGTTCCTTCACTGAGAGGGATGCCACCCGGGTGCTGCAGATGGTGCTGGATGGGGTCAGGTACCTGCACACCCTAGGCATCACCCACAGGGATTTAAAGCCAGAGAATCTCCTCTATTATCACCCAGGCACTGACTCCAAGATCATGATCACAGACTTCGGCTTGGCCAGCGCAAGGAAAAAGGGAGATGACTGCCTGATGAAAACTACCTGTGGGACCCCAGAGTACATTGCTCCTGAGATCCTGGTCAGGAAACCCTACACAAACTCAGTGGATATGTGGGCTCTGGGGGTCATCTCCTACATCCTCCTGAGTGGCACCATGCCCTTTGAGGATGACAACCGCACCCGCCTCTACCGGCAGATCCTGAAGGGCAAGTACAGCTACTCAGGAGAGGTGAGTGGGCCCAGGGGGAGGGGAGACCAAGCCCAGAACTCTCTCTGGAGGAGTGCTTTCTGGTGGTTGTCATGTTGCAGGGTGCTGACAAGGGTGAAACAGAGCCTTGGGATTCTTCTTGTTCCTTGTTTGCTATCTCCTTGCCATTTGGGAGTGCTCTGGGGTTACCCGAATCCAGAAGGAGGTTAGTGCCCAGCCCTGGGCAACATCTTGCAGGGTCACCCTGGAAGGCAAGGTCCAGCTCACCTAGGAACTGGTGGAAGTAGAGGTGTTAGAAATGCCTCTTCTCCTGTGGCAAGGCCAGTTGTCAGCTTGCAGCTCCAAACTTCAGCAGATGTTGGTGCCAGTCTCTGCTGCCTTTGCTGATTGATCACATGAAGAGGATTGGTTACCCAGCTGCAGGGGTTTAAGAGAGCTCTGGAGGTTAGTGCCCAGCCCTGGGCAACATCTGCAGGGTCACCCTGGAAGGCAAGGTCCAGCTCACCTAGGAACTGGTGGAAGTAGAGGTGTTAGAAATGCCTCTTCTCCTGTGGCAAGGCCAGTTGTCAGCTTGCAGCTCCAAGATGTTAGTGCCAGTCTCTGCTTCCTTTGCTGATTGATCACATGAAGAGGATTGGTTACCCAGCTGGAGGGGTTTAAGAGTGCTCTGGGGTTACCCTAATCCAGAAGGAGGTTAGTGCCCAGCCCTGGGCAACATCTGCAGGGTCACACTGGAAGGCAAGGTCCAGTTTACCTGGGAACTGGTGGAAGTAGAGGTGTTAGAAATGCCTCTTCTCCTGTGGCAAGGCCAGTTCCCAGGCACTGACTGTGGAGCAGAAGGCATCTCAAGTGCCTCCACCTCCTCCCTTGCCCATTCCAGCAGTTAGCAGGTGCTGGCTGTGCTCAGCCAGGATGTTAGCCTGTAGGCAACAGCCTTCAGAACTTTCTGGCTTCCTTTGCCAAGCTCAACTTTGCTCCTTTTTAGCTCACTCTGTTGTGTTCCTCTTGGCCATGCCTTTTGATTCTCTCCTTCCAGTTCTTTTGTGTTGAAGCAGCAGCACAGGTTGGGGTTTTTTTTTGCTGCAAGTTCTTCCTTTCACTTCAGTTCCTTAGATCTGTGTCAGCCTTGAGGTGCCAGAAGGTCAGTGAGGCCACTGGCAGAATTGCTTCTTCCCTGGAGTCCTCAGCACAGCAGAGACAGGGACCTGGGGGAGCAGCCTAGGGTCCTTCCTCCCCAGAAAAGCACTGTTTGAGAGGAGCTGTAGCAGCACAGGGAGAGTGCCTAGGGAGCAACTGTTGTGATCATCCCCTGGGCTGATTGTAATGTGATGGCCTCTGATCCTTGTGTCAGGACTGAATGATTCTGAGGAATTCTGTCTCTTCATCCTGCCTAGGGCCCCTGGATGCTGGTAGGTTGGAGGCACCAAGATCCCTGTGCTGCAGGGAAAGCATTAGGCAGTGGATTTGGATCAGCCTGAGGTGGTTTACTTGCTGTCCCCCCTCAATGGCATCCTTTAGGAGGCTGCTGTGTGACATGAGTGATTGGGTTGTGAAGCTGTAGATGTTTTTCCTGCTGTGCTGGCTCCTACTTTTGGGGCAGGTTTGGGCCTCAGGACCTGGACAGAGAGAGGACTAAAAGCCATGGTGACCTGAGAAGGAGCTTCATCTCCAGGAAAAACAAATCAGGTCCTGTCCAGCTCCTGTAATTGCTTTCTTAGCACTGCTCTGTTCCTGGAGTGGCAGAGCTGTTGGATGAGGCTGTTAGCAGATGAAGAGGTCTCCCAGAATAGGTTATTCAGGTGCTGCTGACATCACTGCTCTCATTATCTCTTGGATCTTCTCCTGGCCTTTCTGAACTGCTTGGAGTAATGGGTTAGGGTGAGGAGTGAAGGAAAGCTTTTGGCTTTGTTACCTGGCATCCTTTCTCTTCTGAGCAGCTGTGAGTAAGGGTGGTGTGGGCTAGGGAGGCTGCATTTGATGTTGCCTGCTACAAAGCCAGGTTCTTTCACTTGGGTTTGTTAGAACTCCCCAGAAAAGAAGAAGGAGATTGGGCAATAGTTGAATTGAAATCTTGGGGTTAAAAGTGGTTTCTGGGGATTTTCTTTGTCTGAGGAAGAAAAGCTCTGGGATTCCATTCACAGTGGCCTTTGAATTGGAGAGTGGAGGGATGAACCTTGGGCCATTGTCACCCTGCTGGGACAGGGTTGTTCTGGTTCAGAGCTTGTCCTTTCTGTGGGTGCCAGTGCTTTTATCTGGCTTTACACAGGTGGGGAAACTTGCTGGAAGAAGTGGGAGATATATTAGATATGTTGGGGTTAAATTGGGAAGATGAGCTAGGCTGCTGGTGGCTTTCCAGGAGCTGAAGGAGGCTACAAGAAAGCTGGAGAGGGACTTGGGAGGTCAGGGAGGGATAGGACTAGGGGGAATGGGTGCAAACTAGAGGAGGGGAGATTTAGGTTGGATCTTAGGAGGAAGTTCTTCCCTGTGAGGGTGGGGAGACACTGGCACAGGTTGCCCAGAGAGGTTGGGGAAGCTCCAGCCCTGGCTGAAGCTTTGAAGGCTGCTCTGGGCCAGTCACTTCCCCTGGTGGTTTCTTTTCCTAGTCATAAACAGAAATAGCTTGGGGTTTTTCTGTGGTGCCTTCAGTGTGGCTGAGGTTGGTGTGAGAACAGCTCTTCATCAGTTTAGAACCCCAAAACCCCCTTGTTCTGTGGCCACTTGGATCAATGTGATGTAAGGAGAGACATTTGATGTCTCATTTTGTTATCTCCTTATGGATCCAAGCTGAAGGAGGGGAAGTTTAGACTAGAAATTAGGTGCTTGGAGTGTGGCCAGAGAAGGGCAAGGAAGGTGGGGAAGGGTCTAGAGCACAAGTGTTGTGAGGATCACTGAGCTTTCCTGGGAGGAGAAAGAGTCTTCTGCTGACAGCAGCTGCTCTGGCTTTCCCATGAGCCACCTGAGCTGGTAGCATTGTTTCACAGCACTCCTGCTGTTGCTTTTCTTCCCCTCAAAGTTAGAGAATTGGGGTTTTTTTCCCTCCCTCATGTAAGGAAGAATTAGTTCTATAAATTGCTGAGCCTTTTGGCTGGAAAAAGGAGAGGAGGGGGGGGAAAAAAAAAAGACTCCCATTTAGAGAGGAATGTGCTTTTGTGTTCCCTCTGGCTGTGTGAATGCACTGGCTCTCAAGTGGAGCACCCAGAGTGGTGCTGAGATGCAGTCAGCTGGCTCTGCCTTGAAAAGGGCACTGTGCTCTGCTTTGAAGAGCTGAGACACTTAAGTGGGATCAGAGTGGCCCTCTCCTAGCCTACCACAAAGCACCAAGGGCCCAGCCCTCCACATGGACCTCTCTGAGCCTCAACTCTTGCTTTTCCTTCAAGGCAGCAGCTTGGGGTGAGGGTGTGAGCAGGTTTGTGTTGCTCCATAGCTGGCTGAGAGCTGAAGTGTTTGGTCTGATCTCTCCTGCTGCAAGAGAAGGACATCTTGGGCTGGCTAAAACATCAGCAGCTCCATGAAAACATCATCAGGTTGATACAAACCTAACCAGCTGGAAGGTCTGTGTGTGTATCCAAGCTTGGTGTGCTGGGGTGGGAGATGCTTTCCTTGGAGGTGAGGAAACCTCTTGTGCAGCAAAAGGGCTTCAAGTCCTGTGCTCTTGGGCAGGAAGGGGTGGCTCAAGCCAACAGATCTCAATTCCCTGCTCTGGAACAGGAGCTTTAGGGTTGGTTCTTCTCCTCTCTCCATTCCCAGCACCCTGCTGAGTGTGAAGAGAGAAATCCCAGGGCTGTTTCCCTGCTGGAGTGGCTGCTTTGATGGATTTGCCTGAAAACTGAGCTTTTCCTAATGCAGCAGATTAGTGCTGATCAGTGGCATGGGAGTCATGGAGACCAGGCAAGGAGAGGCAGAACATTCTGGTGGTGACTGTTGAGGAGCTACCTGCTGTTAATGCAGCCTCCAGCTCACTGCTGGTGTGGATCTGTGCCTGGTTGGGTGCCTCCAGCTCCTCAACTTCCATCAGCATCATCCCCCAGCCTGTCAGAGGCACTTGGAGTGAGTAAGCAAAGAGTTGGATTTTGGAGCTAACAAAAGAGAGGCTGGAGGTGTCTGAGAGGGCCATGGAGCTGTCTTGAGTTCCAGAGAGACAAGGAACTGCTGGAGAGAGTACAGCAGGGGCTGGGAAGATGCTGAGGGCACTGGAGCAGCTCTGGCAGGAGGAAAGGCTGAGAGCCCTGGGGCTGCTGAGCCTATAGGAGAGCACTTACTGCTCCAAATCATTTTGTCCTTCTCTGCCCTTCATGCCAAGCAACACTTCCTTGGTCTAGAAACTAGGAAGAGAATGTTCTCCAGGCTTCCTGGGGACAGAAGCCAGCAGGTAGCTTCTGCTGGAGGGATGCTTTCCCCATCTGCCAGCACACCTGAAGCAGGAAGAGCCCAAAGCCCAACCCTGGTGTGTTTCCCCCAAATTGATTGTGTTCCAGCTGGCACTGTGTTCAAATTTGGTGGCTCAGCAGCAAAGCAGAACATCTAGGGACCAGGGGTGTCTAGAGATTGCCAAAGGTGCAGTGGTCCTGGAAGGGGGGAGGGTTGGGAGGGTTCAGCAGCTTTGCAGTTGGCATTGAAGGGGAAGGGCTGCAGAGGCCATGGAGTTCCAGATGGCCCAAAGAAGCTTGAGCAGTTGAAGAAATAGCAGGTAGTGGGCAAAAATAGGGGAAGAACAGAAGATTGGGAGGTGTTGGCTTCTCAGAAAAGGATCTGGCTGTGAATCACAGTGAGCTGAGACAGCTTGGGGAGATAAAGAGACACATGGAGTGAGGTGTATCAGAGAGGCTGTGTGTGGTGGGATCCTGCTGCAGAAGCTCCAACAGGTTTTTTTGGGTAGCAGGCTTCAAAATCACCACAGGGTAGGCAGAGAGGCTTGACAGGAGCAGTGGTGAGTCAAAACCCCCTCCCTGTCTGCTTGAATCCTTGTCTGATTGAACATTTTTGGCTGTTTGGCCAAAAGATGATGTTGTCAGAGCAGTTTGTAATCAGGCAGAAGGGAGTGGAAAAGGAATCCTAGAATGGGCAGAGCTGGAAGGGAGCTGAAAGATCAGCTAGTGCCAACCCCCTGCCTGCCAGGGACACCTCCCACTACAACAGGTTGTCCACAGCCCCAGCCAGCCAGGGATGGAGCTTCCCCAACCTCTGGGCAATCTGTGCCACTGCCTCCCCACCCTCACAGGGAAGAACTTCCTCCTAAGATCCAACCTAAATCTCCCCTCCTCTAGTTTGCATCCATTCCCCCTGGTCCTATCCCTCCCTGACCTCCTCCCAAGTCCCTCCCCAGCTTTCTTGTAGCCTCCTTCAGCTCCTGGAAGGCCACCAGAAGGTCTCCCTGGAGCCTTCTCTTCTCCAGCCTGAACAACCCCAACTCTCTGTGTCTGTCCTTGCAGCAGAGGTGCTCCAGCCCTCTGGATCAATGTCTTTTCCACCTTGTGTTAAATTGCACTTAGAAAGGTTCCCACTGGACCTCTGACAACACTAGTGTCTCCTGCTCCTAAAAATATCTATATCTACACCCAGAGGGTTGCTGAAGCTGCCTTGAAGAGGAAGTCAGGCAGCCACCTGTCAGGAATGATGGATCTGCAGTGGGTCCTTTGGAGAGCATGGGATGGGTCCCTGGATGGCCACTGCAGCCCTGGCTTTGCTCTGATTTCCCAAGGAAGAAGAGTTTGGGGTTTTTTTCTGGATCTCTCTTGTCTGTCTTCCCCTCTCCCATCATGAACTGTTTCACTTCTCAGGTCAGGCTCAGCCCAGCTGGAGTGAGGTGGAGAATTCAAAGAGCAGAAGTTTCTATGGCTCAGCAGGAGAGAGAGAGAGAGAGAGAGAGAGAACTCAGCTCCTATCCCTGCTGCAGGAAGAGGTGATTAAAAAGCAGTCTAGATTTAGCCAGAGAGCTGCCAGCACTGAGTTATTTCTGAACCACTTGTGGCACACTTGACCCCATTAAAATGTGGGATGAAGCTGGGGCAGTGGTGTAGAGGAGAAAGGGATGTGCTGCTGCCATGGAGAGGAGAGGAGAGGACAGTCCTGGCCAGGGCCAGGGAGAGGCACTAGAATCAGAAAGATCTTGGTTCCAAGAGGCCCATGGAGGCCTCTGATCCCATGGAGATGGGGCTGTTGCCTGTAGGAGATCATGTTGGCTCTCACTTTGTCTTCCTGAGGCTTGGAAGACTTCTCCCACCTCCCTGGTGACCATTTCCAGGGCTGTACTCTCCTTCCCTGATGGAAAACCTTCCCAGACACAGCTCCCTCTTGCCCTTGGTATCATCTGGTCCTGCTGTGTGGCTCTGGAATCCTTGGGGCTGCCTTCAGACAAGACTGGCTTTGGACTTCTCTTTGCTGGACTGAACAAACCCAGCTCCTTGCACCCCTTCTTGAAGGCTAGGTGCCACAGACCCTCTCCACCTTGGCAACCATCACCCAGGTCTTCTCCACAGCCTTCCTGAAGTGGGGGATGGCCAAGCAGGACAGGGGTTGGGATGATTCCACCTAGCAAGCTGAATACTTTTGGTCTTCTCCTTGGGGAAAAGACCCAACAGCAGTGTAGGAAAGCTCATGGGAGGATCTACCAGGGGAGAACCATGCAGTGGTGGAAGATGAGAGCTGCAGAATGAGGATTGGGGAAGCTAGGGGTGTTGGGAGTTCTCCTTCTTCTTGTCTATGTGTAGTTTCAGTGGTTGGTCAGCAGGATCTTTATCTCCTCCACTGAAGAGTCTGGATGCTGAAAGAGGCTGAGAGGAGATTGGTGGCAGGATGGGATCCAGAACAATTGCTCTGCTCTGGATTCTAACCAAAACTATCCAGCCAGTGCCAGGAAAGACAACTGTGAACCAGACTGGAGGAGGTTCAAGGAGCCTTGATGCTGTCCTGAGCAGCAGAGGAGAGCTGATGGCAGGCAGGGAACAGGGCAGGGTTGAGCTAGCAGCTAAGACTGTCTTAGGATTTACTCCTCCTCCTTCATCCTCTTGGAAGCAGCCAGGGCTTGTGGATCAACAGCTTGAGGGCTGCAGGAGGGGCTGGGTGTGGATGGGGAAGGTTGCTTCTCCTCTGCTGCAGTAAGCAGTGTGATAAGAGATTCTGCCTGCCAGGGGAAGAGGTTTTGCTCCCTGTTGGGAGCCACCATTGAAGCTGTTACTCTGAACTGGGATGTAGAGACAGATCTTAGCTGCAGTTCCAGTCCTCAGCCAGGACATCTCTGAAGAGGATGATTCAGGGTGAGAGGACATCACTCAGCTCAACTTGGTGTTTTCCTTTGGAGAATATAAGCACTGGAGCTGTCAGGATACCCAGATGTCAGGGACATCTAGGCTGGAAGTTGTCCTCCCCCTCTACTCTGCCCTGGTCAGGCCTCAGCTGGAGTCCTGGCTCCAGTTCTGGCCTCCCCTGGTCAAGAAGGGTAGGGAACTTCTGGAGAGGGAACAGGAAAGGGCTACAAACATGCTGAGGGGACTGGAAGATCTCTCTGCTGGGGAAAGGCTGAGAGCTGGGGCTGAGAGAGGAGCAGACTGAGGGGAGATCTGCTCAGTGCTGAGCAATACTTCATGGCTGGGGGGCAGGAGGCTGGGGCCAGGCTTTGCTCAGTGGTGCCCAGGGACAGGACAAGAGGGAACAGGCACAGACTGGGACAGAGGAAGCTCCAGCTGAACAGGAGGAGGAACTTCTGGACTTGGAGAGTGGTGGAGCCCTGGCCCAAGCTGCCCAGGGAGGTGCTGGAGTCTCCATCTCTGGAGACATTCCAACCCCAGCTGGGCACCATCCAGGGCAACCTGCTGTGGGTGACCCTGCTCTGGCAGGGGGTTGGACTAGATGATCTCCAGAGGTCACTTCCAACCCCTAACTTTCTGTGAACTGGTTGGGAAAGGCATTTCCCAGCTCAGCTGCAGCCAGCAGTGTGGTGAACTGGTTCTAGAGCAATGCCTTGGGCAGTTTCTGAGCCTTGCCCCTGCTTGCCCTTCTGTTGGCATTCTCCAGCACTCTGGACTTGGTCATCTCATCTTTTCACCTCCTATTCTTTCAGCTCCAACTCTCCTGACCCTCAGGAGACAGTTTCACAGTCAAGATAGTGCTTCCAGTCCCCAGTGTCTAACTGGAACCTGGTGACAGCTGGATGTGCAGTGATCCAAGCTCAAACATGTTACCCCCCTGCCTTACTGGGCCAGTTCCTTCCCTAGGCATTCAAGTGAGAGGAGCTGACCCTGCCTGGAGGGGGTGGGGGGGATAAAAACCACAAAGCTTTGAGTTGATTGGGTTTGTGGCTACTGTGATTTTTGCTGCATGAAGCCTCAGAGCTTGCCCAGGGCAAAGGGACTGGCTCTTTCCATCCCAAGAGCTGGGTTACAGCAGTTCACAGCACCAGATGGCTGCACAGACTTAGAATGCTAAGGATTATTCAAAGGCTGTTGTATTTTCCTCTTTCATCCTTCTTTGATTCCTCCTTCTCACAGCCACAAATTAATGCCCCATGCTTTGGGATCTCTCTCTCTCTCTCAATCCTGCCCAGACTTTAGCACATGCCAGCTTTTGCAGTGGCAACTTCTCTTTGTTCCAGCCCTTTGGAACTGCTGGGGTTTGATCACCTCTTAGTGAAACCCAGGGGCTAGCTGTGAGCAACCTTGAAAGTTGCTGTGCCTGCAGGGTGCTGCTGCCTCCCAGCTCCCACCCCAGTTTGGGAGAGTCTCCTGGTGAGGACACAGGTCAGTGCTGTTGCTCTGCAGTGGAGCCCAGGCTCCTGCACCACCCTCAGCTGCCCCCTGAAGGAGGTGGGTTGCTTGTTCCAGAGCAGAGGACTGGGTGGCTGGCCAGCACCTCAATAACTTTGCTGCTGCTGTGAATAACAAGCAGGAGTGGAGATGGGATTTCATCACAGAGGAGCCAGTGCTGCACACAATCACCCAGCTGAAGTGGCACTCACAGGAGGATCTCTTGCTTTGCTTCCTCCTCTTCCTCCTCCAAACTCAGAGCCTGAGGCTGAATAACATGTAGCCCACTTGAGAGCTCTTTAGGCACTGTGAATGAGGATGCTTCCCCCTAAGTTTATTATCTGCTGTCCTGCTTTGGCTTAGGACAGGACTAATTCTGCTCAGGGATTTCACTTCCCAGCTCAGTCCCTTCCCAGCAGCTCCCTGTCTGCAGCTACCAGCATGTTCTCACTGCCAGGGGCTGCTTCCAGCACTGACAACACTCCATGGGGAGAGTTAGTGCCAAGGGCTGGGCTGCAGACCAAGGTCACTGCTAGATTTTGTGTCCCACCCTGGGGTGCAGGGAGGCAGAGCCATGTTTGCTGCAGCTTTGAAGGTCAGGAAACACCTCAGAAGCAGCAGATATCACAGCAGAGGGAGGAGGTGGTACCTCTGTCCAGGTGGCCCTGTTCAACCTAGTGTCTCTCTTTTGGGGCAGGCTTGGCAAACTTTAAAGCATCATCTGCTCTGCTCTGCTCTGGGGAGAGCTCAGCTGCAGTGCTGGGGCCAGCTCTGGAGTTCTCAGCACAGCAGAGACAGGGACCTGGGGGAACAGGGCCAGAGGAGGCCACAGCAATGAGCTGAGGGCTGGAAGCTCTCTGCTGTGAGGTTGGGGTTGTTCAGCCTGGAGAAGAGAAGGCTCCAGAACCTTCCTGCAATCCTTTCAGTGCTTAGAAGGGCCTAGAAGAAAGCTGGGGAGGGACAGTATGAGGAGATCAGAAGCCTGGAAGCTGTGAATACTTCACCAGGCTGAGCCTGGGCATTGCACTAGTCTAGTTTAGTGAAACCTAAAGAAGAATAAAGTCCAAAGGAAAGCAAATTGGATTTCTCATTATTGCAATTACTCCAGTTCCACCACAACTGTTGAATGTGGAGTCCTTGCAATTAGCTTTTTTTTTTTCCTCCTGGTCAGCAAGCACCAAGCAGTTTATTGATCTGTTTATGCAGCTGGAGGTTTCATTTGCTGCACCACAGCCATCTTTGGCTTTGTTTCATGGAGGTTTTTTCTTCTCAAAGAGGGAAGGCTACTTTCTGCTGAAGCACTGAGTGGAATGAGTTCAAGCAGTCCCAGTAGTAGCAATGTCTCCAGAACCCTTACAGCACTTGGAACTTAGCAAGGGAACCAGGAAACCTCCTGATGAATCCTGCAAGGGCTGAGGAAGGTCAGTGCTGGTGAACCAGCAGCACTGGGATCCAGGGCAGCTGTGCCTGAGTCCTGCTGCTGGAGGGATCCAGGCTGCACCTCTGGACCTGGGGACACTTCAGCCTCTCCTCCTAACAGCCTCTTGTAGTGCTTGTGTCTCGTTCCCCCTGGGGAGGTGCTGTTGGTTACAAGATCTGAGGGTGAAAGGGAGAAGAAGCAGAATTCCCTAAAAGAGCACTTTCTGGGGATGGAAGGAATCAGTGAATGAGTGAAGCTGTGGCAGGATGCTTCCCTCTAACCCTCTCCTTTGTGTTGCAGCCCTGGCCCAGCGTCTCCAACCTGGCCAAGGACTTCATCGACCGCCTGCTGACCGTCGACCCCAGCGACAGGATGACAGCCCTTCAGGCACTCAAACACCCTTGGGTGGTCAGCATGGCAGCTTCTTCCTCGATGAAGAACTTACATCGTTCCATCTCCCAAAACCTCCTCAAGAGGGCATCCTCTCGCTGCCAGAGCACCAAGTCTGCTCAGTCCACCCGTTCCAGCCGTTCCACCAAATCCACCAAGTCCCGGCGGGTTCGGGAACGAGAGCTTCGGGAGCTCAACCTCCGTTACCAGCAGCACTACACGGGCTGAGCACTGGCCTGCCACCTGCCCAGCTGTCTTTTCCAGATGTCTTCCCTACCCTGGAGGTGTGCAGCCATGCACACACTCAGCTGAGGAACATTTTAAGTTCCTCCCTTCCTCCCTTCAGGTGTCCTCACCCCTGGTACCGGAGGAAAGGGAAGCTGGTGGTGGCCGTCCCCACCCTGCCAGCTGTGCCATGGGATCTCAAGGCAGGAGATGAGGCCAGAGCCTCAAGGAATACACCAATTAAGGAGCCATGAAGGGAGAAGACCTCTCTGTAGCCCAGGAGCTTGGCTGTTCCTAGTTATTTATTGATTCAGAAGGTTAAGTTTCTCTCCCTTGCATCTGAAGCAGAAGGAGGCAGTCGCTTTGTGTGTGTGGACCTGCACCTCTGGGTGCTCCCTCCCCCTGTCTGTATTTCAACAGCAGCTAGCCACACATTTGGAGCTGGTTTAGTCCAGACTCTGTGGTGCCTTTGCCATGAAGCTGCTCTGAGTCAGATGCAGTTAGAAGCAAGGAGAGCTCTGACTCACCAACGTGCTGCCCACCGGCTCCTGGCTCCATGGGTGCCAGGCAGCAGCTCCCTGTGATGGGTGAGGGAGCTGGGAGGCTTCCTCCAAGGGCTGCCTCCTGTCTGAAGATGTCAAGGCTTTGCTCAAGCTGCACCAGAGCTGCTGTGCAAATTGGCAGCTGGCTTTGGAGCTGGAGGCTTTGATCCTGAGGGGGTGGTGGCTCCTGTTGGATCCTGATCATCACCTGGCAGGAACTTTGTGGTCTGCAGAGAGTTGTCCTTGGCCAAGGAGGTTTTGGGGGGAGTTCCTTGCTGTCTTCCTTGAATTTCCCTTCCCCTGTTTGCAGCAAGAGCAGTGCTGATCACACAGGGGTGGTTGTTCTTGGCTGTGACACAGCCCTGCTAATGCCTTGTGTCCTTCAGAGCAGGGTTGCCAACCAACCATGTCACCTCACCAAAGCCTTGGTGGCTCCCTCTTTGCAGATCTGACAGGGACCCTCTGCTTCAGGTGCCTGTTCTGCCCCAGTACTGCCATCCCAGCTCTGGGCTGGCAAGCCAAGAGGTGGTGGAACCTTTTGGGGTGGCTCCATAGCATCAGAGTAGGGGCTTGAGTAGTGGAGATGCAGTCCTGGAGTATCAGCTGTGCCAGTACCCTGGGGATGTTGCCCAGACACCTTAGAGCAGTAAGATGTGACTTAAATCCAGCAGGAGACAGCTGCTTTTTAGGTTTCCTTGTGCTGGGTTGGAGATGTAGGAACCTCTTGTGAAGGACCTCTTGGGGAAGTGAGGTGCTTGTAAAGCTGGAGTTTTGTGCAAGCCTGCTGAGAACCCTTCCCAGCCAGTGAGAGCAGCAGGGCAGGGCTGTGGGCACAGGGGATTTGGCCTCTTGTGACAGCAGAGACAAGCTCTGCAGTGAGGGAGAAGGCTGCATGTTGAAGCTTTTCATATGAAGCCACCTAGTTGGCTTCATGCTGTGCTTAGCTCTGGGCTGGAGGTTCAGGCTGTGCAAGCTGGTGAAGATGAAGGTGATGGTGAGCTTGGCCTTTCCACCTAGGACTAGTGCTGCTTAGTGCCAAGCAAGGTTTGAAAGGGTTGGTCCAACCTCCAGGAAGCTCTAACTGGGTTGGTTTTAGCTCCTCTTGGTCAGCAGAGTGGGAGAAGACTTGAGTTTGTTGTGCTAAAGGGAACTCCTAGGAAGATGCTTCCCACCCCCAGAGCTGGGATGGGCTATAACCATGGTGAGCACAGCCCAGTGCATCCAAATGTCCATTCTGGCCTCAGACAGAACAGGGATCCTGCCACATTCTGCTCCAGGAACAGTTCCCTGCCCTCCCTCTCCTTGTGCAGATGGCTCTCCACAAGCAACCACCACTCCCAGACAAGAATCAACTGGAACCTTGTCCTTACCCTGTTAGGAAGAGGTGGCAGGAAGCTCTTGGAGGGCTTCTCTTGAGCTCTCACTCATCCTCAGCACCACATCTCCATGGTTTTTGAACCCCCTCCAAGGATGGTGACTCCCAACACTGCCAATATCTAACCAAATTGTTCCTCATGTCCAACCTAAACCTCTCCTGCTGCAAGCTTGAGGCCCTTTGCTCTCCTCCTGTTGCCTGTTCAAGGCAGGTGGAGAGGTCAGGAGGTGGAACACTTGGCTCAATCTCTCTTCCCATCTCCCCTCAAGCTTTGCAGGGACTCTGAGAGCCAGACAATAACCTGTGTGGGCAGAGAGAAGGCTGCCAGCTCTAGCCTAGTGTCCCTGGGAGTCCTGCTTCCCCTCTGCCTGGAGAACTCTGCTGGTCCCAAGGCCATGGTGCAAGGTCCAGCTTAAGGACAACTCCTCCAGTGCTTTTCTTGTGGCTCTGTTGGGGAGGGGACAGGCAAAGTGCTGCCCTTTGGAGCTGTAGCTCAGGTGCCTTCAGGCTGTCCTCTTGAGAAGCTCTTCACTGTGAATTCTCTTGCTCATCTCTCTTCATAGATGCTCCCCAGGAGCCACCTCAGTGCTCTGCTCTCTGAGGTCTCAGGACTGAGGTTCCCCTCTCCAGGAGTGGGTAGTGTTTGGGCATTTTAGAAGCTAAAATCTCCCTGAAATTGGGGTTTTTTTTGCCCCTCTGTTTAATAGTTTTGAATCTCTCCTGCTTTGGCTCTTCAAGACTTGGCTTCTTGGGAACTTTCCTGCAGTGAGAGTGCAGGTTACCTCTGGGTGTTGCAGGGCAGTGATGAGCTGCAGTCTCTCCATCAGCTGAGGTGCAGATCTCAGGGTGCTTTTTGTTCTCTCTGCTTCTGTTCCTGCAGTGGAAATGAAGCTGGAATGACACCTGGTGGCACATTGGAGCATGGCCTGCTCCAAGTGCAGGCCTCTTCTAGTCACATTCCCACTGCTTTGGGGTGAAATTGCTCTTCCAAAGAGGAAGCTGGCTTTGGTGTGCTACAGGATGCTCTTGGGCCACACCTCCTGTCCTAGATGTCCAGCAGCCTTCTCAGCATGGCCTCATTTTCTCCTCTCCTGAGGAAAGAGCTTCAGAGGGGGTGACCTGCTGGTGCCTGGCTTGGCTTCTGTTTTGGGAGGGCTCCTGGAGGTGGATGGGAAAAGGTCTTGGCAGAGATGCAGTCATGAGGTGGTCTGCAGGCTTGCCCCCAGATTTGGGATGGCAGCTAATGTCTCTTTCAGTGCCTTCTGCTGAAGCAGCACTTGCTTCTCCACCTTGGATTTGTTTCTCAGCCTTCTCTAGCTCCTCCAAAGCCAGATGTCCAGCCAGTGGTGGTAGAAACTCCCTTCCCTCTCTCCAGAAGCAGCCTGTGCTCTTCAACTCTGTGGTGGTGCTAGCAGCCAGATGTTGCTGCCCTTTCCTGGGCTGGAAACACCCAGCCCTACCTGAGGGACAGCATCCTGGGGGGTGGGAGGGTGAGCTCAGGCAGCAGGGCTCTGACTTGCTGCCTTCCATCCTGCTGTGAGGAGCAGCTGCAGGGTAGGGCCTGGAAGTCAGAAAGCCTCAAACACTTCCTTTCACTGGAATTTGGATCTCTGCTTCTTTTAGGTCAGCTCTTTTCTGCTCCTGGTTGATTCCCATGCTCTCTGGGAGCCTGCTCCAGTCCCTACCCCAGTGGCAGGCTGAAGGGCTGACACAAGGCAACTTAGGGAAGAGGAATTGTGGTTAGCTCAGCTCCTGGGTAGCAACTCTTGGCTTCAGCTCTGCAGGAGCTGTGCTGAGTCCTGGAGCAAGGTGCAAACCATCTGTGTGGTGCCTGGCAGAGGGGAGAAAACTCCCTTTGAGGCCCCTGCAGCACAGGTTATAGCTCTAGGTGTCCCAGGACAGCTAGTGGGTGACTGTTCCAGGCCCTTTCTTCACCTGGGGGTAGTTCAAGTGTTGGTGCTAAAGATGTGGAGGCTTTGAAGAGTTGGACTTCATGTAGCTTTGGAAGGGGATGCCACCCTCTGGAGGGCTCCCAAACTGTCCCCTGCCCCCAGTGAGCCCTGGGATGATGTGCAGGGAAGGGGTGGTTGTGTCCCAGCCTCTCTCCAGCTTGGCTCCATCCTGGAACACAGCACCAAGTGCCTGCACCTCTGGGTGCCAGATACCCAACCTCCCCCCCACCCCAGATTCCTGCCCCACTCTGAAGAGGTTTTTTGGTGCTTTCTTTGGTTGGTTTTAACCACTCAGGCTCTGGATGCTGGGGAGGGCAGTGCCTGCATCTCAGCTGTGCCATACTAACTGTGAAGCAGCAGGGCTGGGTGGTGACAGCAGCATCCCAGGGATGGGGGGAGGGAACTCCTCCCACCTCTGAGTGTCCTGGGGGTGGGGTGGAGGAAGCTCTGCCTGCTCAATGGCAGCTTTTCTTCCTCCTCCTCTCCTCCCCTGCGTGCTGGTGATACTGTAGCTCCCTCCTGTGTGTGTGTGTGTGTGTGTGGATGTGTGTGTGTGTGTGAGACAGGCGAGCTGCTGCCTCCTGCTGCACTTCCCCTTGCCCTGTGGTTGCCTACTGAGCGTGGAGGAGATCCCCAGCCCCTGCTGAGGTGCCTTGGGGGAAGGAGGAGCAGCTCCTGCCTTAGCTGCTGGGAGTTTTCCTGTTGCCTTTTCCCTCCAGGAAGGACACCTCCCGGGAAGCTCTTGGGGCTTGGAGATCTTCCTGCCCTTGCTGTTATTTTTGGTCACCCAATTTCCTGCCTTGGGGGTTGGAATGGTTTGGGAAGTGACTCCACTTGCATCCCCCTGAGTCTGTTTGGAGAAGCATCCAGTTGTGGGACTTGCTTTTGGAGTTCCTGTCTTCATCCTGGGGGGGGGTTGAGGGCTGAACCATTGTAATTAGTCTGAAATGTTCATGGTTAGAGTGTACAGAACTATTTATTTTGTGTACTCAGTCTGCTAAACATCTAAAGGTATTCTGGGGACACCATGGCTCTGCTCTTCTTCCTTCTGGGTCAGGAGTCACAGCTGGAAGGTTCTGGGCTCTGCTTTCTTTCCCTCTGGGTCAGGAGCTCAGTGCTGGAAGGTTCTGGGCTCTGATCTCCTTCCTCCTGGGTCAGGAGTCACAGCTGGAAGGTTCTGGGCTCTGTTCTCCTTCCTTCTGGGTCAGGAGCTCACAACTACTAGGTTCTGGGCTCTGATCCTCCTGGGTCAGGAACTCCCTGCTGCAAGGTTCTGCTTTCTGGTGTGCAGGTGATGGTCAGCAAACACCTCAGGAGCCTGGAGCTGCTGCCAGGTTGTTGAGAGGACAGCAGGAAGGTTCCAAAGTGACCATAAAAAGGCTCTGGGGGTTCCTCAGTGCAGCTGCTAGGCCAGGAGCTGCCTGAGAGGGACCTCATGCAGGGCTGGGCCATCCCCAGGGACATTCTGGGGGAGTAGGACACCTGGAAAGCAGGGCTCAGGGGCTGGGCAGGTGTTTTGGGACATCATGGTCACTCTTCTTTGGCTGGAAGGCTTTTGAGGGGCCAGTGACCTCAACACCCCCACAGCAAGTGCCCTTCACCAGGTCTTGTCTGCAGCTCCCAAGTGGCCACCAGTTCCTCCTGCCCCTGTGGCCCCATCCCCACATCTCTGCCCCCTGAGCTGTCTTCAAGGACATTGAGGAGCCAACTGAAGCTCTCATGGGAGAGATTCTTCCATCAGGAACCCTGGTGGGACTGCTGTGTGCCCAGAGCAGCTGCTGCCATTGGCCCTGGGGGGAGATTTTGGAAGGATCTCAGCCCTTTGTGCCCTTCCTTCTCCTCTAGGGTCCAGGTGAGGCCTCCCAGGGCAGAGTCATCCAAGCTAGCAGCTTCACAGCTTCCTCCACAAGTCCCAACCCCCTGCTCCAAGGTTGCTTTTCCTCCCTGCAGAGCAGACCAGGAAGGGAAGCTAAATTTAATCCAACCAAAGGAAAACTGAGCAGCCCCGGGCTGTGTTGGAGCAGCTTTTATTTGTCAGGTGAAGCAGATGGGGCCTCACTTGACCTCTTCTCATGGTCTCTGACCCTTCCCAGGGCTATATCCTCACCTTGGGACAGATCCTGCTCAACTGCATGGTGTCCTCATGCCCAGAGCTGCCAGGGACCAGGCTCTTGGTGAACACAAGACTTGGGTCCTTCATGAGCACTTGATGATCTCTTTCAGCTCTGTTGCTACACACACAAAGTCACTGCAGGGATCCTTTAAGCTCCACCAGCAGCCACCCTTCATCCCAAACCAAGAAGCACTTGCTCCTGGTGAGCTCCACAATCCCTTTCTTGCAAGAGCTGGAGCTTGTTGGGACCAGGTAGTGCTGGAGACCTCACACCTGCCTCGGTGGCAAGGTCCCATCTGCCCTCAACGCTCTGCTCTCTGGGTGTGTAGCTGTGTGTACTTGACCTCCTGAGCCACAGCCAGCCCTGCTTCTCTTCTGCCTGTCTTCCAGCACCTCCCCAGGAGGTCCCCAGCTGGGTACTGAGCTCCAGCTCTGGAAGGAGCTGAGCTTCAGGCTTCCCCCTTGCACCTCCCAGCCCGGTTTGGCATCGCGAGAGGAAAGGAGCCAGAGGCAGCACTTGCAGAAGCAAACAAGGATGACACTTTATTGGAGAGGTGGTGCCTCAGCTTCTAACTCATTCCCTGGCTGCCTCTGCTGAGTTGCAGCATGCTGGGAGCAGCAGGCAGCAGAGGGATCCCTCTGGCAGCAGGTCTAACCCTGAGCAACCACCTGTTCGATCCAGTTGCGGAAGAGGCTGACGTTGGTGTAGATGGCTGGGGTGTTGACGTTGCAGTTGGTGGTTCCCCAGGAGACAATGCCAATCAGGGTCCAGGTGTTGCCATTCAGGAATACCAGAGGGCCACCAGAGTCACCCTAGGGAGAAGACACCTCCTGCTTAGTGCTTTCCAACATGGGCTTCAAACTGATCCCTGGTCACCTAGATGCAGCCAGGTGCTGGAGCTTCTGTCTCTGGCTCCGTGTTAGAGTAGCACAGGATCTACTGAGCTGGAAAGGACCCAGGAGGATCATCCAGTCCAGCTCCTTGGCCTCTGCAGGACACCCCAAGAGTCACCCCAGGTGCCTGAGAGCATTGGCCAGATGCTTCTGCAACTCCCTCAGGCTTGGGGCTGAGACAGCTTCCCTGGGGAGGCTGCTCCAGAGCACAGCCACCCTCTGGATGAAGAAGCTCTTCCCAAGCTCCAGCCTGAGCCTGCCCTGCCTCAGCTTCACCCCCTTTCCCCTAGTCCTGTCCCTGCCCAGGGGAGGGAGAGGATCAGTCCCTGCCCCTGGGGAGGATGCTGAGGACAGCAGGGAGGTCTCAAGGCTAAAGAAACCCAAGTCACCTCAGCTGCTTCATCAGGTTTCCCCTCCAGACCCTTTGTAGCCTCCTCTGGACACTCCCCAACAGCTTCATGCCTTTCCCATCCCGTGGAGCCCAAACCTGCCCCCAGTCCTCAAGGTGAGGCCACAGCAGTGCAGAGTAGAGCAGGACAATCCCCTTGCCTGGCTGGCAATGCTGTTCTTGATGCACCCCAGCCCACAGCTGGCCCTCCTGGCTGCCAGAGCACCCTGCTGACTCCAATCTGCTCTGGACAGGGACCCCCAGGGCCTTCTCCATGCTGCTGCTCTCCAGCCTTTCCTTCCCCAGTCTATGTCTGGTGCAAAACCTGACACTTGCCCTTGGTAAACCTCAGGGGGTTGATGATTGCCCAGGGCTCTAGTTTCCTAAGGTCTTCTTCTTCCTCCTGCAGCCTGCCTGTGCTGCAGGCAGAGCTCAGCTCCTTACCTGGCAGGAGGTGGCTCCAGCCCCCCCGGCACAGAGCATGGAGTTGGTGATGCGGTTGCCCCAGTACTGCATGCACTGGCTCCTGGGGATCAGGGGCAGGGTTACCTGCTGCAGGCGTGTTGCCAGGGCTTGAGCTTGGGGAGAGAAGGGGGAAAAGCAGCATTAAATCACCAACCTTGGTGTCAGCAGTGCTCCTGGGACCTTTGGGAGCACGCAGACACCCCCTGGGCAAGGTGCTTCCAGGCAAAGCAGCTCTGTGCCAACGTAGCCCTTCTCCTGGTGGCATCATCTCCTCCAAGGGCAAGTTTGTCCCAGTGCAGCCACCAACACCCACGTGTGTGCCCAGACCAGCTCACACGAGGTGTCACCTTCCCAGGCACCTGCAGAGCCCTCCAGGAGGATGGCAGCCAAGCATGGTCCCCCCCCCCAAAAGCCACCCCCTACGTACAGTTGGGGTTGACACGGCCCCAGCCAGTGGTGACACACTGGAGGTTGTTGGGCAGGTTGAGGTTGGCAGGAGCCAGGCAGACAGGGGACACACGGGGGCCAAGCTGGGCAGGGGAGGAGAGCCTCAGGAGGGTGATGTCGTTGTTGAAGGTGTTGGGGTTCCAGTTGGGGTTTGTGATGGCCTGCAGAGAAATACCACAGAGCTTCATCTCTGCCCTGCTGCAGGGCAGAGCCACAGCCCCCTCCCAGGACTCCAGCTCCAGCCCAGGACATCAGTCTCAGCCCAGGACCTCTGCTCTGTCCCAGGGCTCAAGCCCCATCCCAGGACTCCAGTTCTGTCCCGGGACATCAGCCCCACAACCCAGGACCCCAGCCCCATCCCAAACCCTAGCCCCTTGCCAGGACATCAGCCCAGGACCCTAGCCCCTTCCTAGGACCCCAGCCAAGATCCCAGCCCCAGCCCAGGACCTGAGCCCCATCCCAGAACCCCAGCCCCTTGCCAGGACATCAGCCCCAGCCCAGGATCCCAGCCCCATCCCAGGACATCAGCCCCAGCCCAAGACCCCAGCCCTTGCCCAGGATCCCAGCCCTATCCCAGGACCCCAGTCCTTTCCCAGGATCATGGCCACCTCCTCCCCACTCACCTTGGTCACAGTCTTCACTTGGACAGACTGTGGGTTGGAGAGATCATACTCCCCAAGGACAACAACGTGAGAGTAGGGGCTGTGAAAGGTGAAGGAGTCAGGGGAACAGGCAGCAGCCAGCACCCAGCCTGGGTGCAGCCCCCACGGATGGGGACAACCAGGTAGGAAACCCCAGGCTGCTAAATTCTATAGGTGCTGACCCTTGGGGCTACCCCAAATGCTACTGGGCAATGGGTGGGGTGTCCCAGGGGGGTGTCCCAGGGGTATCAATGCTCACTTGAAGTTGCAGTGGGCAGCAGTGACCACCCAGTACTCGTTGATCAGGGAGCCGCCGCAGAAGTGGGATCCTGAGCGGGTCTGGGGGGGGGAGCAGAGGCAGAGAACCAAGGTTGGAAGAGACCTCCAAGTCACTAACCCATGTCCCTGAGTACCACATCTCGATGGTTTTTGATGCCCTCCAGGGATGGTGACTTCACCACTAGCCTGGGCCAGTGCCTGACCACTCTTGCTGGGATGAAACTGTTCCTTGTATCCACCCTGAACCTCCCCTGCTGCAACTTGAGGCCACCTCCTCTTGCCCTAAAGAGGGACTAAGAGCTGGGGCTGGACAGGCTGAGCCCTAGCAAAGCTGGAGATGGGTAGAGGGTGTCATGGGTCCCCTGGGTGCCCTCTCCTGGGGGCGGGACAGTGCCATACCTGCAGGGACACCTGCCAGGGCCATGAGCCAGGTGCTGCATTCTGCCCATTGACGATCCTCTCGTTCTCCTGCACCGAGGGGCTGATAGCAGGCACCCCACAGCCTGAGGGAGAGCCAGAGCAGCACAAAGCTCACACCTGAGGCTTCCTGGCATGGTTGACTCTGGGCCACCAGCCCCCAGGCTGCTGCAACCCCCAGGACCAAGGGGCAGTACTTACCTGAGACGGTGCTGGCAAGGGCCAGGCAGGCAACCAGCCACAGAAAGGCCATCCTGGAAGGAGAGTGCTGTGCCCTCGGGGGGCCACCAGCTTTATAGCCACCAGAAGCTGTGTGGCTCCTAGCCAAGCAGTGCAAGGTCTCCCTGGGACCTTCTGCCACCTGTGGCCAGGGTTGACAGGTCTAAACCTGGCACCTCCCATGCTCCAAAGCAACCCCTGCGTGCCAGCAGGCTTGGGAATGTGCTGCCAAAAGGCAGCCTGGGGGGCTTGGGCCATGGCTGGAATGAGTTGTGTCTGTTCTCACTGCAGCCAGTGGAGGTGTGAAGGGGAAGCTAGGACAAGGGGCACAAGGGGGGCTTGTGGGCACACAGGTGGGGTGGCAGTGGAGCTGGACGTGCTGGGATGGGTGGCAGTGCCTAGGGTGCAGGAGGTGACCCTGTCTCCAGCCCTGTCTCAGATCTGAGGGATGGAATGAACCCTCAGAAAGGCTGCTGATGACACCAAGCTGAGTGGTTGACATGCTGGAGGGAAGGGATCCATCCAGAGAGGGATCTTGAGAGGCTCTGTAAGCCTCATGGAGTTCAACCAGGCCAAGTGCAAGGTCCTGCTCCTGCACCAGGGCAATCCCAAGCACAGGTACAGGCTGAGCAATGGAAAGCAGCCCTGAGGAGAAGGAAGAAACTATTTATGGTGGGAGAGACAGTGGCCCAAGTTGCCTGGGGAAGCTGTGGATGCCTCATCCCTGGCAGTGTTCAAAACCAGGCAGGATGAGGCCTTGAGGAACCTGCTCTAGTGGAAGATGCCCTTGCCCAAGGCAGGAGGGTTGGAACTTGTTGATCTTTCAGCTCCTTTCCAATACAAACCACTCTGTGATTCTATGATCTGTTGGCACCAGAGGTGTTTTTCCATGTGGCCATGAAGTTCTGGCTTGGGACAGCCCCAAGCCCAGCTGGATGTTCCCAGGGTCCAGGGTCACTCCTTGAACTGCTGCCCTGGTGAAGGTAAGCATGTCCCAGAGGCAGCTGGGGCAGGTGGGGAGGGCAGGCACCTTCCCAGGCAGGTGAGAACTGGGCAGGAGGGAGCTGTGGGCAAGCACACCAGGAGCCCCAAGGGTGACAGTGGCACCTTGCCTCAGCTAGGGTGTTCCTGGGGTGGCACTGGCAGCAGGGAGGCATCCCTGGGGTGATGCTGAGAACTATCTGTGCCACCACACATGCCCTGCCCCCCTGCCCTGTCCCAGGGGGGAGCACAGCCTGGACACTGGTGAGGGATTACAGAGCTCAGGTCTTTATTTCTGGCACTGGTGCCACATGAGGACAGCAGGATCTGGCCTGCCCAAGGCAAGGAGCATGGCAGAGCTTGGAGGGCTCCCAGGGTGTTGCTGAGGCTGGGCACAGGGGCACAAGCAGAGTCTTTGCTCCTGATCTTCAGAGAGCACTTGGGGAGGAGATGGTCAAGGGCTGGACAGCAGCAGAGGATGGAGGAGGACCCAGCACCCAGGGGTGGTGCTGCTGGTCATGGAGGAAGGAGGGGATAGGAGGATGCTCAACACATGACACCATGAAGCTGGAGAGTCTTGAACTTCAGTCCTGTCATGGATGCTGGCAAAAAGGCCAGGGCCAGAGGTTGGGCAAGTCAGCAGGAACTTGGAGCTGCCCCTTTCTGCCAGCAGGGATAGGGCTGACAACCACCCAGGCTGGTGAGACCACCTTGAGTCCTTCTCTACAGCCAGGAGCCACCATGGGCTAGCTGAGCTGCTTTCCACCACCCATGCAGGACCCAGGCTGGTGCACCAGCACCACCAGACCTCTGAGCTGAGACCTCCAATGGCTAAAACCCTCCTGCAAGCCTGGGTCTAGCAAGGCTCCAATCTGCCTTGGAGCTGGGGGTGAGAGACTCCACAGCCAAGACACGCTGCCTCAGAGGGCTGGCAGGAGACTCAGAGAAGCCCAAATCTCTCTGCATCCCCAAGGAGACATTGACTCACCCAAGCTGCAGCCTCCTGTCCTCTGCTCTGCAGCTCCTCTTACTCCTGCAAGCCACAGGCCAGCCCTGAGGTGCCCTCAGCTCCTGCCCCAGCAGGGCAGCAAAACAGCCACCGGTGGCTTTGCTCCTGCCCCAGGTCTCCCAGGAGTGATGTTTGCAGGGGGACAATCAGCTCAGTGAGGCTGACAACATGTCCAGGCTGTCCCCAACACAGGGCAAGGTCCTGCACACCTAGGAGATGCCACTTGTCACCTCCACTGTCCCCAGGTGCAGCCTCAGAGGTGTCCCAGGTGGTCGGCAGGGTCGTGGGACAGCGAGGAGCAGGTGCTGGGCTGCAGTTTCAGGCACACTTGGCTTTGTGAAGGCAGAAGGGCAGCTCTGGGGCAGGGACCAGGATGGTGCTGAAGATGGGCTGGTAGCTCTCTGGAAGGACCTGGGGGTTCTGTGCCATCATTTCCAGCACCATGTGCCTCACCTCCTTGGAGACATCACCTCGGAGATCCAGCAAGGTAGAGATGTGCTCATCACTGGGCAGAGGAGGAGAGGTGAGGCTAGGGGCTGCTGGTCTCACAAACCTCCCAGGAGCCAGAGGAGCTGAGCTGAGGCCAAGGGGGGGAGCTGCTAGCTTGCACTGGGAGGACTTGAAAAAGTTGCTTGGAAAGAACTTCCCAATCTTTGTGGATTTGCTTTGGGCATTTCATGGCTTTTGGCTGATTGGGCCATGGCCAGTTGGGTGTTTGGGGATTTGTCTGGCCACCAAATAGTGATGGGTCAAGGCCACAGAAGAACTGCTTTTTCCTTTCCATCTTTGCCTTTAGAATATTTCCCTTCCCTCCCCCAGAAAGAAAAATGTGGAACATGGGAAAGGAAATGTCAGGAGGAAGAAGGAAAAGCTCTGCAGCTCAACCTCATGAAGTCCAGCCCAAGGCTGGGTCCCTTGGGCAGACCCATGCCCACCTCCTCTCCCAGAAGAGCAAGAGCTGAGCTTCTTACCTGACATCAGGGTACTTGGTGATGAAGCCCAGTACCTCCAAGCTGAGCAGGGCTGGGTCTTTGAGGGACAGCAGCTCCCGCAGGGCAAACAACACCTCCAGGCTCTGCTGGCTCTGGCTCAGACCCTGGGAGGAACAGTGGCCATGTGTGAGACCAAGAGGCTGGGGAGATGCAGCTCAGCCCTCAGCATCCCCCTGGGGACCTGGTCCCTTGACCCTGGGGGGAACAGTGGCCATGTGTGAGACCAAGAGGCTGGGGAGATGCACCCCAGCCTTCAGCATCCACCTGGGGACCTGGTCCCTTGACCCTGGGAGGAACAGTGGCCATGTGTGAGACCAAGAGGCTGGGGAGATGCAGCCCAGCCCTCAGCATCCCCCTGGGGACCTGGCCCCTTGCAGCTGGTGTGCGTCCCCCCCCCTCCCATGAAGCTGACCTGGGTCAGCTCACCTCAAGGCAAGCTGAGGCTGGGCAGGGTGGATGGTGCCCAGAGCCCCTCATCCAGCCAGTTCCTCCCATCTTGCTCCTGTTCATGGGCTGAAGTACCCAGCCCATCTGCTGTGGGCTGGGGGAGGAGCAGGGAGGTGACAGAGGGAAGCTAGGAGCATCCTGCCTTCACCTGGCTGCCTGATGCTCCCTTCCTGTGGCCCAACCTCAGCCTCAGCTCCCCTCCAGCCCCAGGCAGCTCTCACCAGGCCACAGAAGAGCTCCTGGAGCTGTGTGGCATCCTGCAGGAGGCGATGGCAGAGCTGGCCCCGCTCCTCCTCACTCTTGCACACCATCTTCTTCTGCATGAGAGCCTGCAGGTACTGCCTGGTCACCAGGAGCTCACTCTCCAGCAGCAGTTGCTGGGTAGGGAAGAGCTGTCAGTGCTGGGCATCTCCTGGGGGGTTGGACCACACTTCCCCAGGGAAAGGCAGAGGGGAAAGAGGCTGGATGCAACACCAAGCCATAGGGATAAGCTGGCTGGGAAGCTCTCTGGCCAGAAGGACAGAGAAAGTAACTGAATCTGGGGGGGGGGAACATTGAACTGGGCATCAGCATGGCACTCAACTGCCCAACTGCTTTGCCCTCCAGACAAACAGTCACTGGAAGGACATCCCACCACAAGCCTACCATGCAGACAGGTTTCCTGACGTGGGAGAAGTCCTTTGCATACTTGTCGAGCACTTCACACATGCTGCTGATGAGCTGGGACCCAGAGAGCCACTTGTGGGAAGGCAGCTGTAGGCAGAGGGGCTGGAAGAAGCAGAGGAGCAGTGTATGGTGCCCTGCATAGCATTGATCCCGCAGCAGCTGCCAACTGTGGGGTGGCAAAACATCCCCCAGGATGATCCCAGCCCAACCCCCCTGCTCCAGCAGGGGCACCCACAGCAGCTTGCCCAGGGTCACCTCCAGCTGCCTTGGCAATCTCTCCACACAAGGAGACTCCACAGCCTCTCTGCAAAGCCTGGGCCAGGGCTCCAACACCCTCACACCAAATAAGTTTCTCCTCCTGCTCAGCTGGAACCTCCTGGCTTCCAGTTGGTGCCCAGTGCCCCTTGGGCTGTCCCTGGGCACCACTGAGCAGAGTCTGGCCCCAGCCTCTTGCCCTCAGCCTTCAGCTCTTGCTCAGCATTGAGCAGCTGCCCTCTGGGGCTGCTCTTCTCCAGGCTCAGCAGCCCCAGGGCTCTCAGCCTTTCCTGCTGCCAGAGCTGCTCCAGTGCCCTCAGCATCTTTCTAGCCTCCCATGGACTCTCTCCAGCAGTTCTTTATATCTCTTGGACTGGGGAGCCCAGAGCTGGACCCAGGACTCCAGCTGTGGCCTGACTAGGGCAGAGGAGAGGGAGAGGAGAACCTCCCTGGACCTGCTGGTCACACTCTTAATGCACTCCAGGAGATCTTTGGCTTTCTTGGCCCCACGGGCACATTGTTGGCTGATGGGGAACTTGTTGTCCCTCAGCACTCCCAGCTCCTTCTCTGTGAGCTGCCTTCCTGCAGGTGAGCCCTAACTTGTCCCTGCTCCAGGAGGTTATTCCTCCCCAGGTGCAGGACTCTCCACTTGCCCTTGCTGAACTCCATGAGGTTCCTCTCCCCCAACTCAGCCTGTCCAGGTCTCACTAAAGCACATCCACTTTGCCCTGCACCCAAGGTCCCACTGCCAGTCAGAAGCCACCAAGAAAGCAGAAGCATGGTCTGAATTAGGAACTGATGGAGCTCCACTGGGGCTGCCCCTCCCTGACCCCCAGAGATCTACATTTTGGGGCTTTATCTGGGTCATGATGCCCCATCATGGGCAGAGCTGAGCTCTGGGCACCAAGCTGCTCCTCACACACTCACTGTTGGCCTGTGCTGCTGTGATTTGGATTGGTCATCTCCACTTCCCATGTGTAGACACAACATGGTTTTTTGGCTGAGGGCTTTGACCTCCCTCTCCTGCCCTGCTCTCCTTGCCTGACATCTGCTGGGGCCACCACAGCCCCCACACGCTGGCCCTTTCCCTGCTCCTTTGTTTCCATGGCATTCAGGCCCTAAATAGCCATGCTGCTAATTATTCCAGGTTCTTGCTCCAGACTCCAGGAAAGCTAAATTTGCCTCTGCTGGCAGGAAACGACTCAGGCAGTCACCCTGGGGCTGTATCCTCTGCACGGACATTGCCTCTCTCCTGTTGGTCTTCTGCCATCAAAAACAGGCACAGAAAGGAGGAGGACACAGCCCAGGCTGTGGTCCTGGTCCCTGGCAGTTATGGGGCCACTGCTTGAGCTGTGGGTGGGAACCAGGCTGAGATGTCTGCAGGCTGATAGCAGGTCAGGAGTTAAAGCCTCGCTGGGGGTGGAGGAGCAGGGATCTTCTCACTTGAGAATGGGTCTGTTGCAACCCTGCCACCCTCAGGGGCTGGGGATAGAGGTACCTGCAGGTCCAGGAGCAGTTCCTCCAGCAGCAGCTGACTGGCTTTCTTCTGTGTCCTGTCCAGAGCAGCCTGGAGGGACGTGGGGACTCCTCTGCAGGCAGCATCGGGGTGCAAGGAGGAGACAGAGTTGCTAGGAGAGAGAGAAAGGAGGAGACAGGTAGCCTAGGAAGCAAGGTGGAGACACTGACCTCCAGGCTCCAAGATATGGCTTCCTGATGGCTGGTGGGCTTGCTGCAAGAGCTCCAAGCTGCTGGGGCATGTTACCTGAGAGCCAGGTTGTTGTTGAGTGTGGCCAGGAGGTAGGAGATGTAGTGCTTGGGTTTGGCACGGTCCTGCTGGTGCTGCTTCCCACACTGCACCAGGGCTTCTCGTAGGCTGCAACAGAACTGAGTCAACCAGGATGGGTGGGAAAAGCCCCAGGCAACTCCCCACCAGGACCTGGAGCTGGAATGCTCTTAGGGAGCTTGTGGAGTTCCTACAACCCTCCCAGCTTGCCTGGTTCTTTCCAGGTCCTGCCAGCAGGTTGGAGAGTGATGGGTTGTTGGGGAAGGTGGGACAGGAGGATCCATTGTGGAGCTCTTGGGAGAGGAGGGCTTGGGGCAGCAAGGGTTGAGACAGTAGCCTCAAGCTGCTGAGACTTTTGGGACTGGGATGAGAGGAGGGTTGCCCATGGCAGATCTCCACCTTCAGCCTATGGGGCTTGGCTCTGGCACCCAGGGTCCATGAGGAGGGGCAAGAAGGGGAGGGGTTCCACTGACCGGCCCAGAAATGCCTCAAGCTCCTCCAAGGCCATGTTGTAGACCTTCTGCTGCAGAGAGTCAGTGATCAAAGAGGCTACCTGGATGTTCTCCTTGAGCATCTGCCCAGGGAGAGGAGAATGGAGATGAGTCAGTGGGAGGTGGCAGACCACAGCATGGCCATGCCCCATGGTGCTGGGGACCCACCTGCATGACAATGACAGGCAGGGCTGACTGGAAGAAGCCCTGATGGTCTGTCTCAGGTTCTTCTTCCCTGAACCACTCCTTGAACTCCACCTCCAGGGTCCTCTGCATCCACTCCAGCACACTAGCCTGTAGGATGGATGCCCACCACAGTCAGCTGAAGAAGCCAGGTACCAACTCCCTTGAGACCCAACACAGCAGATCAGTGAGTCCTGGGCCTTGTTCTCCCAGGCTGATGGCCTCCTGCTGCTGTCAGAGCAGCTGTTGGCACAGTGGTGGTGGTTGGGTCTCTGTACCCATTGCTCAGGTGCTGTCCTCCTCACTCACCTTGACCTTCACAACATATTTCCTCTCTGTCTGATCCACGAGCTCAGGGGACATCAAGGGACCCAGAGCAGAAACATCCACCTCTGGGAGAAGGTCAGGGTGAGCCATCATCTCTGGGCTGGAGGGCAGAGGGTGGGACAGGGCTGGGAAGATCTGTGTTTCCCAGCAGTTCCTACCTCTCCCTCTGCCCTCCTGGAGGTTCATCCTCAAGCCACTGCAGCCAGCCACTCTCCCAACCCACCCACGTGCTGGTAGACAACCCAGCTCTCCACCAGCTCCCCTCCTTGGTTGGGGTTGGGCTTGGTGCTGACCTCTGGTACACATGAAGTGCCCACTCCAGGAGAAGGAAGAGTGCCTGCTTGTCCAGGTCCTCTCGAAGGATGTCCTGGAGGTGAGTGGTGAGGGCCTGGTGGTAGGTAGCAGTGCAGACCCTGAGGATGTTGTAGTGAGCTGGGACACACTGGACCATCAGGTCCTTCACCACATGCAGCTCAGACACAATGTCCTTCTTCAATGCTGCCAGGTGCCTGGCCAGCCCTGGCCCCTCAGTGTCCATGTGGGCAGTGCAAAAGCGAGCTCCTGTGATGCTCTCCTGGAGAACATGGTAGAACTTCTGTCTCCAGCCCTTTGGACGACCAGGGGGCAGGAAGGTGGCCTCCAGCAGGAGAGTGTCATCTATTTTCTCCTCCCGTTCGATGATCCTCACAGCAGTGACAAAGAGCACTGGGTCCTCACGCACCAGCCTCAGGCTGCTGCCCACAATGTCCCACAGCTGCTTGGCCAGGCTCTCATTCAGCTCCTGCAGGCCACCAAAGTAGGAGAGCACAGTTGCCTGGGCACTGGAGAGCCCACGGAAGTGCAGCTGGGAGAGGATGTCATCCCGTAGGTGCTCCATCATCGTGAGCTCTACGTGGGCCTCCAGGAGATGCTGCCTGTGGAGCAGCTGGAGGGTGTGGGAAAAAACCTCCTGGACTGTGGGAGAGGGAATAGAGATGCCAGGGTTGAGTGGGGAGGGTGAAGGGAGGTGGCACTAGGGGCATGGGTGCAGGTTAGCAGGGAGATGGTGAGGCCAAGGGGCTGAGATCTGGAACTCGGGGAACACTGAGCTAGCTGAGGCCCTGGGGTGACACGTCTGACATCTCCATCCAGGGAGACTTCCCAAACTGTGGGAGAGGGAATAGAGATGCCAGGGTTGAGTGGGGAGGGTGAAGGGAGGTGGCACTAGGGGCATGGGTGCAGGTTAGCAGGGAGATGGTGAGGCCAAGGGGCTGAGATCTGGAACTCTGGGAACACTGAGCTAGCTCAGGCCCTGGGGTGACACTGACGTCTCCATCCAGGGAGACTTCCCAAAGCCAACCAGCAAAGGCAGAGTGACCTTGTCCTGCATGGTTGGACTGAAGTTCTCCCCAGTGCCTTCCAGCCCAAATCACACCCCCAGCATTATCAAGGTCAGAAGAGACCTCTCCAAGACCATCAAGTCCAACATCCCCACCATCTCCAACCATCTCCCTGCGACTACATCAAGTCCCTAAGCACTACCCTTACAGCCAGGAGGACCTGGCCAGTGCCTTACCCGAGGAGAGCTGGGGCAGCACCTGGACCACCGAGGCCAGCTGCACGTGTTCCACCATCAGTGCCCTCATCTGCTGGAGGCCCTGGCAGTGCTCTGTGCTGTCCAGCAGGCTCCAACGTGCAGCCCCCAGCTCCTGGCACACGCTCTGCACCTCCTGGGCCGCCGAGCGCAGCTGCTCCAGCCCTGTACTTACCCCCTCCAGGTAGGACTGGACAGTTGACTGGGAAGCAGAAGAGGATGGAAAGGTCATGGAGAAGCTCTCCAAAGGCCAGAGGACTCAACACATCATTTGGCTCAGCCTTGCTAGGTCTCTCTTGCATGTTGATCTCCCAGCCCCACAAGATCCCATCTGCTTCTGCCATCATGTCATCGTTCTCTCCCAGACTTTCTGTGAGGACCTCGTTCCAGCAGATGCAAACACACCCAGCTTCAAGAAGCTTGCACCAGCAGGCTCATTTCACCCCTCTCTGGGTAAACTGAGTCACAGGGATGGGGGCAGTGGCTGCCATGCAGGAGCTGGGAGATCACTTTGGGGTGACCAAGGCCACAGGGTGAGCAGCAACCAAAAGTCTCCATTCAGTTTTAAGAGATTATTTTGCTTCTGCAAAAGATTTGCAGGCCACAGGGGCCCCTTTGTGCCCCCAAAAGGTCTGAAGCACCTCTGCGGCCTTATGAACCCTCTTCCCAAATGGATTTCCATCATCTCCATGCCCTGTCCACCCACTGAACTCCTGCCTCCTGGTGCCAGTCCCCAGAGTGACTGGAAACAAGATGAGTTGGTGTCTTTTTGAGGTCACATCACTTTAAACCAGTTGCCTCCTAGACAATTCACCCCCATTCAGGGTAGGACAAACCATCTCCAAAATAAGCAGGAGGTGGTTGAGGTGCTCAGACCTCACTGAGGTGTGCAGAGATGGAATTTCTCCTGCAGGGATCTGCAGGAGGGGTAGGTTGGAGCTCTTTGCCTCCTCCTAGCCATGGGGAAGGGGAGCTTTGGTGCTGGGATGGGATGGAGAGCACTGACTCTGGTATCTGGAATGTGCTGAACACCCTTGGACGGTCAGAGACATGGGAGACTCATTTCACCACTCCAGACACTGCCCAGAAGTAGGGCAGGTGGTGGTGGTGGGTGGTTCCCAGATCTTTTCCCCCAAACGACTGCATTTCTCCCACCATGTGCCAGCCAAAGGACAAGATTCAGTCAGAAGTGAGGAGAAAACCAGAGGATGAAAGACTTCCACGATGATGGAAGAGGGGAGGTTGGCTGGGACTCCTGCCTGGGGAGGTGGGGAGGCTGCAGGTGCCCAGGGGATGAGCTGTGGCAAACACCAACCTTCAGCCTGGACTGGATGGAGCTGTTCCTCTGTGTCTCTCGGCTCCGGTACTGCCCGAGTCCCTCCAGCTTCTCCGGGCAGTAAAACACCCCTGAAGCCCATTTCAGAGCAGCTCCTCTTGCCAACTTCTCAGCTTTCTCTGCTTCTGGCCATTCCTCATCTGGGGATGAAGCAAGGGGTTAATGACCACTCCAAAAACCAGAGGTTGAGGAGCATAAGGAAGCCTGAACTGGCTCGGGCAGGAAGGGCCCCTGAGGGCAGGGGCAGGAAGCTGGTGCCAAAGGGCTCCCAAGCACACCCAGATGTGGGATCCTGGACAGCGTGGTAGCACATGCAGGTCCTTCTGCAGGAGCCCCCCTCAACCCTGAGAGGTCACCACCATGAACCCTGGTTGTCACAGCCCCAAGGAGCTACCTCCACCCCCAGCCTGCCAGCTGGGGCTGTCCCCCAGGCTGAGTGCACGTCCCCATCTCTCCCTCCAAACACAAGGCTGGGATGTCTGAGGGCACCTAGGAAGCTCTCGGCAGGGCTGAGGGTTCAGCAGTGAGTCAGCACGGAGGGATGAGGAGATGGCAGCTCTCACAAGAAGGACAGCCAGCCCGAGGTGAGGATGGGAGGCTCCTGGTCCCCCAAAGGCACCCACACGGCTATGGGGGAGCCACGGCATCTCCCATGGCACAGGCTCTGAAGCTGTTCCAGCGACCTTCTGGCCAGAGCGTGGAGCTGAGAACCAGCGCAGTTATCACATGCCAGACCCATCCCCAGCGCCTGCTTTCATCCTTGCCCCCTACCCCATCCCCAAGCAACTCTCTGCAGCCCCACGGGGATGTCACCCAGCGCCAAGCCAGGCTCCCGCTTTGCTGGGGACCTGTCTGCACAGGCAGCCTCGGGGGCTGCGGGGCTTCAGAGGCGGTTAGCAGCTGTGAGGATGAGCTGTTTGCTGCCCAGCACGGTTATCACCCTCAGGCAGCAGAGCCAGGCTTCCACCTCCCACCAGAGAACAAGCCATCAGCCCCAGCACATGGAAAAGGTCCAGGGATGGTGAGGCAGAAGGCAGGGGAGCCCTCAAAACGCGCTGTGAGCGGTAGCATCCCTCCCCGGGGGTTGGGAGCATCGTCCCCGTTACCTCTGGGGCTCGCAGCGTGCTCATCCTCCGCAGACATGCCCATGGTGTCCAGGCTGTGCGAGCTGCAGGGGCCAGGGCAGGGCTGTGAGGAGGAAACCAGCAGCCGTTTCCTCAGCCGGAGCAGGAGCGATCCTCAGAGCCTCATTGTGTTCCCGCAGCCGCACTCAGGACGTCAGGAACGGGGGGCGGAGGGGAGGGAGGACACACGGAAAGGCATCGTGGCTGCTGCTGCAGATAGCATGCCCTGTGTGCCCTCACCAGCTCGGGAGCAGCCATCGTGCCCTCACTGGCATGGCTCAGGAGCAGACATCACTCCCTGTGTGCCCTCACCAGCTTGGGAGCAGACATCACTCCCTGTGTGCCCCCACTGGCATGGCTTAGGTGCAGACATCATGCAGTGTGTGCCCTCACCAGCTCAGAGCAGCCATCCTGGCTTGTGTGCCCTCACTGTCACCCTCCACTTGGTCCACCCTGGGCACACAGCTCATTTCCACATCCCCCAGCACTGCCCCACTCACAGCCAGCCTGACTCGGGGAGGACAGAGGAGTGCCCAGGGTGCCCCTGATGGACACCAGCTTAGACCAGTGCTTTCACAGCACCCTCCACATCCATAACTGGGAATGCATATGAGGGCAGCATCCACGTGTGATGGGCAGCATCCACCTGCTCTTTCACCCAGGCAGTATGAGGAAGGCTCAGGGTGGTTAGGCACAGGCTTGGAGTTTAGCTTTGGTACCACAGTACAGCGAGGGGGGGAATGTGCACCATGCTTCTACCTTGGGCCAGGCAGACACCCGAGACAGGTGGGACTGGAGGGGTGCCCATGGTAGGAGGTCTCAGAGCACCCCAGACCCTGCTTGAGACGGACAAGAACTGCAGGAGTGCCCATGGAAGGAGGTGCCCCTGGGTCCTGCCCGAGGCAGACAAGTGGCCAAAGGGGTGCCCGTAGGCGGAGATCCCCCAGGCTCTGCTTAAGGACATCGGGTCGGGAGGATGCCTATGGCATGAGGATCCCCAGGCCCTGTGTGGTGAGTTTAAGGAACCATAACACCCTGGCCGGGATAGACAGGGGCTGAAGGGATGCCCATGGCAGGAGATCTCGGTCCCCACGATCCCTTGCCCGGGGCAGACAAGGACCGAGGGGTTGCCGGCGGCTGGTGGCTCCGCACGGAAACCCACAAGTGAGCGCAGGACAGAAGCGAACAACCCCGCCCCTGGCCGGTCCTTCCCCTTAAGGGAACGGCCGTTGCTCCGTTACCGTCCCGCTCCGCCCCGGACGCTCCCGTGGTGCCCGGCGTGGCGGAAGCGGAAGAAGCGCGGCGGGGCCGGAGCCGGAGCCGGTGGTGGCGGTGGGCAGATGGCGGAGGTCGGGCCGCAACCTCCCGGAGGTGGGAGCGGAGCCGCGGGGGCACCCAGCCGACACGAAAAGAGCCTGGGTTTGCTCACCACCAAGTTCGTGTCGCTGCTGCAGGAGGCTAAGGACGGAGTGCTCGACCTCAAGCTGGTGCGGGGGCTGCCGGCGGCCACGGAGGGTCCTTGCCCTGGGCTGGGGTCCTGCGGGAGGGTCGTGAGGAGAAGGGAACGAGGGCCGGGAGGCGGCGGCAGCAGCGCGGTGGAAGGAAACGGGGGTCTAAAGGGAGTGCTCGCCCCCAGCTCCCCGCAGAGAGCAGGCTGCGGAGCCTGCCTGGCCTGGTAGGCGTTTGGCTGCTTCGTTCCGAGGAGCCCCCTCGGCTAGGCTGGTTCTCTGCTGCTTGGTCACCAGCACCATGATGTTCTGGTCCTACAGAGCCTCCAAGACCTGTAGGAACAAGTAGCTGTAGAAGTTATTCCTCCATGCTGTGCTTTCTCCCCTGGCAGCCAGCAGGAAGGGGACTGTGGTCAGGTTCATCTCTGTCCCTGAGGCTGTGGAGAGCTGCCCTGGGAAGGTGCCTCACTTCTGGGGTTTGAACGTCTTCTCCTAGAGGAAGTAGCTCTGTGGTGTGGACAGTGCTTAACCCTAAGCTTTTTCTAGAGGTGAAGCTCCCTCACTGTGGTTTTTACCAGTATCTCTTGGGTGGACACAGGTCAGTGCACTCTGACCCTCTGCAAGCAGCAGACAGTGCTGGAAAACTCTTGACTATACCAGGGCTGGAGGAGTCTCCTGGGCCAAATTCTCATCTCTTTGGGCAATATTTTGCTGCTTAAAATATCTCTTAAGTGCATTTGTGGTGGTTAATGGGATTGGATCACTTGTACAGTGCAGGGACTCTGAAGTTCTGGTTGGTTACTGGTAGGGGAGAGGGTAGGGAGCAGCTTGCCCAGGGTCACCTCCAGCTGCCTTGGGAATCTCTCCCCACAAGGAGACTCCACAACCTCTCTGGGCAGCCTGGGCCAGGGCTGCAACACCCTCACACCAAACAAGCTTCTCCTCCTGCTCAGCTGGAACCTCCTGGGTTCCAGTTTGTGCCCAGTGCCCCTTGGGCTGTCCCTGGGCACCAGAGAGCAGAGTCTGGCCCCAGCCTCTTGCCCCCAGCCTTCAGCTCTTGCTGGGCATTGAGCAGCTGCTCTCTGGGGCTGCTCTTCTCCAGGCTCAGCAGCCCCAGGGCTCTCAGCCTTTCCTCCTGCCAGAGCTGCTCCAGTGCCCTCAGCATCTTCCTAACCTCTTATGGACTCTCTCCAGCAGTTCTTTATCTCTTGGACTGGGGAGCCCAGAGCTGGCCCCAGGACTCCAGCTGTGGCCTGCCTAGGGCAGAGGAGAGGGAGAGGAGAACCTCCCTGGACCTGCTGGTCACACTCTTAATGCACTCCAGGAGATCTTTGGCTTTCTTGGCCCCAAGGGCACATTGCTGGCTGATGGGGAACTTGTTTTCCACCAGCACTCCCAGGTCTTTCTCAGTCACATAGAAAGCTCTTGGCATTCCTCTTCCCACCCCCATCCTCTTTACCCTGAAGGAGCACTGAACTTTTAGGCTGACAGCCTAGTGTCTCCCAGAGCTGCTTGGTGCTTTTTGGCCCCCCAGCAGTGGGGTGACTGGGGTATAAGAAGAGGAAGGGAGGCTCAGTGCCTTCTCCTGGCTGTCATGCCATGGAGAAGATAAACCTTGTAACTTGAGGTGCTGGGACAGGAGAGGTATGAGCTGGTGAGCTGAATGCTTGGCCAGGGCTTGATCTGCCTGGCAGAGAGGGAGAGGAAGGTGAGTGAGAGTGTGGAGTTAAGTGTCTGACCCTCTTGCAGGCTGCAGACACCCTGGCTGTGAGGCAGAAGCGCCGCATCTACGACATCACCAACGTCCTGGAAGGCATTGGCCTGATTGAGAAGAAGTCCAAGAACAGCATCCAGTGGAAGTGAGTGACAAAGAGATGGCCTGAAGCCTTCCCAGGGCCCTTCTAGGCCTGAGCTAAGTGATACTGGAGTTAAAATGTCTTGTTCAGGGTTCTGAGTGGTTCTTCCCCCAGTTGGGTTGTGCTGTGCCAGTTCCTTGTCCATGGATTGTTAGGGGGATGAATTGGGCTGGAGGGTCACATCCTGAGGGCAGTGGGCAATGGGTCAGTGTCCAGGTGGAGATCAGGGACAGCTGGGGTCCCTCAGGGGTCTGGATTGGGACTGGTGGTGGTTAATGTCTTTATTAATGACACAGTGCACCCTCAGCGAGTTTGCAGGTGACAGCAAGCTGAGTGGTGTGGGTACACCTGAGGGAGCTGGACAAGCTGGAGAAGTGGGGCCAGGAGAACATCATGAGGTTCAACAGGGCCAAGGTTCTGCACCTGGGATGGGGCAACCCCTGGTATCAATCCAGGCTGGGGGTGAAGGGCTGGGGAGAAGTACTTGGGGGTGAGAAGGTGGCCATGAGGCAGCAGTGTGAGCTCCCAGCACAAAAGCCAACCCTGGCCTGGGCTGCAGCCCCAGCAGTGTGGGCAGCAGGGCAGGGAGGGGATTGTGCCTCTGCTCTGCTCTGGGGAGAGCTCAGCTGCAGTGCTGGGGCCAGCTCTGGAGTCCTCAGCACGTCAGAGACAGGGACCTGGGGGAGCAGGGCCAGAGGAGGCCACAGCAGTGAGCTGAGGGCTGGAAGCTCTCTGCTGTGAGGCCAGGCTGAGAGAATTGGGGTTGTTCAGCCTGGAGAAGAGAAGGCTCCAGGGAGACCTGACTGCAGCCTTGCAGGGCTTCAAGGAGCCTAGAAGCAAGCTGGGGACAGAGTTTTCAGCAGGAGCTGTTGGGACAGGCCAAGGGCTGATGGCTTGGAACTGAAAGAGGAGCTGGAGACTAGAGAGAAGGAAGAAATGTTTTGTGCTGAGGGTGGTGAGAGCCTGTGCCAGGCTGCCCAGAGAGGTGGGAGATGTCCCAGCCCTGGAGCCACTGCAGCTCAGGTTGTTTGGGGCTGTGAGCAACCTGCTGGAGCTGCAGATGTCCCTGCTGAGTATAGGGGGATTGGACTGGAGACCTTGGAAGGTCTCTTCCAACCCAACCCATCCTGTGGTAGCAGTGAGGTAACCTGCAGCCCCCAGGACATCTCTCTTCCATCAGAGCAGTTATTTTTGACACAAACCACTTATTTGCAGTGCCTCAGGCTAGAAAGGATACCTGTGATGGCAGTGGAGATGAGGAAGAGATCCCAAACATTGGTGTACTGGCTCTAGAGTGGGGGCAGATGAGGTTTTCTGGGTGCTCTGGCCTTGGGGTGTGACAGGGGTGGCAGCAAGGGAGGTGCCATCCTCTCTGAGGGCTTGGGGTGTTGCTCTGCCAGCTTCCAGGGACTGATGGATGTTCTCTCCTCTTTCCTTTGCCTAGAGGGGTTGGTCCTGGCTGCAACACCCGGGAAATAGCTCACAAACTGATTGAGCTGAAGGCAGACATAGAAGACCTGGAGCAGAGGGAGCAGGAGCTGGAGCAGCAGAAGATGTGGGTGCAGCAGAGCATCAAGAATGTCACAGAAGATGTGCAGAACAGTCAATATCCTTGATGGCTTTGTCTTTTCTGGGTTGGTTCCTGGGCTGAAAAGCAGAGGTCTGAGGGTTGGGGTGGTGTTGCCCTGCTGAGGACAGAAGGGGGTGGTGATGCCAGGGTGAACACAGTGCTGCTCTCCTGAGTCACAGCTGCCCCTTTCTGCAGTGAAGAGATGCTCCTGTGGCTTAACCTGTTTTAGGAGGTCAGCTCTGATGAGGATGGAGCTTGCAGACCTCACCTCAGAGCATGGTGAATGGTGAATTGGTGTTTCTGAGGCTCAGGAAGGAAAGCCCAGCTGCCCTCTTGAGTTGTCTGTGCAGCAAGCTGCAGCCTTTCTCCTTAACCTTGAGCACATTAGCATATGTGACACATGAAGATATCTGCAAGTGCTTCACAGGTGAGGAAATGGTGCTCCCTTGGCTGCCCAGCTGCCTCTGCTGCTCTCCTTTCTCCCTGCACTGGGCACTGGGGAGGCTGCAGCTCCAATCCTGGGCTCAGGTTTGGGCTCTTCACTGCCAGAAGGACACTGAGGTGTTGGGAGTGTGTCCAGAGAAGGGCAATGAGGCTGGGGAAGGTTCTAGAGCACAAGTGTTGTGAGGAACAGCTGAGGGAACTGGGCTTGGTTAGGCTGGAGAAGAGGAGGCTCAGGGGAGACCTTCTGGCTCTCTGCAGCTCCCTGAGAGGAGGCTGGAGCCAGGTGGGGCTTGGGCTCTGCTCCCAGGGAACAAGAGGACAAGAGGAAACAGCCTCAAGTTGCACCAGGGGAGGTTTAGGTTGGATATCAGGGACAGTTTCTTATCCAGAAGAAGAAAGATGAAGTGTGACACCCAAAAGGGAATGCATCCCTTGCTGTGGGCTCACTCCCTGCCCTGCTGCCTCCCTACAGCTGTGAGGTGTCTCTCTTGTGTCTCTGGGGGGGGGCAGAAGGGGAGGAAACCTGGTTCTTCTCTGCTGCTGATGTTAAAGATAGCTGCAGGACCCCAAAAAAAAAACCCCAAACCCCCCAAAAATAGCAAATCCCTGGTGGCCAGCAACCTGCAGCACAGCAACTGCTGTGGTGGGGTCAGGTCACAGCTCCTTTCTGCTTCAGTGGGCTCAGAGTTGGATGTCTCTAGGTCTCACTTCTCCTGCTCCTGATGTCAGTTATTCTGTCAGAGAGAAGCTGCAGACTAGGTGGGGAGAAACTGGAGAGCAATAAGGGATGCAAACTAGAGGAGGGGAGATTTAGGTTGGATCTGAGGAGGAAGCTCTTCACTGTGAGGGTGGGGAGACACTGGAACAAGTTGCCCAGAGAGGTTGGGGAAGCTCCATCCCTGGCTGGCTGGGGCTGTGGGCAACCTGCTGTAGTGGGAGGTGTCCCTGGCAGGCAGGGGGGTTGGAACTAGCTGATCTTTCAGCTCCCTTCCAGCTCTGACCCTTCTAGGGCTCTAGGAGTATGGAAATGCACCTTTCTAAGCTGTCAGCTTGCAAAGCAAGTTGTTTCCTGAAGTCTTGCTTCATTCTTCCTGTGCAGCTGAGAATGGGCATGTTCTGAAGCAGCTTCATGCAGGCAGAGTGGGAGAGTGCTGCTTGAAAGGTGCCAGCCCTCTGTGCTGAGGCTTGCTGAGGGCAGATTCTGCTTCTCTCTGCTTCCCAAGCTTTCTGTCTTGAGTTTTCAGTGAGGAAGAAGAGAAAGCTGCTTGCATTTCTTGGGGTTGGGTAGCCTGCCAACCTCCTCTCCTCACCCTGGGCAGCCTCTCTCTTGCTTTAACTGAGAAGTCAAATCATGGAACACAATTAGTTCTGTTCTAGCCCAAACCAGGGCCATTTGCTTGCTGGCAGGAGCCACTGTGGTGTCCCTGCCTGTGGCAGGGGGGCTGGAACTGGCTGATCTTGAAGCTGCATGTAACCTCACCCATGTCTGATCCTCAACTCCTCTCTTCCAAGCCCTCTTCTCCCCCTGTGCTTCATCAGCTCTCCTCTAGTTCTCCTCTTTGCCTTCCTGGGCTTCCCCTTGCTCCCCAGACCTTACACAGCTCAAGTGCTGGTGACCTAACACCTCACCAGCCCTTTTGCTTCCTGTTTCTTCTGGTTTAAGCTAGCATTTTTGGAGGGCAGGGCTTGTGTTTTCAGTTTTGCCAAGTGCTTGAGCCCTAGATCACTTGTAGCAGCCTGGAAGAGTTGACTGGAGCCCAGCAGCCAGCTCCTTGCTTGCTTGAGTGAGTGCTTTGCATGCTGGTGCACCTGGTCTTTGCAGACAGGTTTGGGGCAGCAGCCAAACCTCCCCCAGCTGGGCAGAGATCAGATCTTAACCCAGGGGCAGATCTGAATTCCTTCTAGAACACTCTTTGTGTGAGAGGATTTGGGATGTAGCTCTCCTCCAGGGAGGGAGAAACACAGCAGATGTCTCCAAAACTAACAGGTTTTAAAGCCTGGGCTTGTGCCTTTGAGCTTTATTCTGCCTTTCTGATGTCTCCTACTGCCATATTTCGTTAGGAGTCCCATGCTGTTGGCCAAATCCTGGAGTGGTTTTGAATCCCTGTTGCCTTTTGGGGGTCAGACCTTGGATTTCTTGCCTGAGATGAAAGTGCTGGGCTCTGCTGCTGACCACTCTCTCATTGCTCTGGGCATCTGCTGGGGTCATTATCCACTGAAGCTTGATGCTGCAGTGACTGCTAACCACACTAAGCTTTAAACACTCCAAGTGAAAGCTGCTAACTGCTCAGTCCTAGTATATCTGATGTTTCTTGGTGCTTCTCTCAAGGCAGATAGGGGCTGGAAGCTTGCCTGGAGCTGTTGTGTTCTAAGGGGCACAGGTCTTAAGTTGCTGCAGAGCTTGAAAAGGGAAATGCTGTCAGCCTGGCTCCCAGCCCTGGGTGGGCTAGGGTCTGTGCAGGCTCCAGTACAGAGTCCCCACATCCCAGCATGGTCAGGGGCTGGAAGAGACCTCTGGGAGTCATCCAGGCCAATCCCCCTGCTCCAGCAGGGGCACCCACAGCAGCTTGCCCAGGGTCACCTCCAGCTGCCTTGGCAATCTCTCCACACAAGGAGACTCCACAGCCTCTCTGCAAAGCCTGGGCCAGGGCTCCAACACCCTCACACCAAAGAAGCATCTCCTCCTGCTCAGCTGGAACCTCCTGGCTTCCAGTTGGTGCCCAGTGCCCCTTGGGCTGTCCCTGGGCACCACTGAGCAGAGTCTGGCCCCAGCCTCTTGCCCCCAGAGCAGCTTTCACAGGCTCTTCGTGCCCTGGGTAGTTGGCACATGGGGAGCTGTGTGACAGTGTAGCAGCTCAGCTGGCTGTAAATGGCAACCCTCTAGCAGCACAGGAGATGGGAGGCTTGGAGGAGGAGGTTTTTTGGTCCCTGCTTTGTTGTCCCCAGGACACTTTGTGCCCTCTGAGCAGTCTGTTTCCACAGGAGACACTCTCCTTGCAATCCGAGCCCCATCAGGCACACGCTTGGAGGTTCCCATCCCTGAGGTGAGTGGGGAAAGGGTGGGCAGGGTGCAGGACTGTGGCTCTGTCTGTGGCTTGACCAGGCTGGGAGTTGGCTTTCATGGGGGTTTGATGGAGTTTGGAGGAAGTGGGAAGCCAAGGAAGGCTTCCCATGTTAAATAAGGCAGGGTTGGAGGTGTGTCAGGGGAGCTGGGTGTTGGGGTCATGCTTGTGCTGCCTCCTGGGAGTTCCTCCTCTGCTTGGAAAGGACATGTCATGAGGGGTGGTGTTTTGCTTTTGGCTTTTCTCAGGGTCTCAATGGGCAGAAGAAATACCAGATCCATCTGAAGAGCACAAGTGGTCCCATTGATGTCCTCCTAGTCAACAAAGATGCTTGGAGCTCTCCTCCTGTTGTCCTCCCTGTCCCTCCCCCTGAAGACCTCATTCAGTGCCAGGCAGTTGCACCCTCAAAGCCACAGCTCCCACCACTTGCCCACTGCCAGGAGGCTTCTGTTCCCAGCAGCACCCAGCCCTCCACACCAACACCCACCAGCACTCAGGACCACAGCCCTCCTGCACCAAAACCCACCAGCACAGGTGAGGGGGAGGCTGTGGGAGGTGGAAATGAGATGCTGGCTGATGAAGGACAAGAGGTTCCTTGGCCTCTCTGGGGTTGGCACTGCTTGGTCTTCATAACCTCTTGGTGAATTCCTTTTTCCTGCTGGCTGGATCCTTTGAGCTCCTCCTTGTGCACCACTGGCTCCTTGGGAAGCACTGAGAAGTGGTTAGTTTTTGGAGCTGCCTTTCAGGGAGCAGTTATTAGACTGCCCTGAGACTTCTCTCTCTGCTGGCTGAACAAGCCATGTGCCCTAAACTCCTGGCCAGCTTGGTAGCCCTCAGCTGGATCCTTCTGTGTTTCTTTCTCCAACTGGAGGATGGCCAAAGCTGGGCAGAGTGTTCTGAGCAGGCAGAGAGTATGATGGCCACAGTTCTGCTGTAGCTTAACTGCCTGGCCTGTGTTAATTGCTAGAACAACATGCAGCCTGGCATCCCCAAGAAGTGCAGCAGGACCTGAGAGGCTTTGCTGAGTGAAAGCAAGAAGCTCTCTGTGCTTGGCCAGCATTCCCAGGTGGGGTTGTGCTGCAGCTGCTGGCTCTGGAGCTGGTGGGAGATGACTTTCCTTGTGTCTTATCTGTGACTCTTTGCAGAAAGCAGTGTCTCAGCAGTGGAGGCTAAGAGCAGCAGTGACTTTGAAGCCCTCAGCAATGTGTCTGCACCAGCTGGGTTAGATAACCAAGCCCTGCAGTCCTCTGCCTCTCTGGACAGCAGCTCTGTCCTACCCAGCCCCTCTACCTCCTTTGAGCCCATCAAGCCTGACCCCACAGGAAGTGAGTATGCTCCTTGTTTCTTAGGATCATGGACTCAGGAAGGTTGGAAATGACCTCTCAGGTCATGGAGTCCAACTGTCAACCCAACACCCCTCATGCCTCTGAACTATGCCATGGTTTGGAACCCACTCAGGGATGGTGACTCCAGCACCTCAGTGTCCTTCTGGGAGTGAGGAGCCCAAAGCTGAGCCCAGGATTGGAGCTGTGGCCTCCCCAGTGCCCAGTCCAGGAGGACAATCCCTACCCTAGCCCTGCTGCCACCCTAGTGCTGCTCCAAGCCAGGATGCTGTTGGCCTTCTTGGCCACTTGGGCACTCTGCTGCCTCATCTTCAGCTGCTGGTGACCAACACCCCCAGGTCCTTTTACCTCAGGCAGCTTTCCAGCCACTCTGCCCCAAGTCTGGAGCCTTCATGAGGTTGTTGTGACCAAGTGCAGGACCCAGCCCTTAGCCTTGCTGAAGCCAACATTTGCCTTCTCCCATGGATCCAGCCTGGCCAGATCCCTCTGCAGAGCCTCTTACCCTCTAGCATATCATCACTCCCAGCCACCTTGGTGTCATCTGCCACCTTCCTGAGGTTGCTCTTGATCCCCTGTTCAGATGTCACCCCAACAGCATGCTGCTGGGCCTGGAGGAGTGGAGCTGAGCTCCACTCTGCTGGCAGGATGAGTAGGCATTGCCCTGGGAGGATGCTGGGGCACCTGCTGAGGAGGTCACCATGTCCTGTCTGCTGTCCTGACACTTTCTGTGGTGTCAGGACTGCAGGGAACACTGGCAGGAGATGTCCCTGCTGTTCCAGGGAGGGTTATTCCCTGGAGGCCAAGGTCCCAGGTGAAGGTAGGAGATATTTCCAGCCATCCCTGAGGACACCTCCATAACTCAGGGAGAGTTTTCCTTCAGCAGGAGAGCTCTTGCCTCTCTTTTCCTTCTGTACTCAGGAAGACTGCATCTGTCTGTAGCAATCTTGGGGTCAGAATGATCTCAGTGTATATTTGGGGAGCTCCTTCAGGAGGTCAAATGGGCTTTAAAAGAGAAACAGTTGAGCTTTATGCCAGGGAAAGGCAGGCTGGCCTCAGGAGAGGAGAGCATCCTCAAGGGAAGATACTCTGTTCATGTCCCAGGGCTCCTGCAGGTGTCTCCTGGAGCAGCTGAGCTCCAGTACTTGATCATTTCAGCTGAGATGGGGTGTGGGAGCAGTTTCTAGAGGGCACAGGATGATTGGGGTGATGCAAACCATTTGCTTTGTTGTCTTTGCAGTACTGGAACTTCCCAAAGAGCTGTCAGAGATGTTTGACCCAACCAGAGGTAGGTTCACCTCCAGAAGCAGTGGCTTTGTTCTCTGCCCATCTAGCCTCAGAAGTTGGGATGGTTTTCTTCACTCCCTTGGGATTCTTTTTGGGCTTTGGGGAGGTTGCTTGTGGTCTCTGGTGCCTGCTGGCCACCATTCTTGGATTTCCTGGTTCCTGGCTGTGTTTTGCTGTCCCCATGCCAACACTCACCTAGGCTCTGGCTTCCCATGCTCCTCCTCCCACTTGTCTGCATCACCTCAAAGACAAAAATCCCTGTTAGTCTGGTTCCAGCTGTAGCCTGCCTGAGGCTAATCCAAGGGAATTAGCCATGGAGATGTCTTCTGTCTTTTGAAAGGTCCCTCTGTGGGTTTGCTGGTGCTAAGTCATGCTGGAGGAGTAGGGGAGGGGCTGCTGTTATTTCTGTTGGGAGTTTTGCTTCTGCCCAAGGCATGTCTGGCTGTTGCTGCCTAATGCTGGGCTGGACTCTGGGCTGAGGGGGGCAGGAAGAGTGAAAGAATTTGGCCTAGCTAAAGAGCAAACTGGGAAACTGCCCAATTATTGCCCTTCAGAGCTGGTGGAATGTTCTCTGGCCCTGGAGCTAGGCAGAGCTGAGAGCACACAGGCACTGTTGTGGTGACAGGATGAGTCCCAGTCCAGCCTCCAGTTCTGTGCCCTAGGAGGTGCTTCCTGAAAGTGCTTAGTGCCCACATTTGAGCCTCTGGTCTGTGTGCTGGGAGCCCTGGGCTCCACAGCCAGCCTGGAGAACACCTTTCCTCCTTGGAACACCTTTCTTCCTCTAGCTCCTGCTGTAGGTGCTGAGGGAGAATGTTGGTAATGGCTGAGTACATCCCAGAATGGCCTGAGTTGGAAGGGACCCAGAAGGATCATCCAGTCCAGCTCTTGTCTGTGCCCAGGACAGTCCTAAAGTCACCTCATGTGTCTCAAGAGCAGTGGCCAGATGCTTCTGGAAGTCCTTGAGAGTTGGTGCCACACATCTGGAGCCTAAAGTTTGGCTTGTCAGGTGAAGGAGGCTGGCCTGTGCTTGAGCTGCCACAGGCAGAAACCTCCTGCAGAAGGTTTTGGTGTAGCTTGAGTTGTCTGACAGACATTTCCCTCTGCCTTGAGCCCCCTCTCACCACTGCCTGCTGCCCATGCTGTGCCACAGCCACAGAAGGAACAAGAAGGGGGGGGGAGGAACACCCTGGGAAGGGTAGGGAACTACACAGGAGCAGAGCAGGAAAGCAGAGCTTGACAGGGTTTGTCTCTTCCCCAGAATGTATGAACTCTGAGCTGCTGGAAGAGCTGATGTCATCTGAAGGTGAGTCTGAGTCTGCCCCTCATGGGGTGGCCTTTCTGGGGGAGGAAGAACATGCTGGGTGACTTCCAGCTCCCTTCTCACTCTCCTGCCAGTCCCTGAGAGAGGATCAGGAGAGCTTATCTCCTCCATCTCACAAGGCTGGTTTGAAGCAGCCTCCCAGACTGTTCCTGAGGTGGCTCCACAGCTCTGTGCCCCTCAACGTGGGAGCACTCAGGTTTTGGAACCAGCCATGGGCCTTCCCTTCCCTTCCAGGAGCTGAAGGAGGCCTCCAGGAAAGTGGGGAGGGACTTTTGAGGAGGTCAGGGAGGGATAGGACTAGGGGGAATGGATGGAAGCTAGAGGAGGGGAGATTTAGGTTGGATCTTAGGAGGAAGTTCTTCACCGTGAGGGTGGGGAGACACTGGCACAGGTTGCCCAGAGAGGTTGTGGAAGCTCCATCCCTGGCTGGCTGGGGCTGTGGGCAACCTGCTGTAGTGGGAGGTGTCCCTGGCAGGCAGTGGGGGTTGGAACTAGCTGATCCTTCAGCTCCCTTCCAGCTCTGCCCATGCTGTGCCTCTCTCCACAGTGTTTGCTCCCCTGCTGCGCCTCTCCCCTCCTCCTGGAGACCACGACTACATCTACAACCTGGATGAGAGTGAAGGTGTCTGTGACCTCTTTGACGTGCCTGTCCTCAACCTCTGACTTCTCTGGGTGGCTGCAAGCCTCACACACCCCCAGACCATTTTGTAACTCTACTGGAAAGTGTCTATTTTTGGATTCCTATTGTGCTGGAGCTGGAGGCTCCAGCCCTTCAGAGATGCTCTCCCATGAACTCAGAACCAAGAGAAGTGAACTTTGCAGGCTGGGAGCCTCCCCCTAGCTTCTTCCTCTGGTGCACACCTCACCCATCTCTCTTTCCACTGCCTCCTGGGTCTCCCTTCCAAGGGTCTTCTGTTTGGAGTGTTCCTGGTTCACCCAGAGTTTGCCCATGTGCCTCTCCCCCTCTCTCTCTCTCTCTCCAAGCTTCCTCACATCTGCATGCCTTGGGGTTTTGGTTTGGGTTTTTTCCTGCACTCCCAGAGGCACTTTGCACCTCCTAGGTACCAGCTGCTACCAGGAGCCCTGATGTCATGCTCAGTGCCCAGGCTTGGAGGGAGGTTGCAAGATTTCTGAGCAGTTCAGCTTGGGGTTGGTTCTGTTTCTGAGTGACAAGGAGTTGAAAACAACCAATGATGGCACCAAGTGACTCCAGATCAAAAAGCACTTTGTTTTTGAGCCAGCTGTGCCTCCTAGTGGAACTCAGGAGCTTGAGTGTTCCTAGTAGGACCCAGGAGCTGAGTCTTTTCCTGCTTGTGCATGAGCCTAGGGGCTCCAGCTCCTTGGAAAGCAGCTGTGCTCTTTCTCCAGGGCTAAAGAAGAGGTGCCAGGATGGTTTTTAGTTGCTTTATTTCCTTTTGCCTGAGTGGAAAGCTGTGTGAAAGGATGAGACTGCTCCAGCTGGTGCCTGTAAGCTACTCCAGGTACATCAGAGCCTGCTCCTGTTTGCAAACAGCTGTCTCCACCCATTGCACTTGAGCCTTCACCTGTCTGTCCAAAAGGAGACCAAGCAGTTCACTTCACCAGTACTGTGCCATGCCAAGTGACACAGGTGTTGTTGAAATAGTGCTTGTTTCCCCCTCCCACCCCCTCCTTTCCTTTCTCTCCCTCAACATCTGCTCAGGATCAGGCTGTCTGTTGGAATTGCTCCTCTAGTGTCTATCCCCACCCTCCCCATTCCTGCTCCTGCAGCAGGTTGCTACCTAGTGGGATGCTTTCTCTGCATCTCTTCCTTGCTTTCTTGGAACCTCCTTTCATGGTCATGGCTTGGTTATAGGATGATCAGATGGTAGCAGTCTTGCCCTGCTTGGATGTGTGTTGTATTTGGCAAGCCCCATCTTTAGTTGTCAGGCAAATGCAGAGGGGTTTGAGGGGCTCCAGTTTTGCACATCTTCCTCAGGATGGAGTTGGTAGCAGCTGGTCTGGCATTCCTGCACTGCAAACTGCTGAGGAGGAGAGGGCCAAGGCCAGCAGGAGAGAGGTTTCTTGCAGCCCTCTCCACGACCAGCTGATTTTTCACCTCTCCACTTAGCTGCTCACTGCCTGTGAACCACACAACCAGCTGGAACACCAGCACCAAGGGATAGAAAGCCTTCAATTCTTGGAGCCTGCAGAAAGGGAGAAGAGTATGTGCTTGAGACCTTGGGACACTGAGGTGGCTTTTTGGGACATCCTGTTCTGTGTGGGACTCCTCCAGGAAAAACTCCTGCTCTCTGCAGCCCCAAAGCATCACTGTCCTCTTAGGGAAAGGATGAAGAATTAAGGAAGAGCAACAGGGATGCTCTCTAGTATGGCAAGTGCATATGGCAGGGAAGGGGGTGAACTTCCAGCCTGCATGCAGCCTGTCCCCAACCCCTGGGAGCTAACCTGGATCCCTGGCTCCTGCACATGCATTCACTAGGCTCTGGCTTTGGTGTAGCTCAAGCTCTCCATGTCCTGCCTGGTCCTCACCCTCCCCTCCCAAGCATTCACCTCCACCACCACTGAAGCCAACCTTGGGCCAAGGATCCCGAGAGAAGAACTTCCCAGTTGCAAGATGAACTTTTTTGGATTCCTATATAAAGATTATTTTTGTACTTTTTTGTTGTTATTTGTTTTGGTTCTTTCTTTTTTTTTTTTTTTTTTGGGGCAAGGAAAGAAAATGGCCTGTAATATTTGTACAGTGTTCTCTGACATGAATAAACAACACAAACTTCCCCGGAGTTTTCCAACCTCTTCCTTTTCCAACCCTCCCCCCAAAAAATAAAGCAGCTGGGTGCTGGTAGGAGGTGGGTGCTAGTAGGAGGTGGCTCCTGCTCAACCAGCGTCAGCTCAGGTGAGGAGGCTGGGCTTGCTGGGGGCTGGGTCCACCCTTCCCACACTGGTGGTGGTGACAGCAGGGAAGCAAGAGCAGGGCCCCAGGAGCAGCAGCCACAGGGTCCCTCCGGGAGCCGGGGAAGGCAGCGGGGAGGCAGCCGCAGGCACCCGGAACTGCGGCTCGGCAGGGGAGGGGAAGGGTGGCGAACGGGGAGGCTGCGGGAGCCATGCCACCGCCCAAGGACGTGGTGAAGATTGCCATCCAGATGGTGGGAGCCATCCCTCAGCTCATCGAGCTCCAGCAGGTAAACCTCGGCACCCTCCCCTTACCCGACCCTCCCTCCCTCCCGCACCCCCTGAACCCCCCCACTGACGGCCACCCCTCTCCCCGGCAGACCAAACCTCTCGCCTCGGTGCTCAAGGACGTCTGCGACGCGTGAGTACCGCACCCGATTAGCCTCTGCCCGACTGGGGATCGGCCACCAGGGTCGTTTCTCCGGCCCAGGGGTGACCGATAGTAGCCGTCTGGGGTCGTGACCGTCTCCCCGTGGCTCCGCAGGTGGAGCCTGCCTAACGCCGAGCGCTATGCCCTGCAGTACGCGGACGGGCGGCAGATCTACATCACCGAGTCGGTGAGACAGCCCTGTCACCTGCCCCCTTACCCCCGTCACCCCCTCCCCGGTCCCCCCCGGGGTCATTTCTCTCCTTACCGGTTCTTTTGATCTCCTTCCAGAACCGTAGGGAGATTAAGAACGGGAGCATTTTGCGGCTGACCACCTCCCCGGTACATCCCTCTGTCCTTCCCTGTCTTCTCCTCGGCTCTGGGCTCTGGTGGGATCTCCTCCTGCCATGGGGTGATTGTGGTGCTCCAAGCTCTCTGCCCCTGCCTCACTCGGTGACTTCTGGCTGATGAAGGCTCCTCTCGGTGCCTCAGGCCTGGAGATCTGTCTTCAACCCTTGGCAGAGCTCAGGGGAGTTGGAAGAGAAACTAAATCATCTGGAGGTGCTTTGGACATGTGGGCCAAGTCATCAAGTGGTGGTAGCATCGTGGCAGCTTGACCTCTCCTTCCTCAGCTCCTCCCTGGTCTCTGCTCTCTGGTGGCTCTGTTTCTCAATCCAGCTCCTCACTGGGGGCTGCTCTAGCCTGAGACATCTACCAGAGCTCTTCCAGCCTTCTCCAAGCCTCTCACTGGCTTTCAATGAGCCTTTTTGGCTTGATTCTTTCCTTCCTGGTAGGACCAAGAAGCAGAGCAGTTGTACAGTGGGATCCAGAGCAACAACTTGGATGTGAAGACTGACTCTCTGAAGAAGCTTGCAAGCCTCTCCCAAGATGTTACTTTTGCTCAGGAGTTCATCAACAGGAATGGCTTGAAACAAATCTTCTCCATTGTGGAAGAAGGGAAGGAGTGAGTATCAGGAGAGGGCTTTCCATGCAGTTCTTGACTTCTCTACTCCCTTGCTAATGCTGCAGTGAGCTCTAAGCTGGATGTTGGAGTGGGCTGTGTGTTCCTGGCTTGGTGATTCCATGTGCTGCAGCCTGAAGGGCAGTGCTGGTGGCAGGGGCTCTTGGCTCTGCAGGCTGCTTACCTGCAGGTACATGCTGGTTGTGTCCCCACACGCTGGCAGTTGGAGGAAGGTCCCCACAGATCTGTGGTCCTGGCTTGTGGATGTGCCCAGACTTGAACCTCCCTGGATCAGCTGCAGCCCTGTGGGTTTTGCTGCCAGGAAACCTCTTGTGATGATCCTCACCCCTGCTGCTGCTGAGTCCTGCCACCCTGAATAACCTCTCTGCCCTGAGGCTGTAGCTGCCAGTGGTCTGTAGGCAGCTGGAGAAAACCCTGGTTGCCAAACTGGTGCCTACTTGGTTCTTCCAGAGCATGACGGTGCCTCTCCTTGGAGCTCCTGCCTCACAGAGGATGTGGAGCCCAAAGCCAAGCAGCACAGCATGCATCTCTTGGATGGAAGGGGAGGGATCTGGGGTGATTTGGCTTTCCTGAGGGCTTGTCTGCAGTGATCTTTGTACCGTGATAATGCAGCTCTCCAGAAGCTGTTGAACTTCCCCTGCCTTGACTTCCTGGGATGACTAAGCAGGAGTCCAATTTCTTACCCAACAGCCTCTTTCCTTTCTTCTCCTGCTCTCTGCTTCTAACATACCCACCACCATGCAACTCTACTCCTACTTTATGGTGGTGTCCAGCCTCTCTGGAGCTAGCCTCACTGCATTTACTTCTCTGTTCCTCCAGTACAGGAGAGATGTTAGCTCACACCCTGAAGGCCTTCATGGAGCTGATGGAGCACGATTTTGTTTCCTGGGAGACTCTTAGTGCAACCTTTCTCAAGAAGGTAAGCACCTTCTGCAAGCAGCACACCCCCTGGTGCCCTTGGTGTCCCTTGTTGCTCTCATCACCCAGATTTGGCCTCCCTGTTGACCAGTGTGGTTTGTCTCCTGTAGATAGTGAGTTATGTCAACATGAATGCAGTGGATACCTCTGTCCAGCAGCTCTCCTTGTCTATCCTGGAGAACATGGTCCCCACCAGTCGCCTTCTCTTTGAGCTAGTCAAGAAAGAAGTGACACTGGATTGTCTCCTCAACCACCTGCAGGTGTAAGTGCAGAGGCCAGGGCACCATTCAGCCCCTCCACCAAAGGGGATCACAGAATGATCAAGGTTGGAAGACCTCTAAGATCATCAAGTCCAACCAGCAACCTCTCATCATCTAAAACCACGTCCCTAAGACTAAACCATCTAGGTGCTTTTTAAACACCTCCAGGGACTGTGACTCCACATCTTAGAGGTCTCTTCCAACCTTGATAACTGATTCTGGGAATGGGGAGGGCAAGACCATCCTCAGGGCTGGTGGCTCTCCCCATCCTTCTCCTCCTCCTTCTGCAGGACCAACAGCCAGCTGCAGCTGAAGGCCATGGCCCTGCTCATCGCCCTGCTGCTGGCTGCCACCGAGGATGAGCGACGGGTGAGGGTCCAGGGGGTGGCAGGGGGGAGGCCTTAGCTATCTCACAGTCCTGGGAGTAGTTTGGCAGGGATGCAAGATCTCAAATGACAGGAGAAGGATCATGGCTGGTGGTGGCACAGACAATGGGGACCTATCCTCTGTGATGGGGTCCTGGGACAGATGCTGTCGTGTTTGTGTTCTGTGTGAGAGGTTCCTGGAGATGTTTAAAGTTGGTGTCCTCACTCTGCCTCTTCTCCTTGACCAACACCAGCCTGGTGGGGATGGATCTGTTTGAGTCCCCCCTCTCTGGAGTGGGCTAGGGCAGTGGAAGCTGAGGCCAGGCCTCCTGCTCCCCAGTGTCACTCCTGAGACTGCCAGTTCCTTCTTGTCCCCACCCTGCCTGTGACCCTAAGCCAGTCTGACTGGGGCTGGGGGCTGCAAAGGCAACACAGCCCTTTATTTTTTTTGGGGGGGGGGAGAGAGTGGGAGTGGAGCTGGAGGACATCTCACAGCCTCTTCCCATCCTAGGACATGATGGACTACCTGAGAGAGAAGAACATCAGGCAGTTTATCCACAAGGTGAGGAACTGGGTTCATCAAGGGTCTGCTCTGTGCTTCATCCTCTGTCCTTCCTCCCCCTGCCACTGTCCTCTCAGGCCCAGCCTCTGGTGTCCATTGCCTGGCTGGGTTGCCTGTGTGCCCCACACCCTATCCTTGGTGCCACCTCTGGGTGCTGGCACCCCCATGCCCAGGGTTACACCCTTGGCTGCCAGCAGCTCTCACCTGACCCCAAGGGGAGCTGCCTGCTTCCTAACGCTCCTTGAAGCAGCAGGACCTAGCAGGCTTCACCTGTTGGGCCCTGAGCTTGGGAGGAACAAGGAACAGCAACCTGGAGGAACCTTCTGACTCCATGGTCTCCTGGTAGAACATCATCCACAGCTCTGAGCCCCTGGGGGACGAGATGGCTCATTACCTCTACGTGCTGCAGTCCCTCAGCCTCAACCTCCGTGAACGTCGCATGAGGACCTCCATGGATCCCTACGTACAGGTCTGCCAGCAGCCTCCTCCACCTATGGAAGGTGAATCTTTTACCACATCTGCTGATGGTAGGGCTGACCAGCATCCCTCCTTCTCCTCTTCTCTCCCCTCCAGGAGCAACGGGAGCTGCTCCACTCGCTGCGCCAAGTCGCCTTCGAGTCGGAGAGCGAGGCACCGGCTGGTGCCTTCAGCACCGAGCGCCGCCGCTCCCTCTGTGCCAAGGAGTTCCGCAAGCTAGGCTTCATGGTGGGGCTCTATCCCTCCACCCCCTCCTCAGCCCCACCCTGCCTCAGCCACCTGCCCATGGCAGCATCTCCTGGTGGCTTCCCTAAGCCTGCTGTCCACGTTGATGTTGATGGTGTTGATGGGTCACCGTGTGGTGCTTCCCTTCTGCTGCCTTGCTGCTCCTGGACACTGAGAGCTGCTGGGAGTGCAAAGGCAAACCTCATGCCTGTGTCAGAAGGACTCTGCTGTGTGGAGAAGAAGGCAGCAGCTGCTAAATTGCATCCTTTTGTGTCTTCCTAGAACAACAGCAACCCAGCAGAGGACCTTCGCCGTGTCCCACCAGGCCTCCTGGCCCTTGACAACATGGTGTATTTCTCCAGGCACACCCCTAATGCCTACAGCAGGGTGAGTGCTCTCTCCTGGGGACCTCCCTGGCAGAGAGGTCCTGCTGGATCTTACCTTTCCCTGTGACCTGTCCTTGGCCAAACCACCTCAAATACTTGGTTCAGTTTTGGGGCCCTCAGTCCAAGAAGGGCAAGGAAGGTGGGGAAGGGTCTAGAGCACAAGTGTGGTGAGGAGCAGCTGAGGGAACTGGGCTTGGTTAGGCTGGAGAAGAGGAGGCTCAGGGGAAACCTTCTTACTCTCTGCAGCTCCCTGAGAGGAGGCTGGAGCCAGGTGGGGCTTGGGCTGTTGTCCCAAGGAACAAGTGATAGAAGAGGAAACAGCCTCAAGTTGTCTTTCAGGCAGGTGTCCTGCTTGCTGCCCTGTTTCTGATGAAGCCAATTCCCCCTGTGGGTAGGAGCAGCCATTTGGGAGCTGGTGGCACTGAAAGGTCCCCATCATTTTCAGTCCTTTGCCCACAGCTTGGTTTCTAGACCTTGTCCATGGCTGAGCAACCCAAGGTGATCTGGGTGAAAGCAGTCAGGGGCTGCAGAGCATTAGGCACCTTTGGGTCTCCTGTGCTGGTGATCAGCCCCTGCAGGGGAAAGAGGAGCTGGGGCTGATTTTTTGGGGGAGACCTAACTCTTCCTGTGAGGGCTAGCTCAACCTGGCCTTCACTAGGAAGTTCAGGAGGAGGCTGGAATGCCTGAAGCCCACCACTAGGGCAACTCTCCAAGTCCATGGCTCACCTAACAGGAGGCAACCTCCCTCTCCTCCTCCAGTTTATCCTGGAGAACAGCAGCCGGGAAGACAAACACGAATGCCCCTTTGCTCGGAGCAGCATTCAGCTCACCCTGATCCTCTGTGAGATCCTGCACGTTGGAGAGCCATGTATGTGTTTGCCCTCCCTTCTCCTCCTCCCTGCTCTGCTGCCTGGGGGGAGGTGGGACAAGCTGTCAGCAGGGTGGTGGCTGCCTACCTGGAACCACTGAGTTCTGGCGTGGCCACAACAGGAAAGGGAGGGGGAGGGAAGGCTGGGGGTTGGGCTGATCTTCTGGATGCTGTGATCCCCTGGGGGGTGTCTGGCATCATCTGTCCTTCTCACCACAGGCTCGGAGACAGCTCAGGCCTTTTACCCTATGTTCTTCGGGCAGGATCACTTCTTTGAAGAGCTCTTCTGCATCTGCATCCAGCTGGTGAACAAGACCTGGAAGGAGATGAGGGCTACCCAAGAGGACTTTGACAAGGTGGGAGGTGATGGTGGAGCCTTGGGTGGGAGCTGGGGAGTGTTTTCAGCCTGGGGGGTAACATCTTGGGCCCTGCAGGTGCTGCAGGTGGTAAGGGAGCAGATCAGCAGGACCCTAGCCCTCAAGCCTACCTCCTTGGAGTTATTCAAGACCAGAGTGAACGCCCTGAACTACAGCGAGATCCTGAAGCTGCGGCAGACGGAAAGGCTGCACCAGGAGGAGATCCTGGCTGTGCCCGTGCTGTGAGTGGGCTGCCACGGGGCTGGGGGAGTTCAGGGAGCATCCTTTGAAGTGGCCACGTTCTCTCTACTGCTGGCTTTGTCCCCAGGCAGCTACGTGAGAGGCTGAAACCGGAGCTCCTGCAGCTGATCCGCCAGCAGCGCCTGCTGCACCTCTGCCAGGGCAGCCTCTTCCGCAAGATCAGCACCCGCCGCAGGCAGGGTGAGTGCCACCCCCTGGGGGAGAGGGTGCTGTGGTCCTAGGAGGGAAGGCAGAGCTTTGTCTCCATGTCCCCCTGCCCCTGAGGAAGTCCCAGTTAACCTGTGGGGGAGCAGCAGTGCTCAGCTTGCTGTGGGGCTGACCCTAAGCGTGGGGTGTGCTGTGGTGAGGAAGGCAGCTGGGGGTAGGGGACCTCAGGGGAGAGGTGCTGAGCTTTGCCCCGCGGCTCTCCTGCTGTAGACAAGCTCTGGTACTGTCGCCTGTCACCCAACCACAAGGTGCTGCACTATGGGGATGTGGAGGAGGGGGTCCATGCTCCCCCCATCGAGAGCCTGCCCGAGAAAAGTAAGTGATGGAGAGGAAGAAGAGGGTGGGAAAGAGGGAGGGGAGGATCCCGCCCCATCCCTGCTCTGCTGGGGATGCCTCAAGGGGGGAATTGCCTCTCTGCCTGGCCCCAGTGCCTGCTGGTACTGTAGGACTGGGAGGTGTGGGAGTTCAGGCTGGAGTGGGTTGGCTCTCCAAAGCCCCCTGCCCTGAGATGTGGATAGCTGTGAACCCACCCCCCTGCTCCATGCTTGGGCTCTGAGCACCAGGGACCCGGGGAAGAGGAGAGGAGAAGGAGAGGAGGTGCTCACAGCTCCCCTGCTTGCCCCAGTTCCTGTGGCAGACATGAAGATGCTGCTGGTGGGGAAGGAGTGTCCCCACACGAAGGAGAAGAGCTCTGGCAAGCAGAACAAGGTCAGCACCTCCCACCCCACCTTGCACAAAGGGCCCAGCACACTCCCCTCCCCAGCTGCTGATGGGGTTTGGTGGTGGGTGGAGGGTGGCAGGCTGGGGTGGTGTCATGGGTGGTAGCAGGTTTGTGCCATGGTTTGGGACTGGAGACATTTTGGGTCTTCTGGGGTGCAGAAGAGGAGGAGGTTGGGAGGCAGCTCCTGCTCTGAACCTTGCCAGGGCTGCCAAGAGGCCAGCTGAGATTGCCAGCTGCCTGCTGTGCTGTCCCCACAGGATGTCCTGGAGCTGGCCTTCTCCATCGTGTACGACGTGGAGGAATACTGCCTCAACTTCGTTGCCCCCACCCGCTATGAGGTGAGCACCCAGGGCCTCCTAGGGCAGCACACTCTGGGGACAGCAGGTGCTGGAGGGGACTCGTGGGTATCTCTCCTCCCAAACCAACTTTCCTGGGCTTCCCTGGGGTGGGAGCCACAGGCCAGGGGGAGAGGTAGCCTCACTCTCTACCTGCCCAGGGTGCTGGAGGTGCCTGCGCTCTGCTCCCCCAGTTCTGCCTCTGGACAGATAGGCTGAACGTGCTCCTGGGCTTGCCTGGGGTGGGAGACACAGGCCCCAGGGAGAGAGGTAGACTCTGGCCAGTGTGCTGGAGATGCCTGTGCTCTGCTCCCCCAGTTCTGCCTCTGGACAGATGGGCTGAACGTGCTCCTGGGCAGGGAGATGACGAGCGAGCGGACGCAGACAGACCTCGATGTCCTGCTCTCCATGGAGCTCAAGCTACGGCTCCTGGACCTGGAGAACATCAGCATCCCTGACACCCCACCTCCCATCCCAAAGCCCCCCAGCAACTTAAACTTCTGCTATGACTTCAGCCAGGCAGAGCAGTGAGGTCCTGCCTCTCTGCCCCATGTCCCCCCCCCCAACTCTCCACCTCCCCAAACCAAACCTTTACCTCCAGGCTCTGTCCCCCAAAAGGCACTGGCCAGGGACTTGGTTATGCACTTTGCCCATCCTGGGGGAAGCTCCCCACCCTTCCCTGCCCATCTCCTGTCCTTCTGTGAGAGGAGGGGTGTGAGACAAAACACCTCCCAGAGAGCTGAGCCTCTCTCTTACAGTCCTGTCCTCTCCCACAGCAGCCAGGCCAAGGATGGGGGCAGGAATTAAGGTACCAGAAGGAATAAGGGTACAGGAATAAGGCAGTCCCAGGGCAGCTGAGGGCAGGGACAGCATTACAAAGGTACGAATTCATACTGCCTGACTCTCCCTGTCAGCACAGGGGATCCTTTCTGTCCAAGAGACAAGGATAAACATCCCTTTCTGCTCAGTTTGGCAAGCAGATGGCATCTCCAGGGCACACTGTGCCTGTCCTGCTGAGCCCCATGCTCTCCTGCTGCTAGCAGGGGCAGTGTCCAGGACCCATGACCCCTCTCCCAAGCCCATTTCACTCCTGGTGCCTTTCTTTGCCCTGGGTGGACCCTTGCACACTTCAGCCATGCTGCTGCACTACTGCACCACGACAAGCTACCTCCTCCCCAGCCCCTAGGGCTCCCACCCTGGTGCCCTACACTTCCTTGTGCCTACAGCTTCTGCCAGGGGTGTTTGGGTCCTAGGGGCTCTGACTGTGCCTCTGTCACCTGAATATAGGGACAATAAACACTTACGGAGGACTTGAGGCTATGTCTTTTGTTCACTGTTTGGGGAGAGGGCTCAGGCTGACCGGGGTCAAAGCAGGCAAGGCTGGGACGATGCTGGGAGAGGTGGCATAGACTCGTTCGGGGTGGGAAAGGGATAGGATCCGGGGCCTGGGGAGAGGAGGTCAGAGAAGAGGAGCAGGAGGAGCCTGGGGCAAGGACTAGGGGAAGGAAGAAAGCGAGAGAGAAACTCAGGCTCAGGGTGGGGACCGGGAGGACGCCGGTGGGGGAAGGAGGGTGTCGGGGGGGAACCCCCAGGGCGGTAGCGGGCACGGGAGGGCATAGGAGGAAACCCTCAGGCCCATGGCTGTGACCGAAGCGAACCCTTAAGCCTGCAGTGGGGACCAGTAGGACCCCGGGAGGGGGAATCCCCCCGGCCCGGGACTGGCACCGGAGAGAACTCCTAGGGCCGGAACCTCTTTTCCGCAGCCTGAGGTAGGCCCCGGCCGCCATACTCAGGTGCGCCCTCGCCACTTCCGGTGGGCTTCACTTCCGGGGTTGCCCTGGCGTTACGTCACTTCCGGCGGGCCCGGTGGCGGAGCGCGGAGCCTGGAGCCGGCGCGGCCATGGCGGTGAGTGCGGGCAGGGAGGGCGAGGGCCAGGCCCGGGCCCAGGCCCGGCCAGGCTGCGGCCGCTGACCGCCTTTCTTGGCTCCGCAGCCCAAGGGGAAGACTGGCACCAAGGGGAAGAAGCAGATCTTCGAGGAGAACCGGGAGACGCTGCGCTTCTATCTCCGCATCATCCTCGGGGCCTCCGTGAGTGCGGGCGGGGAGGGCCCGGACAGGGCCCCGGCGGAGAGGGGAGGGCAAGGCAGGGCCGAGCGGAGCAGCTAGCCGTGCCGTGCTCTCTCCGCAGGCCGTGTACGCCGTGGTGAACCTGGTGATCTTCTACCCCGCTGCCTCCGCCTGGACATGGGTGAGCGTCCATCCCGCCACCGGCTTTCCTTCCCGCAGGCACCCGGGCTTAGCCCGGCAGAAAGCCGCTGTCTTTTGCCGGTTGTCATGGCAGGCGAGGCCAGCAGGTGCCAGGCGTTCATCGGCTTTGCCGCTGAGGGTTCTTTTCCCGTTGCAGCTAGCGTTCATCTTCAGCTCGGTGGTCTACGGCACCAGCTACCGGTCCATGAGCTCCATGGCCAAGCCGTCTTTCACAGACGACGGCAGCCTTGCCGACGGAGGAATCGACCTGAATATGGAGCAGGGGATGGCAGAGTGAGTGTCCACACCTGCACGAGTCCAGGTGAGCAGGACCTGCTGCCTGAGCGTGCACGCAGAGCTGGCAGAGCCTCTGAAGGAGGCAGCCAGGCTTTTGGCTCCCTCCTTCCACGGGGGCAGCCACGAGGGGAGCTGGGAGGCTGTAGCTGTTTTCTCCAAGAATGTACATAAATTATCCTTGTTCCATGCTTGCTTAGCCTGGTATGAGCTAGTCGCTAGCTGCTGTGTGGGTCTGGCAGTGACTGTCGGCAGTCAGAGTGCACCACGCAGGAGGTTTAGCCCCGTTGGCAGGCGAACACAAAGCGTTAACACTCCGTGCTCCTCCCATGTCCTTTTATGGGTTGAAATGTTCAAAATCACCGCCCTGGGGGTAGGGAAACCACTCTGGGCTGGCTCTTCACTGGCAGAAGGCAGCAGATGTTCTCCTCCCTCCCTGCTGAGGTTGCCACAGCCGATTACTGCTGCGGTTTTGGAGCTGTTTTCGGGACGGCTGCGGATCTGAGGCCGTTTCCCTGGGGCTGTCTGAAGCAGATGCTGTGGGTGGCTGTTAGGGTGGTGGAAGGCTGGTGGCTGGGCTCTGGGAGGGCAGGGGTTGGTGGCAGTTCTGCCTGAAGCTGGAGCTGGTTTTGGGATGATGATGGATGACGTCTCAGGTTAAATCAGGTTGTTTCTGGTCCCTTTGCTTTGTGCTGTGCTGCCCCAAACGAGACATCCTCTTTAGTTGCTGTTCCCTCTTTGCTTGCTTGCATGCTTGGGTGTGACTTGAGCCTTTCAGGCTCCAGCAGACCATGATTTAATGGCAGTGAAGGAGCTGGCATTGTTCTAACTCATCACAACCCTGCCCAGAGCTCACTTCTCCTGGCTGGCAGGTTCCCCTGAGGGTGGTGCTGGAGGTGTGAGCAGCTTGTCCTCCACAGGGCTGCCCCCCATGGATGGCTTAGAGCCTGGATTGATACTGAGGGCTTGTCCTGACCTTGCCCTTGACCCTGCTGCACCTCAGGAGCTTCCCACAGTCACACTTCTCCAGCTTGTCCACATCCCTTCTGTTGTGTCAGCTGGGTGGGATGAGCAGGAGGGGCAGAGGGGCTGACAGGGTGCCTGTCCTTGGGGTACCCCAGCCCATCAGTGACCCCCCAGTGTTCCTGTCAGCCTCTGAGATGGCACAGGGAAGGTTCCTGCTTCCCCTGAAGTGGAGCCAGCCCAGAGCAGCTCTGCTGGTTGCCACATCAGCATCAGGCTGCTGCCCCAAGCTTGGTGGGGGACACACTGGGGGTTGTTTGCTGCTGATTTTCACCCTCCTGCATGCCTCAGCTTTCTCCATGTCCCCTTGCAGAGGGAGCTTGGCTCTTGGACTCAGCAGATCCTTTGGATTGTGTTTGCTGCTCTGATTCTTGAGGCCCAGAGCTGCAGGGTCAGGCCCTTGGCTTCTGTGGGCAGAGGAGCTGCTGAGTGTGATGGGGGCTGGAGTGGAAAGTGAATGCTCTGCTCTTCTTCCCTCAGGCACCTGAAGGATGTGATCCTGCTGACAGCCATAGTGCAGGTGCTGAGCTGCTTCTCCCTCTATGTCTGGTACTTCTGGCTCCTGGTGAGTTCTCTTTCTTGCTCTACCTTCTCCTTGTCTTTCTTTGTCTTCCTTCTCATTGCAGTGTTTCAGGATGAAACTCTTTGCTGATAATTTGTTCCTTTCATTCTCCCTCCCCAATCTGGTTATAAGATGAGACTGGAGAAGGGGCAGAAGTCCAGAGCCCTTGGGAGGCAGCCACAGCAAAACCAGGCTGCCCTTGGCTTTTCTCTCTGCTCCTGGGACAGGGGAACAAGAAGCATGAGGCAGCTGACAGCCTCTTTCCCTCTGGGAGCATGACTGCTTTGATTTGCCCTGTCCCTCACCAGCAGGGCCTTGAGGCTGGATGCTGCCACCTGGGAGAGCAAACCCAGGACCACAGCAGCCTCTTTTGCTCCTGAAACATCCCTCCTGTCCCTCCAGCTCAAACTTGCTGTTGTGGAAGGACAGAAAACATCTCCTGGGAGTGAACCAATCCCCACAGTTGCTCTGAGTCTGTCCCACAGAGGTAGAGGAGGGCAGTTTGGGGAGTGGAGTTCTCTCAGTGGAGTCCTTGCTTCTCAGTTCTTTTCTCCCTGGGCTGGCAGAGGGCAGCCTGGCCTCTTGCATCTCTTGGCCACCATCTGGCTTGTTTTTAGTCTCTCCTTCAGAGAAGGGAAAGGAGGGAGAGGCAGTGTCTGGGCAGTTGGCTGCTCTCTGGGTAACCTAGACCTGCTGTTGCCATTTCCCCTTTGGGAAACTGAAGTGCTGTAACCCCCAGAGTGACTCAAGACTGTGCCACATGTGTTTTGCAGGCTCCAGGCCGTGCTCTCTACCTCCTGTGGGTGAACATCCTGGGGCCCTGGCTGGCAGCTGACTCCTCCCCTGCTGCTCAGGAACCCAACGAGAAGAGGCAGCGGCGCCAGGAGAGGCGACAGCTGAAACGCTTCTAGCTCTGCCTGAGGAGCTGCAGCCATGCTGGCTTCTCCTCTCCATGCTCTTAGGTCATCAAGGATGGGACCCAAACCAAGCCAAGAAGCCAGCACAGTTGTTGTCTTGCCCTCTTTTGGCCTTGCTGCTATTCTGCTGGAAAGGCTGGAAAAGAGAGCTGCCCTTGGGTTGGGTCTTGGGGCCAGGTCAGGGCCTGGCTCCTGGGGCCAGGGAGGAGGATGGGGGTGGGATGGGTGTGAATAGAGCAGCACTGGTGTGGTCTTGGAGGTCAGGGATGGTCATGCTGAAGGGATAGTGCATTAAAGAGCAGAGTCTAAAAGTGACTGGGCTGGGAGTGTGTTCATGGAACCAGTGGATTGCAGAATGGGTTGGGTTGGAAAAGACCTTCCAAGGTCTCTAGTCCAACCCCTGCACTCAGCAGGGACATCTGCAGCTCCAGCAGGTTGCTCACAGCCCCAAACAACCTGAGCTGCAGTGGCTCCAGGGCTGGGACATCTCCCACCTCTCTGGGCAGCCTGGGACAGGCTCTCACCACCCTCAGCACAAAACATTTCTTCCTTCTCTCTAGTCTCCAGCTCCTCTTTCAGTTCCAAACCATCAGCCCTTGGCCTGGCCCAGCAGCTCCTGCTGAAAACTCTGTCCCCAGCTTTCTCCTAGGCCCTTGAAGTCCTGCAAGGCTGCAGTCAGGTCTCCCTGGAGCCTTCTCTTCTCCAGGCTGAACAACCCCAACTCTCTCAGCCTGGCCTCCCAGCAGAGAGCTTCCAGCCCTCAGCTCACTGGTGTGGCCTCCTCTGGCCCTGCTCTCCCAGGTCCCTTGTCTCTGCTGTGCTGAGGACTCCAGAACTGGCCCCAGCACTGCAGCTGAGCTCTCCCCAGAGCAGAGCAGAGCAGAGGCACAATCCCCTCCCTGCCCTGCTGCCCACACTGCTGGGGCTTCAGCCCAGGCCAGGGTTGGCTTCTGTGCTGGGAGCTCACACTGCTGCCTCATGGCCACCTTCTCACCCACCAGCACTCCCAAATCCTGCTCCCCAGAGCTGCTCTCCAGCCCTTCACCCCCAGCCTGGATGGAGCCACAAATTGGCCAGTGCTCCCCTGGCAGGACCTCAGTGGGCTGAAAGGCTGCAGTTAAAAGGAGCCAGCACTAAATCTGTACTGCTGCTGGGGTTTGGTTTTTTTTCCCTTCTTTCTCTTCACTCAGCTCTCCCAGGAGGTTGCAGAGCCAGGGCAGGGCCATGCCTGCTCCAGAGACCAGCAACAGCTTGGAACAGCTGCTTTTGCTTCATGAATGCTGTCCCTACCCAGACTGTTGGTTTCCACCCTCCAGTGACCCCCTTCCTTCTCCTGAGGCACCAGCTCTGAGCCCAAGATACTCAGGGGGTGTTCCCAGTGGGGGTCAGCCTGGCTTTCAGTGCTCTCCACAACCTTCTGGTCACCTCTTGTTTCCATGACACCATTTTTATTACACCATTGTTCCTAACATCAAGCCCAACCCTCACCCTGGGTCCTCAGAGGAAGGCTGAGGGGCTGGGGCTGGGGTCAGGAGCCAGGCTGAGGGGTTGTGGATGGGGTCAGAGCCAGGCTGAGGGGCTGGGGCTGGGGTCAGAGCCAGGCTGAGGGGCTGGGGCTGGAGTCAGAGCAATGGTTAATTGTGGGCAAGTATCTAGTGGAGGGAGGAGAGCAGAGATTTGGGGCCTGAAGTCCTTCCTGCTGCTGGGGAGGGCACGAAGGGGAGGTAGGGAGCAGGAAACACATGCACAGGGTGCTGGATGGGTAGGGCCCAGCCTTTATTCCCTGCCAGGCCCAGCTCAGAGGCCCCAGCCCTGCCTGCTAGCCCTGATCAGGTGCCCCCTCTCTACTTAGGAACACCCCAATACCCCCAGACCATTCCCCCAGCACNGGCGGGGGGGAGGGCCCAGGCTCTGCCCTCACCTCCAAGCTCCAACCCCAACTAAATATCCAATCAATGGCAGCAGTTAAGAGCCTCAGGGCAGCAGTTTGGGGGAGCATAGCCTCCTTCCCCCCCTCAGTCAGGCAGCAGCTGCTCCAGCTCCTCTTCATTCAGGCCGTTGGTGGTGAGGATGTGGTCAAGCTGCTTCATGTAACGCTGCAGGTCCTGCATGAAGTGGGGGATCCGAGCCTTCTCCAGCACCCCAAACTGCTTCAGCCGGTTCACATCCTCATAGGAGACCTCAGAGGGGAAAGAAAAGGGAGAGGGAGTCAGCCCCAGCCACCCAAAGAGGAGGTTGAAGCCCTCTGCTGCCAAGCCAGGTCACACACTCACTGCCTAACCCCTCCAATTACTGCTGCCTGGAGGGAGGCATTGGTGAAGCCACAGGGAGGGGGATCAGAGGTGCAGGGTCTAGTTGGGGGCCTACAGCTTGTGGTGCNCCATGGAGAAGGAGCTGGGAGTGCTGGTGGGCAACAAGTTCCCCATCAGCCAGCAATGTGCCCTTGGGGTCAAGAAGGCCAATGGGCTCCTGGGGTGCATGAAGCAGAGTGTGAGCAGCAGGGCAAGGGAGGTTCTCCTCTCCCTCTCCTCTGCCCTAGTCAGGCCACAGCTGGAGTCCTGGGTCCAGCTCTGGGCTCCCCAGATCAAGAGAGACAAGGAACTGCTGGAGAGAGTCCATGGGAGGCTAGGAAGATGCTGAGGGCACTGGAGCAGTTCTGGCAGCAGGAAAGGCTGAGAGCCCTGGGGCTGCTGAGCCTGGAGAAGAGCAGCCCCAGAGGGCAGCTGCTCAGTGTTGAGCAAGAGCTGAAGGCTGGGGGCAAGAGGCTGGGGCCAGACTCTGCTCAGTGGTGCCCAGGGCCAGGCCAAGGGGCACTGGGCACCAACTGGGAGCCAGGAGGTTCCCCCTGAGCAGAAGGAGAAGCTTGTTTGGTGTGAGGGTGTTGGAGCCCTGGCCCAGGCTTTGCAGAGAGGCTGTGGAGTCTCCTTGTGTGGAGAGATTGCCAAGGCAGCTGGAGGTGACCCTGGGCAAGCTGCTGTGGGTGCCCCTGCTGGAGCAGGGGGGTTGGGCTGGGTGACCCCCAGAGGTCCCTTCCAACCCCAACCATACTGGGATTTGCAAGCACTTGTGGATTTGGTCATTCCTTGTCCCTGTGAGGACAGGTGGTGGCAGGGCCAGCATGTGGCCAGAGCAGATGGGGGCTGGCAGAAATCCCAGAGCTAAGCCTCTCCATGCTGGTGTCCCCCAGAGCAGCACAGATTTCCCTCTCCTTGCCTTGCCTCCTACCTGGCACAGCCTTTCCCTGCTCCCCCCAGACCCAGAAACACAAGGAACAGCAGCAGGCTGTTCTTTTTGGGGAAGCTTTGGGACTGAGGGAGCTCATGGGAGCTTTGGGATGGGCTGGGGCTCCGGGATCAGCTTCTCCCCCCTTCCCTGAGCCCTTACCTTGCCCAGTGCAGCCAGCAGAGGGAAGTCGATGGTCTGCCGGTGGCGGAGGATCCGCAGGATCCCCTCCAGGTAGACCTGGTCCTTACTGAAACAGCCTGGAAGAGCAGGAGAGGTTGGGAAGCAGAAGCCTGGCTCCTCTTCACCTGAAGGATGGCAGTGAGAGGCCCAAAGCTTTCTCTGGATTGCTTCCACCCTTACTCCTGGGGGGGTTTTTGAATGGGAAACCACTGCAAGAGTCTAACTGCAGCCTTAGAAATGTTCCTTTCTCCTTTCCTTTGCCTCCTCCTTCTTCAGGTCTCTCTCATCAGACCACAGCCTCCTTCTAGGGCTCCTCAGGGTGTCCCAACCTTGAGCACAGCCAGGGATGGGGCAGCCACAACCTCTCTGGGCAACCTGTGCCAGTGCCTCCCCACCCTCTGGGGAATGAATTTCTTCTTAAGATCCAGTCTAAATCTTCCCTCCTTCAGTCTGAAGCTGTTCCCCCTTGTCCTATTGCTTTCTACCTCTGAAGAGCCTCTCCCTCCCTTCTATTGTCCCTCGTTAGGTATTGGAAGGCTGCTAGAAGGTCTCCCTGGAGCCTTCTCTGCTATGAGGTCACCCCAAATCCTTCTCTCCTCCAGCCTGAACACCCCCACCTCTCTCAACCTGTCCTATTGGAGCTTCTCCCCTCCTCTGACCACCTTCCCAACCCTCCTCTGGACCCACCACTCTAAAAACTCCACATCTTAACACCCCACATCCTCCACCTCAGATATATATTTCCTCTCCCCACCACCACCTCCTCCTTCCAGCCTCCCCAAATCCCTTCCAACCTCC
>VWZX01002541.1:994-11840 GCA_013399015.1 Galbula dea | reverse complement strand
CCTCCCCAAATCCCCTTCTAACCTCCCCAAATCCATTCCAACCTCCCCAAATCCCTTCCCAACCTCCCTAAATCCCTTCCAACTTCCCCAAATCCCTTTCCAACCTCCCCAAATCCCTTTCCAACCTCCCCAAATCCTTTCCAACCTCCCCAAATCCCCTTCTAACCTCCCCAAATCCCCTTCCAACGTCCCCAAATCTCTTCCAACCTCCCCAAATCCCTTTCCAAAGCCCCCCAAGAGCTTGAGCAGCTGCAGTACCTGGTTGGGAGGTATCAGTCTGCCCACGTTTGGCCCTTACACAATATTCCCACCGAATGCTGGCATCTTGGACATATTGCTCCAGGTCCTGGAAGAGGGCGGAGAAGGAGAGGTGGCTGGCTCGTTCTATGGTGTAGTAGAGGAGGGCTGCTCTCCAGAGGAAGGGTTGCTTTCGAAACAGGACACTGTGGAGGCTGGCCAGCCCTTCCTCAGTGGGGTTAGCAGGTTTCAGGCTGTACTGCTTGCGACCCTCGGAGCTGTGCCAGGGTTGCTGAGCGTTGTTCACCCCCCGGAGGTAGTGGGTGCCTGTGGAAGGGGGTGGGGGGAGTGGGGAGGGTGGGATCAGAGGGTTAGCAGGGTTGGGAAGGACCTTCAAGGGGATTGTTTAGGATGGCAGGGGGTGGTAGGGCTAAGGGGAGTGGGTGCAAGCTAGAGGAGGGGAGATTTAGGTTGGATCTGAGGAGGAAGTTCTTCCCTGTCAGGGTGGGGAGACACTGGCACAGGTTGCCCAGAGAGGTTGGGGAAGCTCCATCCCTGGCTGGCTGGGGCTGTGGGCAAGCTGATCTAGTGGGAGGTGTCCCTGGCAGGCAGGGGGGTTGGCACTAGCTGATCTTTCAGCTCCTTTCCAGCTCTGACCCCTCTAGGAGTCTATAATCAAGTCCAACTGATAGTCCTACACTTCTGTAAGCTCTAAACCACCTCCCAAAGTGCCCCATAGCAAGGTTACAGTTGGAAGGGGCCTGTAGAGCATCTGCCTGCTTCTTAAAAACTCCAGGGATGGTGACTCCAGCCCTTCCCTGGGCAGCCTATTCCAATACCTCACCCCTCTGTTGGTGGAGAAGCTTTTCCTGCTCTCTAATCTACCCCTGCCCTGGCACAGCTTGAACCCCTTCCCTCTAGTCCTACTGCTGTAGGAAGAGAAGAGGCCAACACCTGCCTCTCTACAACCTCCTCTCAGGTAGCTGAAGGGAGTGATAAGGTCTCCCCTCAGCCTCCTCTTCTCCAAGTGTTGTTGGTAACAGCCTCCACAAAACCCTCAACCTCCATCCCTTGAGTCTCAAAGGTTGAGATCTGGCAGCCAGAGGTGGCAGCTTCAAGCCTTGGCTGGACATGGTGCCCAGGGGACATCTGCTTGCTCTGGTGACCTGAAGAGGCTGACCAGAGGATGCTGCCAGCACCTCTCCTGCTCTGCTCCTCCCCCCAGGCACCCTCTGCTGACCTATCTCGTGGCGCAGCATCCCCTCCAGCCAGTGCTGCCGAGCTCCTGCCAGGTTGATGGCCAGGGTTGGCCTGCTGTCCTCCACCATCATCACTGCCTGGGACAGGAGGTCATCTGTGAGCTGCACCACCACCTGCAGAGGAAGAAGAAAGCAACCCCCATCAGCACTGAGATGCTCAGCAGGGTCTTGGCTCTCAGCAGAGGCTGAGAGGGAGGCAGATGGGCAGAAAAGGCTGTGGGCAAGCAGAGTGTGGGGCTGCTGGACCATCAGCAGCTTGTGTGCAGCTTCCCAAGGAAGCCAGAGACAGCAGGAGCAGGAGGGGCACTGCTGGCACTGAGAGGGAAGAGATGATCCCACGGGGGGGGGGGGAAATAACTCCTTTGACCTCTTCACAGCCAGCAAACCCAAGTGGGCAGCTCCTGGGAAGCCTCCTCCAGCATCTCTCTGGTTTCAGCATCCCTCTGGCTCCAGCATCCCACCTCCCAGCTCACACCCAGGAGCTCCACACATGATGGGCATCCTCCAGAGACCTGCCTGGTCCCACTCCAGCATCCTCACTAGCCAGAGGACAGTGCAGTCAATTTAGTCCTCAGCTGGACCTTGCTCTAAACAACCACCAGCACCCACTTGGTTCTGGCTCCAAGCTCCCAACCTATTGGGAACCTCTCCAACAAAACATCCTGGGAGGGAACCAAGCCTCTGCTGGCTTCTCCTGGGGGGTTCTCCCTGTGGAGGCTGCAACCCCATGAGCAGTGAGGACAGATCCACCCAGCAGGAACAACTCCCAGCAGGGATGGGGAATGCATGTGAAGGGCTGGAGAACATCTTTATACAGCAAAAAAACCCAAACCCCAGCTATTTTGGGAAGCAGGCCTGGCACAAGCATCAGAGCCAAGACAGCTGCTCTGTGTTTAGAGGAGGTAAGGAGCCAACCAAGCAGCATCTTCTGACCATCCAACTTCAGATCTGCAGGGATTTAGGGAGCTGCAGCACTGCCAGAGGATACACCCCAGGAGCTCTCCCATCCAAAGCCTGACCACAGCAAGGCTCAGGCTACCAAGTTCATCTCAAAGCCCTTCTCTGCCACCTCAACATCAGCTCAAGCAAACAAACCAGCTAGGAGTTCCTAGCTGCCACATTTCAGGCTGACAACAGGCAGAGATGTTACTCCAGGCCAATTCTTCTCTTGGTTAAAAGAAAGGAAAGGAGACTGCAGGGGTTTGCTTTAACCCAGGTTTATTATGGTGCAAAACTGCTCCTGAAAGCCCAAAGTGCAACAGAAGAGAGCAGAGTCTACACCACTGGGCAAACAAACAGCATCAAACACTCACACAGCAACTCCTTACCTGCATTGAGAGAAACCAGTGGTGGAAAAAGAGTCCTTCCACCTCCCAGAAAAGCCCTGCCTCTTCCCTTCTGTCTCCTCTGCATCTCCTCCAGCTTCCCTGCTGCTCCAGCAAGCAAGTCAGAATACCCAAGGGCTGAAGTTTCACTGCCCTCTCCAATGTCCAGCCACAGACCTTGGTGAGCTGGGACAAACTGAGGCAGGGAACTGATCCAGACTAAAGCTGGGTTTACACTCTAGGGTAGCTTCCAGCAGGATCATCACCTCCAGCCACATGCCTCTCTTGGCAAGGAGAAGGCTCCTGGCAGCAGCAGCAGCTTCTAACAGCCCCATCTGGAGCTACAACAGGCAGGGAAGGTTCTGGCTTCATCACAAGCAGAAATAAAGAGCTGGAATGAGCCAGGTTTTGGTGTGGTTTAACCAATCCCCAGCTCTGGATGATGGGAACCCAGCCCTGACATCCACCATGGCAAGCCCACAATGGGAGCAGCAGAGAGGCTGAAATCCTGGGATGCAGGAAGGGAAGGAGCCAGCCAGGGGACAGACTTTAAACCCAAAGAAAGAAGATGAGGAATGCATTTCATCCTTGAAGCACTTCTCCTGCTCCCTCCAAGATGATGCAGCTCAGAGGTGGTGCCTGGACCCTGTGACTGCTCCTGGTCCCCAACCCTTTGGGGCTTTTTCCCAGGGACTGGAAGGCAGGGATGTGTCAGGCAGAGGATGCAGGATGCTCTGCAAGGCCAGGTCCATCTCTTGCTGTCTTCTCATGCTTCATCAACCTCTACATGGAAAAATAATGACCCCCAAAGTTGGAATTTAGGAAACTAGATGCAGGAAAAGCTAACTCCTTCCCCTAGGATAAATGCTCACCTGCTTCCCCACCTCCCCCCACCCACCCATCCTCTCCTGTCCTGCAGCCTGTGCTGCATCATCCCTGCTGCTATCCAGGCTAGGACCTGAGCCTCCTAGCAGGGCTGAGCAGAGACACACCTCACTTTAAGCAGCATTAGGTGACAGCTGCAGGAGAGCTCTGGCTTTAAAAGAGCTGATGTTTGATATCACTTAAGGGGGGGATTTAGGCTACAGGACAAGTCAGTGGTCAGCAGGTTGGGCATTTCTGTCCTGAGGTGGCTCAGACAATGTGACATGAGCACCAAAGGAGCTCAAGGAAATTGTGGAAGGGCAAGTGCTGTCCCTCAGCCTTCACTGTGGTCCCTGAGTAGTGACTCTGGTGACTGAGCAGACCAACACCACATTTTTTTCCCCTTTTCTTTTCCTTCCCTGGCTGCAGCAGCACAGCCACCTGCTGAGCAGCTTCACTTGCCTTATTTTGGGACCCTTGCAGCTGCTCTTACAACCAGGGCTATGACTTTCCTGGAGCAGCCACACCAGCTCTCCTGATCTGTGACCTCTCTCATTCTCAGCAGCAGCATCCCCAGGCCATGTCCTCCTGGTCCACAAAACTTCTGCCCAGCTTTTGGGGATGTGCTCATGGAGAAAGAGCTCTAAGAGAAGACTGCTGATGGCCCCAGGGCATGGGCTCCTGCCTCTCCTCAGCTCCCTGGGGCTGCTCAGGACCTTGCATGCCCAAGAAGGTGCTTTGAGCAGTTCAGAGGTCGAGGGGCACAACTAATGGGACCCCAGGAGATGCCAGACAGTGCTGCTTAGGCTAACAACATGTCACAACCCCAGGGATTGCCATGCAGTACATACCATCGAGGCCAGGGGTTTCTCTGCTGCAAGCTGGGAGCTCACCAAAATCCACAGAGAGACCTCTAAGCTCCAGCAGGATCACCTCAGTCCTGAGCCAGAAGAAAAGGAGAAAAGCTTCAGGATCTGCAGCTCAGACACTGCCAGAGAAGCTTCTAAAGATGCAAAGTTAATTATAGAGCAAATACTTACCCAGGAGAATGCTGCCTGAGGTGCAGGAAAAGTGAGATCCTGCCTTTGCTGAGCAGTGCTGGGCACAAAGGGCAGCTGCCTGCAGCCACTGCCTCCAGGCTGCTCCTGCTGCCTGCAGCCACTGCCTCCAGGCTGCTCCTGCTGCCTGCAGCCACTGCCTCCAGCCTGGCCCCTGCTGCCTGCAGCCACTGCCTCCAGGCTGCTCCTGCTGCCTGCAGCCACTGCCTCCAGCCTGCTCCTGCTGCCTGCCTGGCTCCTGCTGCCTGCAGCCACTGCCTCCAGCTTGGTCCTGCTGCCTGAAGCCACTGCCTCCAGCTTGGTCCTGCAGCCACTGGCTCCAGCCTGCTCCTGCTGCCTGCAGCCACTGTGGTCAATCTCTGGGCTATCACACTCCCTCTGCTAGAGTTTCTTCTGGCTTTTAAGAAATCCATCCCAGCTAGCATGGATCAGGGAAGCAAAAGGGCATGGCAGCACATTGAGGAAAGTCAGGAGTCACAGGCAGAGGCATGGAGAAGGAGACACAAGCCTGAAGCCAGCCAGGTCCCCAGCAGGGTGTTGAGTTGTCAGTGACCCAGAAGCTTCAGAGAGTTTTTGTTCTGTATGAGCAGCAAAGTTTGCCAACATCACTGCCCCAAGAGCCAGTGAAACCCTTCCCTCTGCCCTGCCCCAGAGAACTTCAGTGGAGTCTGGGACTGAACAAACCAATGCTTTCATGTTTTTAAAAGCAATTTATCCCAAATTTGGGATTCAAAGGCTCTGTATCCCAGCCAGGGATGTGCAGACATAACCACTGAACCCTGTGTTCCCTTCAGGGAAGGGGAAATCACACTCAGCTGGAAAGAAAGCAGTTGTACACCAACATGTCAGGAAAAAAGAGGGCTTTTTTGCCCAGCCAGAGCTGAAGCTGGGGTTAGATGAACAGAAAAAAGCAAAATAGCTGAATGCAAGCAGTTAGTAATAATCAGGAGATAGACCACAACTAGCCAGTCCCTGGTGTAGGTCTGTAACTGAGACTGGGCACTGGGACTGCTCCTGGCTACTGAAAGGCTGCTGGGATCTAGAAAGAGAGTTGGAGAACCTAAGGAGGACCAAGATACCCAATCCATATCCCAGAGACACCTCCAGGAGGACTCAGGGCAAACCAAGGAGGCTGGAGGAGGAACATCCCCTGGGCAGGTGGGACCTTGGGGAGCAGCTTGCTCTTGCTTTTGCAGCCAGGAAAGGTGCTGGGTACCACCAAGCAAGGTGGTGCTGCAGGGAAAAGCTTGGGATTAAGTCTGCTTGGAGGTGGAGGTGAAAAAACAGAGCTAGGAGAAACAGTCTGGCCAAGAGGCAGTGGTGAGGAAGCCTCCACCACCTCCTCCATGGCCTTCTGCCCTGCTCCAAGGCAGCTCCACCAGCCAAAACCAGCAAAGCCAGATCCAGAAAACCCAGGACAAGGGAAACATTTTGCCAACAGCTTGCTGGCAGAAGGGGGGACAAAGGAGCTCCTTAACCAGAGCTGTGGGACATCCCCTGGGGGCCCAGAGAAACCAGAGCAAGAGATGATGAACATTCCCCCATGACTCCTGTCATCCCTTCACCAAGTATTTCCCAGCCTTAAGACCTGAGTTTAGGGTTTCAAAATGCCAGATCCCAGAGGCCAGCAGGAAATCTCTCCCCTTGGCTTTTGCTTTTGGGTGAGGGCAGCTGTTGGAGATGTTTGCCACAGCACTGCCAAGAGCAGGAGGTGACTCTTCATGCTGGTGATTGATGCAGGCAGCAAAAGGCTTCCCATGTGGCCACCCAGACAAGGAGCAGCTCCAACCTCTCTCTCTCTCAAGCATAAAAGGGAGATGAAAGGCTGAAAAAAAGATGCTGGGAAGTTTAGGGGGAACCAGCACTCATGTCCTAACACCAGGGACAAGCTGGAGATGAAAAGACACCACAGCTCAAGAGAGGAAAAGCTTCTCCTTTGGACCAAAACCACTTCAGAATCTGAGTCCTTGTTCTCCTGCAGGTGAATTCCAGTAGGGCTAGCACAGGGACATGGTTTACCTCTCCCACACAGCCTTCCTTCTGCATGTACTTTCGGATCACAGACCAGATCTGGCACTTGCTCAGCAGCCTCCCACCTGTGGCCACTTCAAAGCTCTCATAGGTTCCATACTTCTCCAGCACAGCACGGATGATCCTGATGGCCTGGAGATAACAGAGCCAGAAAGGCAATGTCAGGGCAAACACTCTCCTCACATATAAACACATCTTCAAAGCCCAAGTGGAATAAAAGCCCTGAGGAGAGGATGCTGGAGAAATGGGGGTTTGCAATGTCTAAGGAACCAAGGAGGATGAGCCAGCTGGAGGTGGCCACCAGGACAGATGGACAATCAGAATGACCCAGAGGATATTCTTTTAGGACAGAAAGATGGATTGAGAACTGGCTGAAGGACAGAGCTCAGAGGCTTGTGATCTGTGGTGCAGGTCTGGGTTCCCCAGTTGCAGAGAGACAAGGAACTGCTGGAGAGAGTCCAGCAGAGGCTAGGAAGATGCTGAGGGCACTGGAGCAGCTCTGGCAGGAGGAATTCAGGAATTCACTGGGATCCTGGAATTCCTCCTCTTTAGCCAGGATCTCAGCACACTCAGCCTGCCACACACCAACAGCCTCCTCATACAAGCAGCCCATGCTGGTTTATTAGCACTACCATGGATGGAGCATCCATAAACCACAAGCGTTCAGTAGCATGTCCCCTTCCCCAAAAGTGAGTTTGCACTGCAGACATTTTCAAGCCCTGACTTTCTCCAGCCTATTAATGTCCAGCCCAAAGCAGAGGACAATGATTTTGAACTAGTTCTGCAGTTTCTCCAGCAGTTTGATTGCATCTCTAAGCTCCTGCCATGCTCTCAGCCCAGGCCCAAGTGCTGCTCCTGAATGGTGTTTTTGTCTCCTCCTGTCACCAAATCCCAGCATGGTGGGGGTTGGAAGGGAGTTCTGGGGCTCACCCACTCCAATCCCCCTGCTCCAGCAGGGTCACCCACAGCAGCTTGCCCAGGGTCACCTCCAGCTGCCTTGGCAATCTCTCCACACAAGGAGACTCCACAGCCTCTCTGGGCAGCCTGGGCCAGGGCTCCAACACCCTCACACCAACAAGTTTCTCTTTTCCTTCCCTTTGCTCTTGCACAGGCTCTGGGCAGTGACTAGAGCCCTGCAGAGGAGATCCCATCCCTTCCCTCATCCCTAAGGTCACCCAAGAGCAGGGGATGGGTGCTCACCACTGGTAGCAGTGCTCAGCCCATCCAACACCTCATACAAGAGGCTTCATGGTCTACATCTGGTGAGCAGCATCCCCTGCCCCAGCAGAAGGTCCTGATATTTTCCATCTCCCAACTTGTTTCCTCTGCACAGCTGGGTTTTATTCTCCAGTCACTTCTTGTGCCTTTCCAGGATTGTTGTACAGGGATTTTTTTGGTTGTTGTTGGTTTTTTTTTAATGGGTTTTATTGTTTTCTTCACTGTTCATGATCCCTTTTTGCAGTGCCCTGAGGTCCCTCCTGCTGATAAAGGCAGAAAAAGGACCATTTCTTCCTCCCACCTCCTCTCAACCACTTGTTCTCTCCTCCCCAGGGATCTAAAAATGCCAAGGCAAGCAAAATCCAGCACAGCTGGTGTCCAGGACTAAGCTCTTCCCTGACCTCCAGCACATGTCCCAGCCAACAAAATTCCTCAGATACCAAGTTCAGTGTCTCCAGAGGCTGCTGAGCAACCCTGGGCAGCCTAAGTCATGATCCCACCATCTGCAGTGGGATACTGCAGCTCATGGCTTAGAAAGGACTAATCTTCCCTGGGTAAGAAGCTGAGTGATGGCCAAGCCCAGAGCTTTGTGGAGAATGGAATTCACTCCAGTTGGTGACCAGTCACAAGTGGTGTTCCTCAGGGCTCTGGGGTTGGACCTCTTCTGTTTAACACCTTCAGCAATGATCTGGATGAGGGGAATGAGGAGAAACACAGCAGGTTTGCACACCAAGCTGGGTGGGGGTGTTGATGTGCTGGAGGGTAAGAGGCTCTGCAGAGGGATCTGGCCAGGCTGGATCCATGGAGATGAGGTTCAACAAGGCCAAGTGCTGGGACTTACACTTGGGTCACAACAACACCATGAATGCTCCAGCCTTGGGGCAGAGTGGCTGGAAAGCTGCCTGGGGTAAAAGGACCTGGGGGTGTTGGTTGATAGCAGCTGAAGATGAGGCAGCAGAGTGCCCAGGTGGCCAAGAAGGCCAACAGCATCCTGGCTTGGAGCAGCACTAGGGTGGCAGCAGGGCTAGGGCAGGGATTGGCCTCCTGGGCTGGGCACTGGGGAGGACACAGCTCCAATCCTGGGCTCAGCTTTGGGCTCCTCACTCCCAGAAGGACATTGAGGTGCTGGTGTGGCCAGAGAAGGGTAAGGAAGGTGGGGAAGGGTCTAGAGCACAAGTGTTGTGAGGAGCAGCTGAGGGAACTGGGCTTGGTTAGGCTGGAGAAGAGGAGGCTCAGGGGAGACCTTCTCACTCTCTGCAGCTCCCTGACAGGAGGCTGGAGCCAGGTGGGGCTTGGGCTCTTCTGCCAAGGAACAAGTGATAGGATGAGAGGGAAATGGTCTCAAGTTGCACCAGGGAAGGTTTAGGTTCGATATTAGGAACAATTTCTTCCCTGAAAGAGTGGTTAGACACTGGCCCAGGCTGCCCAGGGCAGTGGTAGAGTCCCCATCCCTGGAAGGGTTCAAAAACCATGGAGATATGGCACTTAGGGACATGGTTTCATGGCACAGGGCTGCTGGGTTGACAGTTAGACTTGATGATCTTCGAGGTCTTTTCCAACCTGAATGCTTCCATGATTCTCTAACAGCAAATCCTCCAGCCTCAGCTCCATGCTGGTGCCACTCATGTTCCCACCACAAACCAGGGATGTGATCTCCAGGGTGATAAGCTACCTTGAGGCTGGAAGAACTAGAAAATAATCCCCCAAGGACATGCAGAGCAGCTGAAGGAGCAGCAGGCTGGAAGCAGGGAGCTGGTGTTGGTTTGGTTTGCTGTTGTCTAAGGATGCTGGCTCAGCAAAATGTTTAATTTAGTGAAGTTCTCTGATGAATGCAGGTTTTGAAACTAAAAGCAGCTTCTAGCTAATAGTGAGCTGGCAAGGAAAACAAACAGAGTCTCCTAGAAGAGAAGAGGTTACTGGAGGGCACAGGCAAAGGATGGAATGTGGCACAAACACTGTCCCACCACAGCAGCACTGGAGAAGGTGGAGAAACATGGCTAGAAATGCTCAGCCCAGAGGATCTCCTGTAGAGGGTGTTGGGATTTGGGGTGAGACCATTCCCACTGGTCCCACACACTTCATTTCATTCCCTCAAAGGAACAGGCAGAGGAAAACCATCTCAGTTACTCAGCTTGCACCATAATGGAATTCAGCTGCACCAGAAGAGAAAGCAGGAGGGGAAATGGCTCTGAACAACTTATTTATTGCTTTACTCTGAGAACCAGATGCACTTAAACACAGGAAAAAGCCACTGAGATCTTTAGAGGAGCCAGATCATCTCAACAGCAGCATCACTGGCACCAGTTTATCTGGGGCAGAGGTAGGGCAGGCACTGGAAATGATTAACTGCTCAGCAAGCTGTTTATGGAGCCAGCCTGAATCATCTAGACAGGGATTCAAGGCAGAGAGAGTGGAAGCAATGCAAGAATAAGCCAACATCCCCCCAAAAACAATAAACACATGGGGGAAGAAGTTATTTGAAACACCAGAGACAAGCTCCCACCTGTAAGAGACAACTCTGGTGGAATTTATTGTAAGAGTTTCCCTCTGCTCCCTTGGACACAGCTAAAAAGGGGTCCTGTGGGAGAAGGGATGTTCTTGCCAGACATGGGATGCCCAGCTTGAGGAGAAAACTGGTTTGGGGGCACCACGAGGCTCCTGACTTCAGAGCAAAGGGAGGGAGCAGCTCCATCCCTGCCCCTCTCCACCCACATCAGCTCCCTTGAGGGCAGGGCACTGAGGAAGCCCACTCCTGCCTGCCTCCTCTGGTTAACTGACCAGGTGCTGTTTGCTCACCAGCATCCTTTTGGCATCTTTTCCTTTTGGAGAATAAATTGTTCCTAATATCCAACCT
>VWZX01002540.1:229047-286460 GCA_013399015.1 Galbula dea | reverse complement strand
TTGCTGCTGTGTTGTAATTCCAGCAGATATCAGGGAATTGGAAATCCCCCACAAGAACAAGGGTACATGACCTAGCTATCTCACCCAGTTGTTTTATAAAACACCTAATCCACCTCACTACTCTGGCTGGGAGGTCTATAGCACACACCCACAACAATATCTGCCTTGCTGGCCTTAGTTCTAATCCTGACCCATATGCACTCAACCTTTTCATCGTCATATTGAAACTCAACACAGTCATAATAGTTCCTAACATACAGGGCCACCCCACCTCCTCTCCTTCCTAGTCTGTCTTTCCTAAAGAGTTTATAGCCATCCATAGATGCACTCCAGTCATGCGAGGCATCCATGCCATGAGTCATGAGGAGGCTCAGAGGAGACCTGAAAGGAGGTTGTAGTGAGATGGAGGTTGTTCTCTTCTCCTGGGTTACCAGTGAGTGGACAAAAGGAAATGAACTCAAATTGCACTGGAGATGGTTTAGGCTGGATATCAAGAAAAATTTCTTCACTGCAAGAGTTGCTAGGCATCGACCCAGGCTGCCCAGGGCAGTGGTAGAGACACCATCCCTGGAGGTGTTTAAAAAGCATATAGATGGGGTACTTAGGGACGTGGTTTAGTGGCATGGTGGTCATAGGTTGACAGTTGGACTCCGTGATCTTAGAGGTCTCTTCCAACATTAATGAGTCTGTGATTCTGTGAGATCTGTCAGAGCAGAGCCATTGGCCCATCAGAGACACCGAGGATTCAGCTGCAGCAGAGTCATTGGCCAGTCAGATCCTGGAGAGACTTGGCACAGTACAGGTATCAACCAATCAGAATGCCACAGCAGAGCTGTTGACCAATCAGCCATCAGAAAGATCTACTCTAGCAGAGCCAGCAGAGCAATCAGTGCCTGGAGAGAGCTATGGTGGCAGAGCTATCGTCCAGTAGATCTTGGGGTCCTGCTGTGTAGAGCTGCCAGCCAGTCAGTGCCAGAGGATGGTGCCCAGGCCTCAGCGGTTCGCCAGTCAGCACTGGGAAGATCTCTGCCAGCCAAACTGCTGTCCAATCCTCAATGGCAGCGCAAGGGCATCCTACACCAGACCCAGCAGTGCTGGTGTGGCCATGGCCTGTTGTGCCCATGAGGGGCCATGCCTGTGTGGTGCTGTGGATGGGACCAGGATGGGCACTGGCAGCCCCAAGGTGTCTGGTCACACTGATGTTTCCTCCAGGAGTGTTATCTCCAGTAGAGGAGGTCCCCAGGCCTATCCCAGGTGTTTCAGCTCAGGTGGGCCAGAAGCTTGGCAGCTGGGCTTGTCTGTGCTAGGTGGAAAATGTTGGATTTGGGGAAAACACAGAAAAGCCAAAAGATGAAGCCAGGGCACTGGTGTTCCTGAAGTGATTGACAGAGCTGCCAGCTCCAGGTCATGCCAGAGCCCAGAGCGGGCAGGCAGAAGGGCCCTAAAGCACCATCTGAAGTGCCCTGGGGTCTGCTGGCTCCCAGGAGGAGGAAGGGGAGTGGGACTACAGGAACAGAGTGGGCAAATGGTCTCAGCCATGGAGATGGGTCTTGACCTGCTTGACCTGTGTTAAACCTCCCCTTCTGTTGACTTGTGTCTGAGGGGACAAAAAAAGGACTGCCCAGGAGGTGATTTTACGATACATGGAGGCAGCTCTGCATTTCAGAGCCAGCTCTACCCAGGGTTTGCTGGGGTGCCACGTGGCTGTGAGTCCCAGGGCCCCTGGTGGGTGCCTGGGCACCACAGAGGGCTCTGTCACCTGCACCATTGTGGTACCTAATGCCTGCAGTTCATCTTTGCTTCCGCTCTTCATTGCAGCCTGAAGTGGGATTGAGGAAGCAGCCATTGGCTACAAAGAGGAGCCAGAGCTGATCTGCACCCCCAGCCGCTAGGCAGGGGCCATCACGCTGGCCAGCTGCTGTAGTTGCCCTCCCTCACTTCTGTTGGCAGGTGGCCACCATGGAGGAGATGGTGATCTGGGAGCAGCACACGGTGACACTGAGCAAGGTGGGCATGGCTCAGGGTGTCTATGGGAGGGGATGGGGTCTGTGGGTTGGTTCTGCTTGACCTCTCTCTCTGCCTGCCCCCACTAGGACCCTCAACGGGGCTTTGGCTTTGCTGTCTCCGGAGGCCGGGACCGTCCCAACAAGATGACCGGGGACACAGCAGTGGTCGTTTCAGATGTGGTGCCTGGGGGACCGGCAGTGGGCCGGCTCCAGTGAGTGCACAGGGAGGTGGGGACATGAGGGGAGCTCACTGCCAGTGGAGATGGGAAGTGCAGTGAATTGCTCCTGCTGGGGCAGGGCCAGCACTGCTGCCCCCCTGCCCAGCTGGGATGGGGTCTCCCTGAGGCAACATGTGCTCTTGCCCCTCCGTCAGCTCCCCTGGCTGGGGGCTCTGACTGGGGCAGAGACATGGCTACATTTTCCCTCTCAGGAGAAAGGATCACATTGTGATGGTGAACGGCATTTCCATGGAGAATGTCATGTCAGCCTTCGCCATCCAGACACTTAAAACCTGCGGCAAGATCGCCAACATCGTGAGTGTGCCCTGTGGTGGGGATGGAGCTAGAGTTGTCCATAGGACCATATAGTGCCTGTCTCCATCCTGACTCCCCTCTCCACCCCCATCAGGAGGCCCCTGTTCAGATCTTAGAAAATGTATAAATATCTCCTGGTAGAGATGGCTGCACCCACCATCCGTCTCCCCTTCTCACCTTCCACCTGCAGACACTGAAAAGACCAAAGAAAGTCCACCTCCCCACAAGTAAGAGCAGCCCTGGGTCCCCCACCACACCCCAGCGCTATGACTCAGACGAGGACTATGGCTTACACAGTGCAGATCCAGCCTTGCACCACTCCCGAGATGAACTGTACCACAGCCAGGGCTATGATGGGGACTCGTCTAGTGAAAGGAGCTCTGGCCACCACCAGGATGACCACCGCCACCACAAGCCAGTGTCCCGGAGCCGGAGGCGAAGCCAAGACAGCAGCCACTGGAGGCAGAGGCCTGGCATCAGCTTGGATCAAAGGAGCTACAACCAACACCGCTCTACTAATGGCTGTGGTGGCGAATGTGGCACCAATGGCCTGGTGCTGGTGTCAGGCTTCAAGCGGCTGCCGTGCCGGGATGTGCCAATGAATCCCATCACATCGGTCCTGGTGAAGCAGAAGCAAAATGAAGGTGAGGCCCTCCCATGCCATCTCTCCTTGGGTCTTGTTGCCTGGTTTGTGTTCGTGTATCTCCCAAGGTAGGAGGCAATGCCAGGATTGGTGCAAGGGTGAGGGGGCAGCAGTACGTGCTGTGCTAGGTGCACCAAACTTGCCTGGCCTCAGGGTGGGGTTGCAGAGCTCAGTTTTGTGGCTTGCTAGTGCCCCAAGGGGAGCCAGGGCAGGCTTCTGGGGATGTTGAGGGAGCACCTTGAGGGGATCCCACAGCTGCTTGGCTCCAGTACAGTCATGGACTCTCTCTGGTGCAGAGTATGGCCTGAAGCTGGGAAGTCAGCTCTTCATCAAGAGCATAGTGGAGAATGGTCTAGCGGCAAAAGGCAGCTCCCTGCAGGAGGGAGACCTCATCCTGAAGGTACAGGGGCACACTGGGTGCACAGCACTTGCTGGGGATCTCATCTTTGGGTGGCTCATTCCTGGCTAGTGTCACTTCAGGAGAATCTCTATCTTGGCTGCCTGCACCCTGCCCCAGCTCCCCAGCCATCGCCAGGGACCTCACGTTGTCTCTTGGGGACAAGCTCCCTGTGATGCCAGGGTTGGCTGGTTGAGGCAGCCCAGTAGTATTCAACCAGAGTGGCTTGTTCTGCTGCCACAGTGGGATTCTGTCTGTCCTGCTGTCCCCATGGCATATGGTCCCCTGCCGTGTGTGCATGTCCCCACCAGAGGAGCAGTTGGCTGGAGGAGCTCAGGTGTTCAAGGTATCTCAGGTGAAACAGTGTTTAAAGTATTTGGGGAGGAGAAAATAGAGGGCAAAAGACAGACATGGGCCAGGCAGACTTGTTGCTGCTGGGATCTGGGGCCAAAGCGACTCTGGGGCAAATCAGAGGGATTTCATCTTAGCAATCTGGTGGGAAAAGCTGCTGCATCTCAGGGAGGTCACAGCCCCACAGTCCGCTTGGGGCCTGACTCCTCAGCACCAGTCTGGTGCATGGAAGGACAGCGCTGGGCCAAGGTCAAAGTAAAACTCAGCAGTGTCTGAGTGGGTCTATACAGGTCCTGCCTCCTTGCAGGTCTCCCATGCAGCAAAAGGTAGGAATTAATTAGCTGCCCTAATTTGTTTCCTCTGTGCAGGATGAGACCCCACTGGGAGGCAGCCAGGAATGGGGACGTGAACCAGGATAGGCAAAGCCATGGGAGCTGTGGCCAGGCTGGAGGGACTGGGAAGGGACTGGGAATGCTCAGTCAGAGCATCTTGTTCAAGCTGGACTTTCCTGGGGGCACCTTTCCCCGGAGTAAGTATCCTGAGGCCTCCTGGTCTGTCCTCTCCAGATCAACGGGGTGGCCAGCAAGGACATGTCCCTGGCTGACACCCAGCAGCTCATTGAGCAGACAGAGGGGTCCCTGACCCTGCTCATCCTCCGGGACCACCGGCAGTTCCTGGTCAACATCCCTGATATAGAAGACAGCCAGAGCGACAGCTCTCGGATGGATGGTGAGAGGACAGAGTGACAAGGCCAAGGGCCAAATACACAGCACAGGGACTGGATGGTCACTAATGTGTCTTTCCTCCTGTTGCTGCAGATATCTCTGATATTGACTCTGAACTGTCCCATCTGCCATCCCCTGTGACCTCCCCACAACCTCTAGCTACTGCCAGAGTGAATTCACCACAGTAAGCTCTGCTCTGTCCCCACGAGTCCCTCTTTCCCTCATGAGATTCCCATGTGACATGGTTTAGTGGGCATAGTGGTGATAGGTTGACAGTTGGACTTGATTATCTTAGAGGTCTTTTCCAACCTTAATGATTCAGTGATTCTGTGATTCTGTGTTCTCTGCCTGTCCGGAGGGGCTAGTTCTCCATCCCAGAGCCAGGTCACCCTGGAGGTGGAACTGCTGTTTAGCCCTCAGCTTGTTCCACTGTCCCTGCTGACCCCTTTGCACTGCCTGCCCATGCCTATCCAGCACCTGCCTAAATCCTACCCTGACTTTGTTCCAGGGAGAGCAGACGATCGAACAGGAACCCTGCAGCTGACACGATAGTGGATGGTGCTCGAGGCCCTGGTGAGTGAGCTCAGATCAGGCTGGGGTAGCTGTGGGCACTGAGTGGGCTCTGGGCTCCTGGATGTCTCCACTATCCAAACACCCCTGGCACAGCCACACCAGGTGTCCCTGTGCCTTGGCTGTCCTGGGAGCAGCACAGCCATTGCTGCCTCCTGGACCAGCCCTCCTTCCCTGCAGACCTGCTGGAAGCTATGGAGGGGGATGGCTGCCATGGCCCTTACGCTAGACCTGCTGCCCAATCTGCATGCAAGGATAGGTATGTCTGCTGGAGGTGGTGGGGAAGGGCTGGGGAGATGGGGAGCTGCTCCAGCACAGCAATGCTATGCTGTCCCCAACACATCACTGCTGGGCTGACTGTGGCTTTCCCTGTGGCAGGTACAGTGGTGACTCCAGGGTCGTGCACTTTGTGAAGGCCAAGAGCGTTGGGCTGCGGCTGGCTGGAGGGAATGATGTGGGCATCTTTGTGTCAAGTGTGCAGGAGGGGAGCCCAGCCGACAGCCAGGGGGTCCGGGAAGGGGACCAGATCCTGCAGGTATCCTGGGAATAGCTCCAAAGGCTTCTGCACCCAGACTGAACCATCCCTCTTGGGCCTAACACCCTGCCAGGGTTTGGATTTCGCTCTGTAGGCACTGGCCAAGGGGACAGTTGCGTCTCCAGCACCATGCTAAAATTCAGAGGGGTCCAGGTACCCACTCAGCTGGCCTAGAGGCCCTCCCCACAGTTACTAGGGGTTGTGGCAGATGCTTGAGTGGCAGGTACGAGTTACTTCTCCCACTCTGCCCTGGGCACTGCTGTCTGTGGGACCTCTGCTGGTACCTCTGCCGTTTGTCCCACTGCTGGAGCTGTGTCTAAGTGCTTTTCTGTGGCAGGTGAACAACACCAGTTTCCAGAACCTGACCCGTGAGGAGGCTGTGGAGTATCTCATGAGCCTACCACCAGGCGAGGACATCGTGCTGTGGACCCAGAGCAAGCAGGACAGTAAGTGATAACCAGACTTTTCCTGGGCTTGTGCTTCTCTGTCCTCAGACTGTCTCTTTTGAGCAAGTATCAGAGCTGCTGGACTTGCCATGGCCCCTTCTGCTCCCACAGGGTAGTCCTTTTTCCTAACACACCCCTTTTCTTCCCCAAGAGAGGTGATGGGTGGGGACCAGACCATCCTGGCCATTTCTGCCTTGGCATCCTGGAGCATGGGGGCTTTCTGGCACCATGGGTTAGCCTGCAGAGGCCATTGTGCTGGAGGATTAGGTCCTGCTGTTCCTAGCATGGGAGGAAAAGGTGTTCCCAACACCCTCCTTAACAGCAAGGGCTATGGTGGAGGTTCCCAGTCAGCCCACCTCCTTCCCAAATCCTTCTACCACCTTCCTCTCCAGCACCTTCCTCCTCAGACAACTCTTCCTCTCTGGTCCCTCTCACCCTGGACTCCAGTTTACAGGAAAATGATCTCGTCCAACATGGGTGACTCATTCTACATCCGGACGCACTTTGACTTTGAGAAGGACACACCATCAGGACTCAGCTTTGTCCGTGGGGACATTTTCCATGTTCTGGACACCATGTACCAGGGCAGGCTGGGGAGCTGGCTGGCTGTGCGCATGGGCAGGGACCTGCAGGAGCAGGACAAGGGCATCATCCCCAACCGGAAAAGGTAGGGATGGAGCCTGGAACAACCCCAAAATGAGTAGAGCCAGGGGATGGCTCCCCAGTGAGATGGGTACACAGGTGGCAATAAGAAGCAAGGCAACGACTGTTGGAGAAGTGGTGGGAAGTGTTTGCCAGTGAAATCCCTTCTCAGGGGTGATGGTACAGTTGATGCTCTGGTTTCCAAGGTCCCAGAGGCAAGAGGCTACCACAACCTCATCTGGCCACACCACTGAGCAGTGACACCAGCTTCTCCTGCCCCACTGCTTGGAGCCTGGAGAGATAAAGCTGGAGGTAAATCCAGAGGTTCCAGGTCCTGAGCTTTCTCCCCTCCCAGGGCCGAGCAGATTGCTAGCCTGGAGTCAGTGCTGAAAGCCACGTCCAGTGCCAGCCCCTCTGGGGCACGGGCTGAGTTTTGGAAGCTGCGAGGCCTGCGGGGAGCCAAGAAAATGCTGCGGAAGAGCCGGGAGGACCTGTCTGCCCTCACAAAGCAGGGCTGCTACCCACCATATGAGAGGGTGGTCCTGAAGGAAGGTGGGCAGCAGGACTTTGTCTCCATTTCCCAGACTCACCCAGGGGATGTTGTTTCAAGGGCTGCCCCTCTGTGAGTGCTAGTGGGCTCCACTCTCCTGGAGAAGTGGGGCTGGATGCCTGGATGGTGTGAGCTGTGCTCTCACCCCTAGCCTTCCTGAGCTGGTCTGTCTTCTCCCTATAGCCAGCTTCAAGCGGCCAGTGGTGATCCTGGGCCCCATCGCAGATATTGCTATGCAGAAGCTGAGCACAGAACTGCCTGAGCTCTTTGAGATTGCCCGTAAGTGCCTCCCACACTGGGGGCTTGGAAATTGTATCCAGCAGCTGGATCCTCAGCGTCCAGGACCTGTGGGAGCTCTTTACCTCTGGCTCTGTACCCATGCTGCCTTATTACCCCCTCCCCATGACTCCTCAACACCTTCCTGGATTCATTCACCCTCTTCTCATGCATCCTGATACCAGCCAGGCCCCAGACATGCCCTACACAGTCCTGGTGCTGGACACAGCCAGACCCAGGCTGGGGTTGCCAGAGATGTCACATTTCCCTCAGCCCCTCTCACACAATGTCTCTACATCCTGCAGCAAGTGTGTCCCGAGATGGGGCATTGTCCAAGGTCATCAAATTGGACTCAGTGCGGCAGATTGCAGAAAAGGTGAGAGACCTTTCCCATGTGCTTGGAGCCATGTGGGCCAGGGCCTGGGAGAGAGCGCATGGCTTCCACCCCTCTCCCCAGCGGGGCTGATGGCTGTGCCCTGCCTCAGGACAAGCATGCCTTGTTGGACATCACACCCTCGGCTGTGGAACGCCTCAACTACGTGCAGTACTACCCAGTGGTGGTGTTTTGTGAGCCTGAGAGCCGGCAGGGCATCAAGGCCATGCGCCAGTGGCTAGCTCCTGACTCCAGGAAGAGCTCCCGGCGCCTCTACGCCCAGGCCAGCAAGATGAAGAAGTACTGCAGCCACCTCTTCACTGCCATCATCAACCTCAGTGGCAGTGGCAATGCTTGGTATGAGGAGATCAAGGACATCATCAGGACACAGCAGAGCCAGCCTGTTTGGACAGCAGCAGAGCAGGTATGGGGTGCGGGGTCTCTGTAGCAATGCTGAGCTTGATGGACATGCAGCCAGGCAGGCACTAGGGCCATGAACTTGCCCCTCCCACATCTGGGGTGCCAGGGCTCTGTCATCCCCACCTTGCAGGCAGATGTGGCACTGGAGGACAGCCTGGACCTGCTGAACCCACCGAGCACCGTGGTCTCAGGCTACCTGACCTGTGACAGTCACGCCAACAGTGACTATGATGATACAGATGGTGAGGCAGGTGCCTACACTGATGGCGAAGTGGAGGATGCCTATGACCAGCCCGGGCTGGCTCGCTCTTCTGAGCCAGCACAGATGTCCCCAAGCCATAGCCTAAGCAGGCAGGTGAGTCCCCCCCATATTGGTAAGAGGGGCTGGTGGGACAGCATGGGAGTGGCACAGCGCCTGGCTTCAGGGGCTAATTCCTATCCCCTGTAGCACAGGTAGGGTGTCACCTCTAGCTGCTGCAGGGTCCAGCTTCTTAGCCATGTCCAGCTCTGGTTCCCCATCGCTGGGGTGCAAATCCTGCCCCTACTTCCGACCCTCTCACCTGTCTCATCTTTCACAGGTGACTGAGCAGCAGCAGGGCCAGCGCTATAACAGCATCAGGTATCCTGTGCACCAAAGCCAGCTGGGGTAAAGCTGCCATCCCTAGGCTGGGAAGGGGCCCGTGAATCCCATGGTGCCAGCTCTGGCTGGCCTGCCCCTGCCCTGTAGGAGACCATCTCTGCCACCCATCCTGACTGGGAGGCATCACCTCAGCTTCTTGTCCCCCAGGAAATATGAGCATGATGCTGTGAGGAAGAGGTTCACACGGGCCAGGGATGACTCAGACCAGGACGAAGGTTACGAGTGGGGCCCAGCTACAGACGTGTAGCAACACCACTGGCCTTTGTCCCACCAAGCAGCTGGGCCCCTGGGGCTAGCCCTGTGGCAGCCTCACACTACTGTGTCCATGTAACAGTCTAGGTACACAGCACCCAGCAGCCAGGCTGGGTCGGGTCTTATCCTGCTGTACCCCCTACCACCCAGCTTCACCAAGTGCCTCCTTCCCTCTTTTGGCCATAGCCTCTGCTGGAATAAAAGGAATGTTTTGATGAGGATGGGCTGTTTCTGTGCAGCAGGGTGGCCTTGCTGGGACCCAGACACCTCCTCAGACAGACAACCTGCCTGCACTGAGAGGCACTGGTGCAGGAATCAGGCTTCGGTTGTGCCAGCATCTGGCACCACAGCAGGCTTGGGGTACACACCTCAAAACTGAGCCTTCTCTACTGCAGCCCAGCCAGGGTTCCTGAAATGCAGCCTTGCACGTTCCACAAAACTTTTATTTTTACACCAACCAAGCACACAGGTGAAGTCAGGTCAGTGCTGCCTTGACTGTTGGGGCCCAGAGACCCACTCGTGAAAAGACATCACCAGGGGCTGGTCCTTGGGGCCACATGCTCCCTGGGATGCAAGGACTGGGTTGTGCCCTTTCACTGAGCCGAAGGACAACCCTGAGGGCTGCAACCCAGTGCCCCAAGTGGGCTGGGGCTGAGCTGTACATGCAGGGCAGTTAAAGGCAGCACCAGCAAAAAGCAGAGATAGTTTCCCAGGGAGCTTGTCTGTATTCCTGGCAGGCCACTGGCAAAGCCAGAGAGGAGAAGCAGGTGCCAAGAGTGCTGCTGTCCTTAAGGCCGAGTCTGGGAGCTGTTTGCTCTTCTCTCGAGGGTGCCAGCATGCACTCATGCATTAGTGTGCAGGGTCAGCACTGCTCTGGGGCCACGCTAGGGTAAGCCCTGGAGCTGTGCTTCTAGCACCATCCCGCATGAGGAAAGGCACCATTGGTGAGTGTAAAAGCACTATCTGTGGTGACTGGATGGGGTGACCTTTCACCTGGGGTCCCCCCTTCTCCTGCAAGCACCAGGTCAAGGCAAGGGACCATCTGAAGCAACAGCACAGGCACCATGCAGGCACTCTGAGGCAGGGAGGGTGGATGGAGGTGCCCAAACTGTGGCATTTTAGAGCTTGACACTGCTCAAGACAGTTATCAAACTCCCATAGTGCCCCCACTACATCCTGAGGAAAACCAAAGAGGTGCAGGATAAGACCCTTCTGGGGACCAGAGGGCTCTGATGAAGATACTGGGGCAGGAGGCAGAGCCTGCCCTGCCCTCATGGCCCTGGCTTGGTCCTGCCTGGCTCCAGGTATGTGCTGTGACAGCTGGGCACAGCCAGCGGCTCAGAGGAAGATGGGCTGCTCCTGCCCTGTCAGCAAGCGGTACGTGGAGGCTGGCATGGTCTTGATGTGGACCTAGGCAGAGATGCAGGTATCAGCTAGAAGATACCAAACCCCGAGCTAGAGGGTGCTGGTGCACAACTTTGCGCCCACCTTGCTCTGCCTTGGCTGTCACCCACCAGCCCTGTCTCACCTCACTGACTGCCTGTGTGAGAATCTGAATGATCTTCTCATGGGGTGTTGCCACCACGCTCTGCCCATTGATCTCGATGATGCGGTGCCCCACGCGGATGCCACCTCTCTCTGCAATGCCCCCACGCATCAGGCTGCAGATCTGGGGAGCAGGGAGTGCTGGTAAGGTCACAGCTGCGTGCACAACCCAGGACCACGCACAACCACCACCCCAAACCCTTTCATCTGTGCAGGCTCTAGACTTGGGTGCTGTCTCCTCCAGCCCATGGGTGTGCAGTGAGGACAGGGATGTTCTATTACACTGCTGCCACCTGAGCATGGCAGCCCGAAGACTTTTGTTCCCCCAGCTAATAGAGAGCTCAGCTCCCCCTATCCTCCCATTGAAGGGAAGGATGGGAGCACCCTCATGCTCCCATCAAGCCTGGGCTGCAGAGCTAGAGCTTCTCCCCAGGGTGTAAGTTGCTGCACACCTGTGGGGTAACCACATCTCCAATGCTATTGAGAGCATCGGTCAGTGAGCCAAGTAGCTGTGCCACCTCCTCCACTGCCCACCCACCCCATCAACTCCAGCTGGTCCTAGAAATGCTCCTCTGCCTTTCCAATGCAGCCACTGCGGAGCTCAGAGCAGGGAGTGGGTGGGGCACTGGGGACAGCAAACAAATGTCACCAAGGTCACATCAAGAAAGCCAGGAAGAAACCACCACCCCAAAAGCAAACAGCTGAAGGAGTGCCAAGGAGATTGATCTGACTGCTGGTGCTGCAAAAAAGCTATGAAGAGCCTTTTGCTGTGGTACAGGCAGAGACCTGTGAACCCCTCTGCACCTGGAGCTCTGTGCTTGCCTGTGCAGACACAGCTAGAACCATGTGTCCCTGTGGAAGGTGGGTGCCTGAAGCCCTTGGCTGACCCCAGCTTTACTCCACTCCTCTCCCTGCAGGCACTCACCACACCATTCTCAACACAGAAGCCCAGCTGGTACTTCGAGTCAGGGCGTCGGATCACAGCCGTGGTAACAGGGGGACAATGCACAATATTCAGCGTCACCTCTGTCTGGTGTTTCAGCTCCTGGAAGATGGAATGGGCTTTGTCAGAGCGTTGGAGAGCTATTCAGTGTGGTTAAGACAGGTGATGCAATCATGTTGATCACATGGAGGGCTAAGGATTAGCAACTAGTTTTCAGTGGGAAAACTAAGGCAGACACAGGGATACTGACATGCTTAAATTCATGGAGAACTTGTAAGTCCAGTTCTCAGATTGACCCTGAGACCACAATGTCCTTGCATTCAGCTCCTTCCTGCCTGGGAGGCAGAAGATGGAACAAGTTCTCTTGAAAAGAGGTACCTGCCTCATCACCAACTCTCCTCCTTGAGCAGGGGCCTGCCCCCACACTGCTGCAGCAAGTTTAGTCCCGAGCTTTGTCCTTACTTTGTCACATGTCTTCCTCCCACGCACTAGAGCAGGGACTGTCACAGCCCACAGGGCAGGTATGGCGTCCCACACTCCTGCCTCCTCTGCCCCACAGCCTCCTATGATACATCCAACTCCAAGCTGAATATTGGCAGCACCCTGACATTACAGACACTCCTAGCCCCATTTAGGCTGGTCCCTGTTTCTGCCAGTATTCGCCCTCCTGGCAGAGTGGAGGCAGGAGGCTACCCTGCACACAGCTCTGCAGCTCACCCGGATGATACTCTGGCAGGTGGTGAGAGGCAGCCCCACCAGACTTGTCCCATTGACAGACATGAGGCGGTCTCCGATGCTCAGCTTGCCTGACCTCTCTGCAGGGCCCCCGTGCATCAGGTTGGCAATGACCACTGTGGGCAGGATGGAGCCCCAGCCTGACTCCACGACAGCGATGCCCAGGATCTCCCCCTTCTGCTTCTGGATGCAGACCTAGGTGAGGCACAGATGGGTTACCAGAGTCATGGTACACATGCCCCAGCACCAGACCAGGGTGTCCTGGGCTCACAGCCAGCTGGGATGGTGCCCAGTTTTGTAGGGAGCACATTAGCTGCTCAGGGAGCTGTGGAGGTGACACCACAGAGATGCCAGCAGGTACATCACAATGTCCCCACCGCTCTAAAGCATCTCTTACATCCTTGCAATTCTCCTGCTGGGAGAAGTGGGTAAGCTCTGTGTTGTATTGCTCCTCGTCTTCAAGGGCATGTCTGTACTGGCGAGGGCTCAGCTCACTTGGGTCGATGCTGTTGGCCTCCAGGAAGCGCTGATATGCCACACTGAATGCCTGCCCGATGGCCTGAGTGATGACCTGGGCCTGGGGAAAAAAAGGGGTTGATCATGCCCATGTCTCGGGACCAACAGCATGGCCAAACTGGAGCCAACAGCTGCCAGCACCTTGCAATGACCTGGAGCCCTTTATGGTGCCAGTCCTCCCAGCATTTCTCGATGGGCCCCTCTGTGTTGCAGGGGTGCTCAGGCTGGACTCCTTCCCCTTCTACATGCTCACTGGGAGCCCCCACCACAGAGAGCCAGCGCACCCAGTCATTACAGTAGGACAGGGCCCAGGATCCCAACGCCACCCAGGCCTCCCAAGGGGCTTGCATGTCGCCTCACATCGGCCGAGTGGAAGACATGGCATATCATCTTGTAAAGCCGCTTTGCCTCCGTGACCTCCGACTGCTGAGGCAGTTTCCGGCGTGCCATGAGCACCACGAGGGAGCCAATGTCAGCGATGTAAGAGATGGTCTGGAGGGAGTGATCCATCATGGCCTCCTGGCAAGGGGAACATGCTCAGAAATGTTCAGTCCTCTCTGGCCTGAGGGACCCTGTGGGTAGTCCATGAGCCAGCCAGGCACTGCTACAAACAGGATGGGTTTGGGTTCAAACATCACTGTGCTGGGATGCAGCTCAAACTCCTGGCACATGCTGGGCAGAAACCTTGTCTACATTAAGAGGTACAAACAGCTCCTCTAATCAAGGACTCAGCCACATCCCTAGGTGCTGCTGGGGGACAAGGCAGCTCTACCCTCTTACTAGAAAGCAAACCTTGAAGGAAAGAGCTACAGAAATGTCAAGTCCAGGTTCCTGGAGCTTAGTCTGGGAACCCAGCAACTCCCACAAGGTATAGTTTGCATGAGAAGTCTTGTACAGCTGTGCAGAAAGCTGAGGGACATGACGCATTTGTGTGGGGTGGCTGCGGAGTGACGTGTCTCCTCCCAGATATATATCCTAGTCCACAGACCATCCTTGGACATGACCCTGCCAGCGTGGGTCCAAAGCAGAGATCCCAAGGCCAAACAGGAAGGTTCCAGCAGCCCCAAAGCCATGCAGATGCTCCTGTTCCCCACTCACCTGTGTATCAGCTGTAAGCACCTTGATTCTCTGTGTGGAGACAAACAGATCCACCTCTGTCATGGGCTGGGACTCTCCCTCTGGTGCCTGCAGAAGAAAGCACCCAAGAGAGGTCACTGCTGCTGCCAGGATTCCTCTGGGTCCCCACCCCACAGACGAGGGGTCCCTGGGCAGATCCTGAGCACTGCCCCATGCCAACAAAGGGTCAGGCCGGTGGCCCCCTACCCTCCTGCACCTTGATCCTGTCCACCGCCTCCTGGGCCTGTGCCATGCGGACGCTGGCTGGGGGGTTCCTCTCTGAGACCAGCTGCGTGGAGCCCAGGTATTTTGCCACGAAAATCACACCATCCAGCAGATCCTCTGGGTCGCAAGGGCCTGGAACTGAGGCATTGGGAAGGACTAAGCAGGGGCTGGTCCCCCACCTCTGAAAGCTGAGGTTACCAACTGAAGCCAGGTAAAACCTGGAAAGCGAATACAGTATAGCAATACAGGAATCAGAGAGTTAAAGTCTAAATGCAGGCTTTAAGCAAAAGCAAAAAAACCAGCGTAGGTAATAATTCACTAGGAAACAAGACCCCCTTAGCTGCATTCCTACATACGATAAAGCAGCTCGGTGCTTGGGAGACAGGTTCCTGGCACCACCAGACGACCAACTCTGAACCTAGGGCTGCTTGCCCTTTCTCTTGGGCACACTCTGGCATCCCTCCTTCTCCCTTCTCATACCTGAGCATCCCTCCTCCCTAGTCCCTGAAGTACCCCCATTTGCTCAGCAAAGGCCGAGCCAGGATTGAATGAGCGTTACAGAACCTGCAGCCGTGTGCCCATCCTGCATGAGCACAGAGGCAGCCACCCTGCATTCAGGGTCAAAGCAGGAGGCAGTGGGTCAGGACTCCTGGGTGCTTTTGCTGTTCGAGCATAGAAGAAACTCACCATCTTTGAAGGCCAAGCAGAAGGATGAGGATTCACTGTTCTGCAAAGCAATGAGAGAGCAGATGAGGCACTGTTTGGGATCCCAGGGATTTAGTCTGCCCACCTCATGGCCAGGCTGCCCCCAGAGCACCAAGACAGTGAGGAGTACAGCGTCCTGAGGCCTGAGGGCTGTTTGGACCCACCAGCCTTTTCCCTGGGGCATGCATAAATCAGACAGCCATGCAAGTTATCCTCCTGCATTCAGGGCAGCAGGAGCTAAAGACAGTACTGAGGGCCTTGTCTCGGGACCTCAGTACCGTTGAGGCTCTGTAAGACACAAGGAAAAGACAACCCTGGCTCCCCTCTGCCCCTACCCAAAATCCTACTTGGGATCAAAGTAAGGGGCATTTCCTGTCTCACTGCCACACCATTGCAGACCATGCATGATGCACTCACAGTCATGCTGCCTCGAGGTGGCTGCTTTGCCTCTGGGGCCACAGCAGAAGGCAGGGCCGCCCCAGCTGGCTCTGGGGAACCTTCCCAATTGCCCTCAAAAGTGGAGTCGACCTTGCAGCGCCCCTCTCCATAATACCAGCCACCAGAAGGTCCTTCCTCTGAGCTCTCTGGCCTCTCTAACCCTTCAGGCTTCTCCACAGAGGCCAGTTCCTCCTGAGCCTGCAGCATCTCCAGGTTGGTCCCGGTCAGAACGTTGGAATGGGCCAAGGGCGTCTCAGTGCTGGCCTCAGGCACTCCCCCCTCACAGCACAGGAGGCTCAGCAAGTCCTCACGGTCAGCCTCGGCAAAGAGTAGGCCATGGCAGGGCCGGGAGCAGGCTGAGTGCTGGGCACAGCAGGGCTGTGTCTCCAGGCCCCGGCCCGTGGCCACGTGCAGCGGGCAGGGCCGGCACTTGCCCTGGCACTCCCTATAGCTTTGCTGGGCCTTTTTGCCTGACAGAGTGGCTGTGCCAGGGCTGGAGTAGGGCAGTGGGTCCTGTTCTGAGGCAGGTGAATGGTCAGAGAGGTTGGGGTCCAGGGTCTTGAGCTGGGCCAGCAGGCCTTGGATCTCCGAGGGTTCATCCTCTTCTTCTTTGGTCCACTTGACTCGGCGTGGACAGATGCTAGCCTCGGGGGCCTCATCTAGCTCCATGCCCGTTGTGTCACCACTGTTAGAGGCTCGGGGGTGTCCTGCGTCCCGATGGGTGCTCCTGGCACTGGGTTTCCAGTTAATAGAGCCCTGCAGCTCTGTGTTCACCGTCTCCTCTTCCACCTGTCTTTCCAAGTCCCGACAAAGCTCACTTTGTCCACCTCTACCTCCTCTGAGGTCCGAGGCTGAAGGAGGCCCGGAACTGGGCCCCAGACACTTCCGCTGACCCTCGGGGACGGGCAGGTCCTGCCTGGAGCCGAAACCAGGGAGCAGGGTGCTGAAGTGGGGCCCCTCCGGCTGCCCTCCACCTACAAGGAACTCAGGGGCGCCAGGACGCACGGCCGGCCCTTCCTCTGTGTCCATGGCCGGCGGCTCCGGGGCCTCCTCGCTGCCGAGGTCAGGGGCGGACGACGCAGCCGCCTCGAAATCCATGCTGTTCTCCATGCTGCTCCTGTGGCACCTCGGGGACCGCCCTGGGCGGGGAGGAGCACTCAGGGCGTTGCAGAGGTCAGGGGTGATCCAGGGGAACGAGGCCGGCCCTGGCGCCACCCGGACTCCCCTCTAGCGGCCGGGCGGAACGCAGGCCACGCAGACCCATTCTGGGAACAGACCGTCCTGCCGCCGCTTCCGGCCGCCGCCGCGCATGCGCGGCCCGTACCGGTGTGCCCCGCGACACCCCAGCATGGCTGCCCGCAGGCTGCTGCGGGTGGTGGTGCCGGCGCTGTCTGGGTCGGCCCGCTGCTACGCCAAGAAACCGGGTGAGCCTCGGCGGTGTCCCCTGCTCTGAGCTCGTTCCGCGGTCCTCACCTGCCGTTCTCGGCCCTGTGTCGCAGTCCCCCGCCGTGGTCCTGCGTCCCTCCGGGCCCTTTCCAGTGGCAGCGCTGACGCCTCTCTCCAGGACCTCGCCGCGTGACGTTTGGCCCCGGCGCTGCTGCATTCTGCTCTGACTGAGCCCCCGTCCTTTACCTGCCTACATCTCTGTAGCCCTGTTCTCATCCCTTCTCTTGACGGTGCCCATGTCTCCACAGCTGTGAAGTCCAAGGGCAAGAATGTGGCGAAGGAGGGGCTGAAGGGGCCGGAGGTGTGCACAGACCCTACCATGCTCGCAACCTACGCCATGGGGGTCAATTACTTCAAGGATGGCCCCGAGGTGGCCCTGAAACCTGACTCTGAGTACCCTGAGTGGTAGGTGGTGCCCTGCTCCCCTTCCTGTGCACACAAGTGGGGGTCCCTCCTGGGGTGCCATCCCAGATGCACTGATGACTGTAGGGGAGACTGTTGAGAGGAGGAAAACTGCTGCTTTGCAGCCCAGGCATCTTCCCGGAGGGCCAGAGGAGGAGAACAGGCTGTGCTGTAGATGCGGTGGGTGAGGGGTCTGCAAGTCCTTGTCATGCATTTCCATCGATCCACCCTGTGCTTGTCCCTTTGCCCTTCCTGCTGCTGCCTCACATTCTCTGCATTTGCCCCCAGGCTCTTTAAGATCGACCTCGGGCCCCCCAAGAAGCTGGAGGAGCTGGACCCTGACTCAATTGAGTATTGGAGGCGCTTGCGGAAATACAACACGTGGCACCGCAACAGGTTGAAGAAGGGCAAGAAGTTGTAGGCACTGCAGAGTTCAGGGCACAGGGGCTGCCTTGAGTGCCAGCACAAATGATGCTGGGAGCAGCTCCTGCTTTCAGTCTCTTCTTCTTGCTGTGAACAAGTAATAAAGCTCTGCTGACGCTGATACATGTTACAGAGGGAGGTGTTTTCTTTTGCTGAAGAGGACTGGGTTAGGGAACAGCTAAGCCACCTGGACATCCATAAATCCATGGGTCCTGATGGGATGCACCCACGGGTGCTGAGGGAGCCTGCAGAAGTCATTGCCAGGCCCCTTTCCATCATCTTTAATAAGTTCTGGGGAACAGGAGAGGTGCCTGGGGATTGGAGGAAGGCAAATGTCACTCCAGTCTTCAAAAAGGGCAAGAAGGAGGAGCCGGGTAACTGTAGACTGGTCAGCCTCACCTCCATCCCTGGAATGGTGATGAAACACTTTATCCTTGACTCTGTCTCTAGGCATATCAAGGATAAGGGGGTCATTGGGAGCAGTCAGCATGGGTTTACCAAGGGGAAGTCATGTCTGACCAACCTGATAGCCTTTTATGAGGACATAACCAGGTGGCTAGATGAGGGTAGGGCAGTGGATGTGGTTTATCTTGATTTCAGTAAAGCATTTGACACTGTCTCCAGCTAAGCTGAGCAAGTGTGGTCTGACTGATTGGGTAGAGAGGTGGATTGTGAACTGGTTGAAAGNCTGGGGGTCCTGGTGGATGGAAGGATGACCATGAGCCAGCAGTGTGCTCTTGTGGCCGGGGGGGCCAGTGGGATTCTGAGGTGGATTAGAAGGGGTGTGGCTAGTAGGTCAAGAGAGGTTCTTCTCCCCCTTTACACTACCCTGGTGAGGCCACATCTGGAATATTGTGTCCAGTTCTGGGCCCCTCAGTTTAAGAAGGATAGGGAACTGCTGCAAAGAGTCCAGCACAGAGCCACAGAGATGATGGAGTGGAACATCTTCCTTATGAGGAAAGGCTGAGGGAGCTGGGTCTCTTTAGCTTGGAGAAGAGGAGGCTAAGGGGTGACCTCATCTATGCTTTTAAATATGTGAAGGGTAGGTGTCAGGAGGATGGGGTCAGGCTCTTCTCAGTGAAGCCCAGTGACAGGACAAGAGGCAATGGCTGTAAGCTGAAGCATAGGAGATTCCATGTGAATACACGTAGTAATTTTTTCACAGTAAGGGTGCCAGAGCACTGGCACAGACTGCCCAGAGAGGTTGTGGAGTCTCCTTCTATGGAGGTATTCAAAACCCGTCTGGATGCGCTTCTGTGTGACCTGGTCTAGGGAATCCTGCTGTGGCAGGGGGGTTGCACTAGATGATCTTTCGAGGTCCCTTCCAACTCTTAATATTCTGTGATTCTGTGAACCTTGGTGCAGGTCCCTGCAGCCAGAGGCTGGTGAGGTGCTGAGGCAGCACAGGCCACAAATTCTTAGTGTATTTGCTAAAACAGAAACTCAATTTTTGTTTGTAGAGGAAGTCTACTTCGTCAGATTGGTCCTGCTTTCTAAACAGTCTGCGCTGCGACATCTAGAACTTCAGGGCCCCACAGTGGGGGGGGTCTAGTGGATTTAGGGTAGAGAATGACTTCACTGGTTGTGTCTCCTGAAGGGGGGGGCTTTGGTGGCTGAGCAGCTTGTGCTCCAAGGGGGCAGGAGGACTAGAACCAGTCTCTGATGGGGGTAGCAGGTGAGGTAAGGAGGGACACGGCAGTCTCTCACAATGTCACCACTGTGCCGTGATCTTGCTTCCTTCTCCAGGAGCAGGGGAGCGGTCCTGGCTTGGCTGGGCTGTGTGGTCAAAGCAGACTGTTCCTCATGCTATGAGGGCTTCACTGCCCTGTCCCCACGTCCCCTTAGCCAGCTCTGGCCTGGCAGGGCCCTACAGCTTCCCCTGGGCCTCAGTTCTGCCTGCACAATGGGCTTCCGTGGCTGAAAAGTGCCTGTCTTCTTCGTTCTCTGTCCCAGACTTGCTGCCCTGCAGCAACTTCCTGGGCTTCAGTTCAGCTCCGAGGACAAAGTAGCCACCTGCGAGATCCTCCTTCAGTAAGGAAGGGACAGTGGAACCACAGCAGCAACCCTGATGCTTCACACTCTGTGATAGGGGCCATGGGTCATGCCCAGCTCCCCCTGGGGGCTGTGAAGCAGCCAGGTTGGCAGCTGCAGCAACCGCACGCAGCAGCACAGGAGGCAGCAAAGGAAAGCAGAAATGCTGTGCTGCAGCATGAGGGGGCTGGGGAAGATTTTGGGCTGAACCCTCATTTCCTCTGCGTGAGGCTTAGTGTGCACCCTCAGAGCTGATGGGGCTCAGGCTGGGTCATGTTCAGTAGTGAGTGCCCTGCCCTGCTCTGCCTGTCCTGCAGCTTCCTCCCACATTGCCACCTGCCAGCTTGTCCAGCCCCCCAAACCCAGCAGCAGGTGAGCAGAGGGGGCACTTGAGTCGCTGCCATCTGTCTTGGAGCACCCCTGCTCAGGTGAGTGTTGCCCAGCCACCATGGATGGCTTGGTCCTGGGGGCAAGCACCCATCCGGTGTGGGTCAGTAGGGAGGGACCTAAGGGGAGGAGGAGGGAGCCCATGCCTGGCTGCTGCCCCTGCTCCAGGTGATTCGTGCCATGCTCCTCACTGCCAAACCATTTGCCAGGGTCAAGGGGAGCAGAGGCAGGTCCCCAGCTCTAGGAGCCCCATATGTCCCCCATAACCCCTCTTGAGGGCTCCCTGTGGTAGCCTGGCAGGGCTCATGCTGGCTCCAGAGCCACTACCCAGAGGCCTGATAATGGCAAGGGGCCTGCTGCTGTCCCACTGGGGTCTCTGCCAGAAGGAGAGGGGGCCTCTTGATCAGCCTTCTGTGATGGGTCCTGTTCTCTGTGTCCCCCAAAGGCCCAGGGAAGATTGCAGGGGACATCCCCTCTTTCCAGTTCCTTGGACCCTGTCCCATTAAGATCCCTGTCCTGGAGCTGGGCTAATTTGGCCCTCGCTCAATGCCAGAGGCTGAAGAGTGAGTTGGATCCCCAATGCTACTGTCACAGGTCTCCTGCCATGGAGAGGGGACTTCTGTCACTCTTGGCTGGTTGCTGCAGCCACATCCTGCAGCGCTGACCAGACAGTTCCCAGCACCTCCCAGGGGAGGCCAAAACCCTCCCAGGTTCCTGAGGGGAGATGACCCAATGTCAGCAAGCTTCCTCCTTCCTGAGCCCCCCTGAATCCAGCCAGAGTAGCTCCTGGTGGTGTCCAGTAGGGCACAGGCACCTGCCACCTGCTGACAGCTCTTCCATATCCCCAGATAAGGTGACGGTGGGGCTTGGATGGAATGGGGGACTGGAGCATGCCCATCGGCTCACTGGGTGAGGAGGTGGTGGCCCGGCTCTGTGAGCTCCTGGATAATGCAAGCCGGGGCTGGCGCAAGCTGGCAGAGGTGTCTGGGGTAGAGAAACGCTTCAAGTGCAGGTAGGGTTGAGGGGCACGTCTGGGGGTCTGGCTCCAACCAGGTGACAAAATGCACATGGGCACAGCCCTGCCATGGGCTGGGTAAGGGGTGTATGGCTCCTCAGCCACCCCACGGTGGCCTCAGCCTGGGTTGGGGGCACTGCCAAGTTCTTCAGCAAGGTTCCCTGTCCTCCCCAGTGGGGAGGTGGGCTGCAGTGCTAACCACTGTAGGTGCCTTGCAGTGCAGAGGAGCTGGAGACGTGCTCACTGAAGGTGCTGGAGCCCTGTGGCAGCCCCACAGGCTGCCTCCTGCAGCTCCTGGCTGAGCGTGACTGCACCCTAAAGTACCTCCTGGACTGCCTGGAGAGGATGGGGCATGTGCAGGCCTGCCAGGTCCTCAGCAGTGCTGGTAGGGACACTCAGTGGGGTCCCATGAGTCCTAGAGCAGGGCACTGCAGGACAGCAACTCAGCAGAAGGAAAGTAGGGCAAGATAAGGAGCAGCTCTTTCTGCTAATGGTCTCGTTCTGGGTAGCAGAGCCCTGGGCAGAGTGGGGTGAGATGGGATGGATGGGGGATGATCAATGGGATGTGGCCCAGGGACGGGCTTCAATTGGACAAGATGGGATAGTGTTGGACAAGTTGTAATGGGACAAGAAGGGATGAAATAGGGTGGGGTGGAATTGAACAGGGTATGATGGGACAAGATGGAATGGGGCGGCATCGGGTTGATCAGAGTGGGGTGTAATAGGAAGGAAAGGAGGAAATGGTGTGGGTGGGATGGCACCAAATAGGACAAAGTAGGTTGAGATGACTGGGACAGGGCAGAGTGATGGGGTGGGGTGGGATGGGAGAGGACAGGCAGTTGTGTGCAGGGGTGGGACAGGATATGATGGGACAGGAGAAGGTGGGATTGGATGTAGTGGAATGGTGTGGGTCTACCAGCCCAGGCTGAACTCTCCTCTCCCATAGTCCAGGATATGACCCATATCATGGTGCAGCCGGAGTTGCAGGTGGTGATGGAGGGGATGAAAGTGTCCCTGACCTGCTAGGCAACTGGCCCACCAGGGCTAATGTACCAGTGGTTCTGTGGGAAACAGGAGGTGAAGTCCTGCTGCATCATGTCAGCCATGGCCCCTGGACCCTGTCCATGTTGAGGGCACGCACGTGGGTGGGAGGGAGTCCCTGACTCCTTGGCCCCCTCCTGTTTCATAGGTGCCTGGAGCCACGTCCCCTGAGCTGGTGATCGACATGAGTGCCCTGCCGGGCCAGCCCAAGTGGTACATTTGCAGAGTGAACTGCGGGGCCACCTTTGCCTTCTCCAGGTGGGCCCACGTCCAGGTGGAGAAGAGCAGCATCCCCCGCTCGGGTGAGCCCCAAGATTTGCAGTCCTGGGCCGGTGCCTGTGGGGCACCTCTCACCCCACAGGGACCAGCATAGCTCCCACAGGGCACCCCTCACCCCGTTGGGACTGAAGTGGCTACTGTGGGGCATTGTTTGGTGTGTTGTGCCCTGGCTCAGCTGCAGGGGTCTCTGGGCTTGCTGGGGTGACAGTGCCCATGGAGGAGCTGGATGCCCTGTGACTTTCTTATGCCCACTGGCTCATAGCACCTGCAGGTGCCAGGGCCTACAGGCAAGGGACCTGGGGCTCAGGAGCAGCTCTGCGGAGCCCTGCAGTGGCTAGGTGCTGAATTTGCAACCCTGCCCCATCCTCAGCCAGTGGTTACTGCCCAGCAATGTCAGGGCTGCAGATCCTGCGGCAGCCACAGCCATGCCACCTGTCTGAGGGAGACACGCTGGCACTGGAGTGCAGAGCCATTGGCAACCCCCCACCCCAGTACCAGTGGTTCAGGAACCGGTGCCCGGTGGAGGGTGCACAGGCACCCCGGCTCCAGATATGGTGGGACCCTCAGCACAACACAACACAGCGCGGCGCGGCACGGCACGGCATGGGACTGCACGCCATCCCATCCCACCCCACCCCAGTTGCCTGCTCCATCCCATTGGCAGGTGAAGCTGGTGACGACGGCTGAGCGGGGCAGATATGCTTGCCGTGTGTTCAACCTCTTCCATGAGGTGTGGAGCTGTGAAGTGTACATGGAGATTGGTGAGGGCCCTGGGCAAACTTTCGTGGCTCCCAATCCCACATGGGATATCCTGGCTCTACTGTACCTTCCTGTAAAGCCCTCCTGTGGCTGCCCTGTAGTTTGGGGGCACTTCAGCCCATGCTAGGAGGTGGCATTGCGCTTAGTGGTCCCTGACTTCCTTCTTTGCCACAGGCCCACGGCTCTTTGCCTCTGGAGGCTCCTGGCAGGAGGAGAACAGAGGTAGGTGTAAGTGGGCAGGTCCCTGCTACTCTGCCTGCAGTGGTCTCCAGACACTGTGGGGCCATGGCACAGCACTTCTCTCTTTCCAGGCTCTCCAGAGCATGGCAGCCCCGGTCATCTATATGGTAAGAGCCTACACAGGAAGGTTGGTGATCTTGTGGATCTGTGACCACCGCCAGTGTCACCACTGGCATCCCACAAGGTTCATCTTGGCCAGGGGTGCTTTGGGTGCGGCACATCAGGGAGAGAGGGCCAGTGAGGCAGGGATGTCATGGGGCACCCTGGTACCCAGGGACAGTAACACCAGACACAGCCAGGTGTCACTTCTGTGGGCTGAAGGTAATGGGGACAGCAGGAGCATCCTGCCCTGTCCCCAGCTCTTCGCTCTCCTATCCCATCAGCCACAGATAAAGTGGCCCTGCTGATCAGCAACATGCACTACCTGCACCACAAGCAGCTGAAGGCACCCGTGGTGGATGTGCATGACCTCACTGCCCTCCTCCACCAGCTCAACTTCAAGGTGGTTTCACTGCTGGACCTGTGCAAGGCCGAGATGCAGATGGCTGTCAATGAGTTTCTTCTCCTCCTCGACAAGGGTGTCTATGGTGAGGCAGCACTTGCCGGGGCAGCTCCAGCCTGGGGGCATGGAACTGTGTGGTTTTGTGCTGGAGGGGTCTTGGAGTGCAACCAGCCAAGAAGTGGGCACTGGCAGGTAAAGGTATGTCACTTGCTCTCCATCTCTCCTGGCAGGTTTGCTCTACTACGCTGGGCATGGCTATGAAGATTTTGGCAACAGCTTCATGGTGCCCATCGATGCACCCAGCTCCTACACCTCAGTCCACTGCCTGTGTGTGCAGCAGGTGCTGCAGAGCATGCAGCAGTGCTGCACCAGCCTCAACATCTTCCTGCTTGACATGTGCCACAAGAGGTGACCTGGCCCCGGCTGCTAGCCTGGGGACAAGCTGCAATATGGGCATACCATGGGAACATGGGTGGGTGGCTGGTTCCCAGGGGAGCAGAGCAGGGCACCCCTGGAACCTCATCAAAACCTCTTGACTTTGTCTGGATGCCCTAAAGCATCACTGCCCCAGTTGAGCTGGCAAATGCCACAGTGGGTGGGCAGAGGACGTGGGGCAGCCCCTGAGCCTAGGGTGCCTTGGAGTGGGATCTGAGGGGATGGCAGGTCTCACCTTTGTCCAGCAGCATTTTTTCTCACAGGAACCTCAATGACGACATGATCCCACAGGTCGAGGCTCTGCAGGTCACAGCCAATATCGTCTTCGACTACGCCACGTGGGTCCCCTCCCTCCCACCCTTTAGCATGGGCAGCAGTGCTCTCTGGCTCAGAGCAGGACTAGAGGCACCCCACCACGGCTCAGCCCTGTTTGCTCCATGTCTTTTTGTCCCCTCACATATTGGCAGGGTTGCTCCCTCCAGTCAATGCTAGAGGCGGTGGACAAGAAGCAATGCCCCGGGACAGCGAGATGCCCACAGCACCACTTGGCTTCAGGCAGCACCCAAGTGGATTAAGCTCCAAGGCTTCTTGAGAGCACAGGGATTTGATCTGGTGATGCTTTAAACACCCAGCATCCTGGTCTGGCTCTGTCTTTTCTCCAGCACAGTGGCTGGATGGGTCAACGGGAGAGGGTAGAGCCATGGGTGCCTGGCTCTGGCTTCCCCAGGAGTGTCAGTCTGGTGGGGGCCAGTTTCCTGGGGGAGTGACAGAGCCCACGATGGAACCAACCATTGCCCCATGCCTGCAGGTGTGTGGATGCCGAAGCCTATGAGCTGAGCCAGGGTGAGCTCTCCAATGGCATCTTTGTCACCTTCCTTAAACACTGGCTGCTGGAGGATGAGAAGATCACAGTGCTGTTGGACAAGGTGGCTGAGGGTAAGTGGGGTGTGGCAAGGGACAATCCCTCTGGCAGCCCGCACTGATCCCCCCAGTGCCCTCTGCAGACATGGGCACGCTGGAGATCACACGGAGCTGGCAGGCACTGGAGCTCCGCAGCAACCTCTCAGAAAGACGAGCTCTAACAGACCCCATCTGCCCCTTGGGCCAGGATGAATCTTCTGCGAGGAACCTACATTGGGCCAAGGCTCATGGTGAGAGTCACAGCATTGCTGCCCTGTCTGGAGCTGGCACCTGGGAGGGGACAGCAATGAGTCGCAGGGAGAGGTGGTGGGCAGCACCTGCTGCTGAGTTTCTCCTACCTGACAGCAGGAGCATTATGGTGCCATCCCTGTTCCAGGGTGACACTGATAGTCACCTTACCCGCAGGTGCCACTCCAGCCCCAAGCACCTGCAGGCACCAGCCCTGTGCTCTCTGTCCTCTCCCCAGTCCTGCCTGAGAGCCAGCATCTCTTCTTCGACTGTGGTGTCACTGTCCAACTGGGCTTTGCCGCTGAGTTCTCCAACATCATGATCATTTACACTTGTGTGGTGGCCACCCCCAAGGACATTGCCAAACGTCAGACCATGCTCACTGACATACCCCAGGTGAGAGCATGCTGCAGAAATCTGCACTGGGGCAATGCCAGTGAATAGGGTGGGGAGAACCATGGTGATTTCCATGGCTGGTTTTCTGTGGCAGGAACTGGATGTGGACCTCAAATGCACCAACAAGGAAAGTCCAGAGGAGGTGGGCAGCCTGCTGGCGCCTGCATGGAGCCTTGGCTGCCCCTCTTGCTGGCTTTACAGCCGGCTCTGTGGCTTGCAGAAGCTGCAGGTAAGAGTAGCACCGGGTGGGGGGCCTATGCCAGGGGTAAAGCATGGGTGCAGCTGTGGCTCAGGGCAGGTGCCCATGCTGCTGATGCCCCCACAGCAGGAGCTGGCATTCACTGTCTGCCTGCAGTACCGCTACTATGGCATGGATGACTTCGTGGAGGAGAGGAGGAAGGTGAACGTGGGAAAGCCTCTCGTTGCCAAACTCAACCTGTAGCTGGCAGCTTCCCCCTTGCCACATGGCAGCCCCCTCTCCACCTCTTCCCCAGGAAGCTGGAGGGCAGCAGAGAGCTCCTGGATCAACACCCCTGAGGAGAACCTGAGCCCCGAGGTCCCCAGCTCCCACACCCTGTAGAGGGACAGCACAACCTCCTTGCTCCCCTTGTCACTGCAGTCCCCTGGGGCTATGTCTGTCCTGCTAGGGGCGTAGGGGCTGTAAGGGACAGAGGAGACGTGGGGTGGTGGACACCAGGAGAGGGTGAGCACATCCTGGCCTGTGCCAGAGGATGCGATGCTCTCTGCGTGGCACAGCTGAGACCCTTGGCACAGAGGTCTGTGTGCATAGAGGAGAGTGCTGTCTTGTGTACAGAGCATTGCAACTGCAGGTACAGGCAGCGGCAGCCCCATGTCCCCTGGCATAATGCTACCAGCCTTGTGTGCCCTGTCATTGGCAGTGCTAGCCCTGTGTGCCAGGACAGTGCCAGAACTATAAACAGGGCACTTCCAGCCTCATGTCTCTTCACATGGCAGTGCCAGCTGGGAGCCCAGGGGACAGAGTGCCCCCTATGACTCAGCTGGCACGACGTGTTGCACTGGGGCAGGGTTGACTTCATCCTGGCCTAGGAGAAATAGAGAGAAATAAGCAGATTAGGGGGCAAATCCTGGAGGAGGAGATTAATGGTGGTGGGAGCGGGAAAGCTCCTGCCTTGCCACAAGGGGCTGGGAGAACCCCCAGGTCTCCCTAGCGCTCCCAGCAGCACCTAGTCCCATAACACCCAATGCTGGCCTCATCTGGCAGCGAGCAATTTCAGGACAGTATTGGGATCTGTAGGGGGAAGGAAGTCCATGTTTACCTGGATTTTTCTCAAACAATGGCCCCATGTGCCCAAATGGCCCCAAATGACATAGTATGGGCTTCACTGGGTCTCAACTGGGGAAAGCACCAATGAAGAGGAAAAGGCACGTGGCTTGATGGCCCTACGGCTTTCCCACAATTAAATAGCTTTCTTTGGCCAGAAATATTGCCTGTTTCTGCACTATGCATAGCACAGCACCGGGGAGCCCATGGGAGGGAAGGAGCAACTGTCCCCTCCTGCAGGGGTACCCCAACATCCCCATCATGAAGCCCTGGCATGTCCCAGTGCCACTCCATGCAAATTAGCCCATTTAAAGAAGTCACATAACCCACCAACCCCAGGGACCCAGTTTGATGTGTCCACATGCCAGGGCCTCTACATGCCCTCGCTTTTGGGTGGCAGTTGCCAGACTGGGAGAGAAGCACCCTTGCCCCAATTAGGCTCCCATCAAACAGGTCGGGGGGTGCCGAGCCCCCTGCTCTCTGCACCAGCCAGCCTTTGTTGGTGTTCAGGAGGCCGAGGGGTGCCCCAGGCTGGCGCCAGCCTCGACAATTATGTCATGTGAAAAGCGCAGCCCCCATTGAGCGCGTCCCTTCCCCTGGATCAAACCCCATTACTTCCGCAGCCCTTGCTTCATTATCTCCCTGCCGGAGCAGGCCTCTGCTAGGCTGCTTCACCTCGGCCTTGGCCCATTAGCCAGGCTGGGGAGCAGGGGGAGCATCGATTATGTGTTTAATGGCTTGTTAAAGGTTTAATTGCCACTAACGAAGCAGAGGAGCAGCAGCAGCCGGGGGACGGAGGACAAGAAGGTCTCACCAGGGTCAGTGCCTTGGCTGGCCTGGTGGCATCCGGGCCAGTCCTGCTTGACCTTGGGGCTGTGTGGACCTCAGAATCTGGCCCCTGGCCTGTTGGATTCGGGTAGGGGAGCTGCAGCTGTGACTGGGGGTACTGGTGCTGAGCAGGGTCTGGCCTACGCAGGGACACGGGGACATAATGTGGAAGGAGCTGCCCCAGCAAAGCCCTGGTTTGTAGCTGCCGTTGGTCCAAAGCAGAAAGATTTTCTGGGGAAACAGCTCATTTTGGTGGGGGGAGTGTCACCGCTTGCCTTGCTTCCCCAGGTACCCAGGACCTGGGGCACACCAGGATAACCTCAGAAACACAGGGCAGCTGCTCTCCCAGGGCTGAGCCCCTGTCTCTCGCTGTCCTGAATGTGCTTCAGCACCTCAAAGCCAGTGGGGGCTCAGCCATCTCCACTGGGTCTGTGCTGGCCCTTGCCACCTCTGTGAGGGTGCTGATGACATTCACTGTGCCTCAAGCCCCAGTATGCAGGCAGGGTCCCCCTGAGGCTGCAGAGCCAGGCTGAGGACCCCCAGCAACTTGCTGCCTGGCCACCAACACCTTACTCCTGCCTGGCAGGAACCAATGGCAAAGGATAAATCAGGCTTTGGTGCACTGCACTGCTCCCACTGTGAGGACCCTAGGGCTCGCAGCTGGCCCCTTCCTCTAGCCAGCCCTGGCTGGGGGCTCCGGGGGTCTCACTAGCACAATTATGGCAGCTTGCTGCCACCAACATGTGGCCAAGTGGCCATCACTGGAGTGCAATTAGGGCAGTGGGTGGTGGGGGCAGCCCCCAGGGATGACTGAGCAGGTGCCCCTTGACGAGCCGCTGAGGACATGGTGCGGCACAAACCTGGTCCCAGCCTGCAGCTGGGGCTGGATCAGGTCATGCAACATCCACTCAGAAAGCTCATTCTCAGCAAAGTCTCAGCAGCCCCAGCACACTAACTAGCAACACTGCTAAAGAGCAGCATGGCGAGCAGGGCCCTCACAGTACCTGACTCCAGCATGCAGTAACTGTTCAGCTTATCTCTTTACTCACAGTACAACCATCTTCTTGGTACTGGTGCATCTACTGGCACAACCAGTGTTGTGCCCTAATGTGACTAAAAAAAAAAAAAATCTCCCCAAGTACTCCCTATGAAACTAGAGCTTTTCTGTTCAGTTTTTTTTTTTTTTCAGATCTGCAGCATTAAAAAAAATAACAATGGGAAGGGGAAGGGGTGTAGAGAAAGGAGGTGTCGAAAAGGAAGCAGTGGGTGATCCAGTGGCAGGGTGGGCTGCCTGAGCCTTGGCCAGATCCTCAGTCTGGGCCAGTGCCTTGGTAAGGCAGAGGGGCCATGGGTGGCAGCCAGGGTGCTCACCTGTTGCAGGGATCCCACCAGCACCCCAGCTCACTCCCCTGCCACTGACACTGCTGGCTCAGCAGGGGGGAAGATGCAGCTGAGCATCCCTGCACTGCACTGGCTTTAGTCCTGCAGAGCATCCCATCATCACCCCCCTCACCAGCCCCAGGGCCAAGCTGATGGTGGGGGCAGTAGCTGGGGGCTGGCAGGGATGGAGGGGAGCATTCATCAAATGGGCTGCCAGGTCTTGTCAATGGTCTGAATGTGCTCCTTGGCTTTCATGCGGAGAGAGGCGATGCTGGAGCTCCTCTGGTCCACCTCCTCCAGCGGGTACTTGTCCACAAAGGTTGTGCTGCACTGGTAGGGTGCAGGGCCCATGGGCTGCATACCCTGTGCCATTGGCGGGGGGGTGTTGAGGAAGGAGTGCCCGCCGTAGGGGGGCTGCAGGGCCTGGGGGGCTCCCATGAAGCCAGGGATGCTGTGGACCGTAGTGGCGCTGGAGATGGGGGATGTCAGCCATGGGTCGAGTGGGAGGGAGTTACTCATGGGCCCCACGTTTGGTGTCATGGGGGGCCGGTTGAAGGAAAGCACGGGGGTGTCATGAAGCTTCATGGAGCTGGCCTCCATCTTCTCCTGCCGCCTCCACTTGGCTCGTCGGTTCTGGAACCAGACCTGTGAGGTGAGAGCCAGGGTGAGCCCCACCATGTCAATCTGGTCCTTCACAGTGTACCCCAATTGCTGTGTCCCGTGTGGGCTGTTCCCATGCAGGGTGCTGCATGTTCTGTGCCTATTGTGCTGCATGCCACACAGGGTCCCTTGCATGGAGTACTCCAGGTGGGGTGTCCTTTATGGGGTATCCCATCTCACATAAAGTGCCCTGTGTGCTGGGTCCCACATGGAATGCCCCATAGGGTTCCCTCAACCCCCAACATACCATGTACCTCTGCCAAACCTTTCCCACAAACCCCAGAGACTGAGGATATCTCTGAGGTGTGGAAAGTGAGAGGTGTCATGACAGAGCCCTTGACCTCACTGCTCCATGGGAATGCACAGCCTTGGGCCCACAGACACCTGTACCCATCCTCAGTATAATGTTTTCTGGCCCTCAGTAATAGCTTTTGGATGCCAAACTACCAATGTTGCACCAGAACTGAGCAGGACCAAAAGGGACCAGTGAGCTGAGGCCAGTGGTGATTTCTTGCCCCATGAGATCTTCTTAGAGCACTGGTCCCCACAGCCCTCAGCAACACAGAGCACAGGCTGTCTGCCATGCAATGCAAAGGAATGAAGATGAATGGCTGAGGTGTGAAGAGGATGTCTCCCATGAGCTGGTCACAGCTTTTGGTGGACACTGCCTATACTGGTGCAAACTTCATGTCCAAAGAGCAGTAAAGGCGAAGGGTCCAGAGGACAAGTCTTCTGAGAAGCAACTGAGGGAACTGGAGATTGTTTACTTGGAAAAAAGGAGGCTCAGGGGAGACCTTCTCACTCTCTACAGCTCCCTGAAAGGAGGTTTGAGCAAGGTAGGGGGCATGTTGGTCTCTTCTCCCAAGTAACAAGTGATAGGACAAGAGGAAACAGCCTCAAGTTGCACCAGGGGAAGTTTAGGTTGGACATGAGGAAAAATTTCTTCACCCAAAAGGTTGTCAAGCCCTGGAACAGGCTGCCCAAGAAAGTGATGGAGTTATCATCCTTGGAGTGATTTAAGAGATACATAGATGTGGTACTTGGGCACATGGTTTAGTGGTAACTTGGCAGTGCTGGGCTAACGGTTGGACTCCATGGTCTTTCCAACCTAAATGATTCTATAAAATTGGTTATTGCTCAGAGAGCTCAGCAAAGGTCTCTGTATAGTCTGAACCTTCCCAGAAAAAGGCTACGTTGTCTTGGACTGGGGCTGAGGCCTTGGAAACTCAGTTCATTTGTAAGGGGATTACCGCTTTGCTTCACAGTGGGTTTGTCACTTATTCAGCTCCCTGACCCTTTCCCTCTCTCTTTGTCAGTCCCAGGGATGGTGAGGAGCAGATTGGTAGACCCCAGACTCTTCCCCCACAGAGCTTTCACCTTCAGCCCAGGGAAAGATACCTCCCCAGCCCTCTCACCATTCTGAAACTGTCCTGCTCTGACAAGTGTAAAACCCCCAAATCCCTGAGGATCTTGTACTTTCTGGAAATGGGAAGACCTGGAAATGGTCACACAAGTGTCTGAGGTTTGGCTACATTTCTGTGGGATCAGCTGGAGGGATACAAGTGGGATCAGCTGGAGGGGTGGGAGCAGCTGGCACTGGCAGGGAAAAAAAATCTCTAAAAAACATCTCCCTCCCCAAACAGAGCCTCTGGCATGTTGGCTGAACTGGAATCTCAAGAGGGAATGAGGCTCAGCCATTAAATTCTTTTTTCTGGTTTTGACAGGAGCAGCCAGCAATGTGGAGATGCTGCTCCTGTCTTGAGCAATGGGGAAACTGAGGCACAGAGCAAGGCAGCAACAATGGAGCTGGGGTCAGAGAAAAGATCTCCAGCGCCAACATGGTCCCTCTGTCACAGCCCAGGGGAGGGGTGCAGGGTGATGGGGCTACCAGTTGTCCTCCTTACCTGCACGCGGACCTCTGGCAGGTTGACCTTCATGGCCAGCTCCTCCCGGCTGTAGACGTCGGGGTAGTGGGACTTCTCGAAGGCGCGCTCCAGCTCGTGCAGCTGGTAGGTGGTGAAGGTGGTGCGGTTCCTCCGGTGCTTCTTCTTGGGCTGCTCCTCCTCAGTGGCAGCTGGCGGGGTGCCCTCACTGTCGCCCGGCTTCCTCAGCTCGCCCAGGTCCCCCTCACACTTATTCAGGAACATGGTGGCACCTGCAAGGGGACCATGGGGTTTAGTTGGGGCACAGGGACATTGGACCACCCCCCATGCATCCCCAGGCTGGGGATGGATGGATGGGAGGGTGGGGCAGTCCCACAAACAGGTTATGCAAAGGCATAATCCTCTCTTTCTGCTGCAGTGTTATCCTGGGTCTTTGGTGTCCTAGGGACAGACCCAGGTTCCTGGGGACAGGTGGACTGGGCACCCTGTGCTTGGGTCTGCTGTAAGATGCAACCAGACCAATGTACCTATCCAAAGCTAAAAGTCAAATTTCACCCGAAGAGGAGGATTTTACAAAAGCACTGTCACTGAAAGCTGACTCGACATCTCTCCTGCCCTGGCAAGAAGGGGACCAAACCAAGGTCAGCTCCCTCCTTCCAGGCCAGCTACTCTCCTTCAGTCCCTCTTCCCCATGGGCTGTGAGTCTGGCCATCAGCCACTGGAAGACTCGGTGCTCACCCTCAAGCATGGCTAGAGTGACCTGGCAGCATTCCCCAGCTATGAACTTTTTTCCTGCGTGCTTATAAGCATTTTCAGCCCTTGCAATGTTTCATCTTCAAACTTTTTATCTGGCATCTAAAATTGTCCTGCAGTATTTGCTGGAGATTAGGGGTTCCTTTCTACCACAAGGAAGTAGGCAAATGTGGAAATGGGGAGAAAGGTGCTGAACTGTCCAGACCCACTGGCAAAAATTCACCCAAATGGGTGTGGGAAGGGAAAGGGAACTTTAATTATTTCTGGGGGATAATATATGGAGGTTCTGAGAGGGTGGCATGCAGGGGCTGGGTGTAGAGTGTTGCTCAGGCTGTGCACAGCAGTTGTCTGTGCACAACTTGCATGGGTAGGGCCTGTGTGAGTGGTGGGCAGTGCAGGTGTGACCAGTGCATCTGCAGTAGGTGCGTGGAATGGGTGCAGTGTGTGTCTGCCTGCGTGGACAGAGGTGAGGTGCTTGGAGTGCATGCAGAGCTGTGCACAGGGAGGTGTGGGAGAACACATATGCAGTGGACTGAGTGCGGGGTTGAACATGAGAAGTGTGGGGGGGTGTGTGTCCATGTGCGTGTGCAAAGCAGTTTGTGTTTCATGCCCACCATGTGCAAGGTGCACAGTGTGGGTGCAGTGTGCAGTGCCCAGTATGCAGTGTCTGGGTGCCATGCCTGCAGCTCACAGGACACAGCACACCTGAGCAGTGTGTGCAGTGTGTGAAGTGTGTGAAGTGTGTGCAGTGTGTGAAGTATAAGCCGCTCAGCTTGTGTGCATGGAGTGCAGCATGTGGAGGACATGTGCAGTGTGTAGGCACAGTCTGAATCCAAGCAGAGTAGCTGTGGGCACGCAGTGCATGCAGTGTGTGTGCAGTGCGTGTGTAACATCCGCACTGTGTGTGCAGTGCACACAGTGCATGCAATGGAGGTGCATGCAGAGTACGCAGCACATGACATGCAGTGCTGTGCACACTGTGCATTCGTGGGCACAGCATATGTAGTGTCTGTGTATACAGCATGTGCGGTGCACCCAGTATGTGCAGTGGGCGCCCAATGACTGGTGATGCTGTGCCCAGCACCTCTGCAGCATGCTTAGAGCCTGTACCCTCTGTGTGCAGTGTGTGCAGGGCAGTAGGTGCAGCATGCATAACGCAGGCAGCACACGCTGTGCATGCCAGGTGGGCAGTGCAGCATATGTAGAGTGACTTGCATGTGCAGTGTGTGCATGTGGCAGCACTGTGCATGCAGTGTGCAAGCATGTGTGGGTTTGGGAGCTGCTGGACCCCCAGGACACTCCACATACTTTCACATGGTGTGCTGTAGCCTCTGGGGCTCTGGATGGATCTGGGTCCAGCCCTGCAGCTACAGAGGGGCTACAGTCTTAGGGTGCCCCGGGAGGAGCCACAAGCCAAGACAAAGGTATTGGATGCTGCACTCTGAAGTGTCCCGAGTGAGTGGGTGCGTGGGGGAGCAGGGGTCTCATTGTCACCATGTGAGCATCACAGCATGTACTGGGTCTGGGGACACAAGGAGGGGAGAGGGTGTCCTGCCACTATCCCATTCTCACTCACCTGTTTCTCATTTGTGCAGCTCTGCACCTGCAAGGAGAGGGGAAAAGGGGTGAGCACGCAGAGCCCCCACCTGGGGCATGGACACACCGGGGGACCCAGCATCCCATTAGAGCTCCCTGACTGCCCTGCACTGCCGTGTTCCTCATCCCCACAGAGCAATGGGGCAGCGCTGGGGCTGTGGAGGGATTGAGGGGAGCTGGGGCAACGGGAATGGGTGAGATAGGCACTGGCAAGGGGGAATGGCTGAGACAGGAGGGACTGGGGACAAAATGGGTCAGGAGGAGAGAAAAGTTGGAGCTGGCTGTGGGGGGAGAGGGACAAGGTGCAGTGGTGGAGGTCAGGGACAGGGCTGGGAGCAGCCTCCATTGTCCCCCAACGTTGACCTCATCTGGAAGCAAAGCAAGTTAAAACCCCCTGAGAAACAGAACAAACCCTGGCGTTGGAGCAGGAATGAAGCGAATAACAACAAAATAGCTTGGAGGGACCCGGCAGCGGGGTGGCAGCACAGGACCCTGCGGGATGGGAGGTTGTGAGGGCTGGGCCCCAACCCCAACCCTCCACCTTCACCCTCCTCTGCCTCAGCCTGGACAGGAGCACGCTTGTCCCTGGGTTTGGAATAGGGGATCCCACTGGGGGTGTCCTGGGGGACCTTGTCGACAGCCACTTCGTGGTCCCCGTCCTCCAGGGACTGGCCCCAGGAGGCCCTGATCCTTTGCCATGGTATATTGGGAATCCTGCCTAAAAGAGGCAGTGCCAAGAGTGTGCTATGGGGAGAGCTGTCTGCTTGCTCCTGTCAGACATTTTCCTGCAGCCACTGTCATCCCAGTAGCAATTTTTGGGTTTAAGCCCTTAAGCTTTAAAACTGTGCTGAAACCACAAGGACCCGAAGCCTCAGGAGGGTTTTCCTTGCATCTACTCGACCCCTCGACCAGCGGTTTTCCTGTGGGGGCTGCCAGCCAGAGCGGGATGGTGTCTGTTGTTAAAGACACCCAAAAAGGCAACAGAAACAGCATCGAACCCTGGGTGAAGTGGAAAAAAAATTGCTTCACTGGTGCCAGAAAGCAGCAGAACATCAGTGAGGACAGGTGACCTCCCCCGTCAGTGGGGCACATGGAGACAACAGCCTGGGGACAGCCCCGGCTTTCGCTGAGTCCCATTTTTTTGACTTTGAAAGCCCATCTGGGTGCCAGGACTTGGCCCCCTGGCCTCTGGCCACCAGGAATGGGCTGTTTGCTGTGGCCAGTGTGGGCAGTGGGGAGCCATGGGTGGCTCCTGCCCACTGCCACCGGGTGTAAATCAGTGCTAGTGATGCTGGTATGTGCCTGGCACCCACTCCCAAGCCCCCAGAGAAGGGTGCCAGCCCCGGCCCTGGCCCAAGGCACACCCCAGGGACATCCGCTCCATTTTTCAGCATCTTCCCCCAGTGATTCCTCCCAAATCGGAATAAAATGGCATTACCTGCTGGGCCCAACTCGGCTTTTCCAGAAGTATTTAACTTTGCCGGTCCCTCCTGGGAACCAAACAAGCGGCTCAACCTCACCAATCTCGCAGCTTTGGCAGCCAAAGTTGCCTCTAGTCTTCTTATTTGTCACAGAACCGCCACGCTAAAGCTCGGGAGAATCTTTATTTAGTGTTGCAGATGTCACCAAGGCACCGCAGATTGGAAATGAGTCCAAAGGATTAAGACGAGGTTATTAATTGGAGGCCTTCCCCTTTAAGAATGATTGACAGTTACTTTCTGGACAAGTAATTGCTCTAAATGTCCCCCCAGCGCGGGTACGGGGGGGCGGCAGCGGACAAAGCCCCGAACTGCCTTCCCCACTCAGATTGTCTCCCCACAAAGGCGTCCTGCTGGAGTTTGCCTTGTAATCCCCTCATTATGGGCGAGGAAAAAGAATTAGAAACAGGGGGAGCGGAGAAGAAAGGCCGGGGCGGTGAGGGGGAGGGCGGAGGATTTCCTTCGGCTGCGGAGGCTCTGCCCTGGCTATGAGGTCCGGGGCAGGCGCCCCAGGCCTCGGCGGGATGGGGATGCTGCGGTAGTGGTGTCGTCCCCACTGGATGGGCATGGCGAACCTGGGGGTGGCCCCGGTGACAGCATGTGTGGCCCCGCGGGCTCCTGGCGATGCTGCCTGTAGCGTCCTGCCTGCGTGGGGACCAGGGATGGTGAGTGGGTGTGGGGACAGGTGTGACAGGAAGCAATGGGCACTGGGTCTGAGAACAGAGCTGAGGAGCAGACATAGAGTCTTCCTGTGAGGACTGTGTGTGGGGACTCGATCTGGTGTCTGGGGACCAGGTACGGGGTCTGGGTGTGGCAACCAGGTATGAGGATCAGGTGCAGGGTCCAGCCATAGGGCACAGGCACCCTGAACAGCCTCAGGTGCCTGGTATGGGCAGTAGGCATGAGGAACAGCCATGGGGATCAGGGGTACTGACCAGGCAGGAGGAACAAGAGTGGGGACCAGCCATGGGGAGCAGGCATTGGGCACTGTCCAAGGGATCAGGCACGGGGATAATTTATGGATTGGGGACAGGGACCATGCAAAAGGACACCCTGTGGTCCCCAGTTGCAGGGTCCAGCTGTGGGGACCATCCTTTGTGGATGCCCATCCGCCCAGGCTATGGTGGTGTGGGGCAGAGGCAGCTGGGCTGGAGGGCAGAAATAGTCTCTGCTCCTGGGACCCTGGCCCAAGGAACAATGAGAACATAGTGATGGGGATTTTGGGGCACTCTGGATGAGAGGTGTTCAGTGCTGCCCAGATGCCCCCATCCTGCTGGGTGGGTTTTGCCCTTTTCATTCTCAGTTCACTTTTACTTTCTCCCAAAAGCCTCTTCCTGCCACCTGCAAAGTCTGTCACCCCCAACCACAATCTCGGCTTCCTCCCACTCCCTTCCTCTCCTTGCACATGTTCCCCTTTCAGATGGCAAATGTAACAGCAGGGTTTTTAGACCCCTCCACCCTGTGTGGGGTGGCTGCTGGCCTCATGCAGGTCTATGCTCTCTACACTGGACCCACCACCAGCGGGACCCTGCAGCCGCCTCTGTGTCCCAGTTTGGGGCCCAGGGACATCACAACTTCACCTGCCCTATCTGACACCACTCTGGGGGCAGTGTGATGTCGCCTTGAGGGTGACATGGCACCAAACTGGGGACAGCATGGCCCCATATGAGGGATGACATGACAAGCCCTGGGGGGCCACACAGCTGGCTGCTGGGGACAGGGTGACATCTCATGCCACATTGCTTACTGCCAGGTCCCCACCTGCAGCAGGGGTATGTAGGGGTTGTCGTCTTCAGAGGAATCTGGGGGACATCCCTGGGTGAAGGGAGAACATTTGTGTCCAGGGGTGCAAACAGGCACCTGCTCCTGTTGTTCCCACTTGCCCAGGGCCATTCACTTGTGCCCACACTAGCCACCACAGTGGGCACAGGAACCAGATACCCCTCAACGGTGGCCCTCAGTGGCTTCCCTCGGGATTAGCCTCAGTGTCAGTGGGCACAGGGAGGTGCCACTGTGCCAGGCAGTGAGGTCCCTGAGGCGCCAGGGCTGGTTTTAGGGGCAAGGGCTGCCCAGTTCCCTGGCTCTGGTGTTGCCCATGGGCAGTGTGCCGACCCTGCTGACAGACTTAAGGTGTTGGCTCGCATGGGGTGGGGGAGGCCAGCAGGCTTATTTGCCAAATGATTATAATTGCCTTTTAGCAGCAGCTAGCAAATTGATTTGCTTCCTCGTCCAAGGCTCGTAATCGCTTCATCACTTTAAAATATTAATGCTATACTTCTTTGCTAGTTTCCCAATTACCCTAATTGAAGGCAAATTGGTTAAGAAGGTGCAATGCAGAGTATCAGGGGGTTTAGTTCACTCAAATGACAGTTTTAAACCTCCCTAATCCTATTAGCAGGCAAAGCTGCTAACGCTTAGAGACGCTGCGTCAGCTTACCGGGATGGTGGGGCTGAAGGCAGGGGTCGGGGTGGGGGGCGGCCGGGGGCCACGGGCCTCACGTGACCAGCTTGGCCAGGGATTTATCACTTTTTTAGTTCATTAAGAGGCCTTGGGCAGGCAGGGAGGCGGCAGGGGTGACCCAAAAGGGTGCTGAGCGTGAGGCAGGTGGCAGTGTGGGGAGGGCAGAGGGGGGAAGCATGATTAGCCAAGGAGACCTGGCAGAGGGTCCTGACCCAAATCCCAGCCAGGGCTGAGAGCCCCTGTACAGCCCCACTGGGAGCGCTGGGAGCTGGGCTTCCTGTCGGTGCAGGATTGAGCCCCGTTGTGGAGCAGAGGTGGAGGAACCTCCCTTGATGGAGCACGTTGGGGCCCTTGGTGCCACCGTTCCAGCAGCTGGCACTCAGTGTTGAGCTCCAGCTCTGGGGAGAGTAGAGACGTGAGGTGGGAATGGGGTTGTGCCAGGTGCCATGGCTGCTCCAACCCATCAGGGACCTTGCTGGGGGACTGGTGGGGATGTGGGCAACCCCATCCCATGCAATGCAGGTGGACTTTTGTACCCAGATGGGAGATTTTACAAGTTCTGAAGAAAGGCTGGACAGCAGGAATGGTAGTGACAGCAGGGACAGTGGGGATGAGAGGGACAGGAGGGAAGGCAGGGTCAGCCAGGCCACTGAACATGAGGTGACTCCCAGGTATCAAGCCCTGATGTGCCTGTCACATACTTCTGAGGATGCTCCAGTAGTGACCAGCCCGTTTGCTGGTACCTAGAAGAGTGAGCACCTGTAGGGGATCTGAGCACCTCATGCACACTGGGACCTCCTTGCTGGAGCTCCTACAGCTCCAGGTGCTTCAGCTGGGGTGGCTGAGACCTGTGACTCTTGTGATAGCAATGAGATCCACTGCACAACTCCCACCCCACCTGCACTGGCTTCAGCCGCCCCCTCCCAGCCCCACTACTCCAGCCACGGGCAGCCAAGCCAGGGGCGCAGGCCTTTCCGGAGCAGATGGCCCCGGCTTGGGGAGGACGGAGGCGGCTCAGCGCGTCCTTTCTTTCATGCGAACACAGCGTGATTCCCCCAGCGGCTCGAGAGGTGCCACTGGGGCCAGCACTGGTGGTACATTTTGCAAGGGTTCAGCTAGCTTAGTCTTCGGGGACAGGCGACTCAGGCAGATTAGTCCTCACTAAAATAGGCAGGTATTAGTGATCTCAGCAGCCCCCAGCCTTCCGGTGCGGCAGCATTTAAGCCAGTGCCACAGCCGAACGCTTAGGAAGAAGGAGCAAGGCCCCAGAGGGGCAAGAAACATTGAGGCACCCTGGCCAAAGGGACCCCCTACGTGCTTGCTTGAGGATTCTCAAGGATGGGTTAAATGCTGCCACCCTTTGTTCTGTTGCTGGTGTTGCCCCCAAAGGATGCCTTGGGAGGGGCATTAAGTGCCTCTGGCTCTCATGCACCATTGGGGTGCAGCCATGTCTGGGGGCTGCTGCAGAAGAGGGGGATGGATCCAGTGGCTAAGCATAATGGGCTGTTTGCTGTCTCGAGAGCACGTGGGGCAGTTCTGCTGCAGCAGTGTCATTCCGTCCTTCCCTCTGCCCAGGACAGGGTTCTTGTGGATGAGGGGTGTGGCAGGAAGACCGGATTGATGCCAGCAAATGCCACATTTATTGAGCCAAATGGTGTGCAAAGCTCCATGGCTGGGGGTGATGGAGCATCAGGGATAACTGCCCGCTCCATCTGGGGGCTCACACCAGGGCCATCATGGGGAGGGACGTGGCCAGCTTAGCTAGAAGAGACCCAGACATCCTGCCTCCCAGCATGCACCCAGTGCACCCCAGAAAAGCAACAGGGAATAGTTTTGGGGAGGAACCCCCACCCCCAGGTAATGGCACCCCTTACACATCCCATCACTCCCAGGTGCACAGGCTGAGCCCCAGTGCTGGCAGCGTCAGCTGCCCACAGGGCCCTAGGCAGCAATGCTACATCAGGGTACACTTCTCCTTTACCTTGTCCACACTGCCCAGCACACGGTTCCGCAGCACAGTCGGGTCCACATCCTGCAGCTTTGTCAGGAAGGCAAAAGCCCCTGTGCTGCCATGCTCCTTCTCCTTGCTTTGCACAGTGGCAGGCAGTTCCTGTGGCAGCTCCACCGTGCTATTGGCCATGTGAGGAAGAGCAGGTCCCTTGGAGGCAGACAGGCAATGCAGGAATGCTGGGGGGATGTGGGGCTGTGCAGTGCCAGATTTGGACAGCCAGCCAGACACGCAGGCAGGCAGATAGTGCAGATGAAGACAGCAGCCGTTTGCTGCCCTCTTCAGGAACAGTCTTCCACCCCAGAGGAGTCCAGTAGCCACTGAGCCTGAGGCTGTTCCCGGTGATGGAGAGTGCAGGGGAAGATCCCCGAGGTCTCACCACAGGTGAGCTGGTCCTCACCTGGACCAGGTTGCTCTTGTCCCACAGATGCAACCACACAGTGGCCTGTCCTGCCTTCTTCTGTGCAAAGGCCTTGTCCCACTCCATCCTGCAGTAGCAGGCACTGCACTGTTGCCACCACACTGTCACCACTGCACTCACAACCCCCATCTCACCAAGCCCCCCACCAGAGCCACCCCTAGCATCATGCTGGTCCTCTGACAGCAGCATGGCTGATCTAACCGTGGGCTGGAACAGGAGAAGGGGATGCAAAAGGCCACAGGGTTGCAATAGGAATTTAGGGGCAGGGTCCACAACCTGCCCCAACACCCAGCAGAGCTGCTCTACAAAGGTTCCCCATTGGAGAGACTGGCCCCTCCTGTGGCTTCTCATCTTCTAAATGCTGGAGCATCAGGTTTCGACAGCACCTGGACCAACAGGATGTAAGACATTAATGCAATCCCATGCTGGTCCCTGCATCTCCTGGCTCTGCAGAAGCTGGGATGACACATACCACTCCAGGGCACTGACACCAAGGGATGCTCCTTGGTACCTATGGTGCACCAAGCTGCTGTCCCAGTCCCATGATAACACCCACAAGGACCTCCTGTGCTGCAGGGAGTGGCAATGAAGGGCACCTGCTCTGTCCCTGTCCCTTGCCCCAGCCGCCTCCGTGTCCCTGTCCCACTTTGGGGACAGCCTGCAGTGGTTGGGACCCCTGTTCTGTTGCATAGAGGACTCCAATGACCCTCCAGCCCCAGTAAAGCCTTACTTCTCCTCCAGCAGCTGCCACAGGTACTCCTCAAACTCCTCATGGGCCATGCCACCATCCTTGAGGGTTCCCTTGGGCAGCACTTCCTCACCCCACTGAAAGCTCTTCGGTGCAGCCATAAAGAAGCAGGCCATGGGTGGGCAGCTGTGGCAGCCTCTGCCCCACAGTGACCAGCACCACTGGGTCCCTGCCTGGGGCCAGCACCTGCAAGATCAGCAGGACTGGTTGCTCCCAGGGCACTGAGGATCATAGGGTGGATTAAGGCATTACTAGGTGAAGCCACAGCCACTGGGGTGGGAAGACCTTCCCATGCTGCTCATTGCACCCAAGGGTGCTTGGGGGAGACAGTGGTGCAAAGGGCCAGCAGGGTGCTGCTCAACCAGGGCAATGGGGAGGTGGGAAGAGCCACTGAGACCCAGCACACTGCAGATCGAGCTAAAAGACCATCCACTGCACAGGCCCCATCCCAGAAGGCTGGATCCTACTGGGGCGACCCCTGCACCATGAGCCACCCACACTGCCACAGCAGGGTTGGAAGCACAAGAAGTCAGTGCAAAGGAGCCACAAAAGGATTAGCTGAAAAAAACCCTAGTTGAGGGTCAAAGGACTGGAAGGAAGATGAGGCGGCAGGCAGGCGCGCACACACACGTGTGCGTGTGTGGCCCCATGCCCCTGTTAATCCTGGCTCCTCCAAGACATTGAGATTGCTTGGGAGCTGGCAGGGCTGGGGGCTTCCCACTGCCAGAGGACATGGCCTGCTCCTGTAATCTATATGTAAGCAACTCCCATACAGACTCCGATTAAAATAATCCCTGGCTGCGCAGAGCCCTGAGGGGAGAGGGGTTGGGTTGCACATGGTGGGCTCTGAGGGCTGGAGCTCCTGGCTGTCCCCAAGCCTTTCACTGTGCTTTGCCAGGCCCCATACAAGGGATAGGCCTAATTTGAGTCCAGAGGATTTAAGATGCTCTTGAACTAATTTCTTTGTTCTAATCAAAAAGCCCAGATCTGTGTGGTTTAGCTGACTGCATCCTGCATCCTTGAACAGGACTGGGTGGCTGGAGTGGGGCTATCAGGGCTGAGGTTTTCATCCTCCACTAAGTGGAGATGTCCCATCCTGTCCCCCAGCACTAGGAAGAGCGGCTTGAAGGGACCCCAAATTCAGCACCTGCCGTGCAAGCCTGAGCACAGTGTGTGGGGCATGGCCCTCCTTGGGGTCTGTTCTCCCACGCAGCAAGCAAAGGGAGATTGACCCCATAGGAACCATAGGGAAGACACACACATGCCAGGGTGGAGGGAGGCTGTTGTCTCCTCTTCAGGTACCCTGGAGGAGGAGAGATTGCCTTCCAGCTGCTGCCCCATCTCCACTGGGAGAGAGCGGCACTATGGGCTACCCCACTATCGGGCCACCCCTTGCCTTGCCACTCCCTAATGCAGTAGTTCCTCAGGGCTTCTGGCCATAAGTCCTGGGAGTCAGATGGGTTTAAACATCCCTCAGGTGCTTCAGCTCCTTCTGCAGCTTCTCTGTGAGTTTCCTGAAGGATGGCCGCTTGCCTGGCTCCAGCTCCCAGCAGGTTTTCATCAGGGCATAGATGGTGGGTGGGCAGCCCACAGGGGACTCCATACGGTACCCCTGCTCCAGCAGCTCTGTCACCTCCTTCAGGCTCTGGCAAGATGGAGAAGGCAGCTAGGACCACCCCTTTAACCTACAGGGATCTCACCCTGGCCAGGGGACAATGGGATGTATCTGTCCCACCAATGCCAGCAGGATATGACTTGCAGCATCCTCTGGCACTGCACTCACCAGCTTGGGGTAGGGTGCTCGTCCAAAGGAGAAGGCTTCCCACAGGAGGATCCCATAGCTCCACACATCTGACTTGGAGGAGAATTTCTGCAGTGGCAGGAGGAGGGGTAGTTGAAGTCAGCTGGGGTCCGTGTTGGGCTCCCATTCCCCACAAGGGCAAGACAGGAAACTGTGCCTGCCTCCCACAGTCCACAGCTCCCTAGAGGGTTCGCTTTCCCTTCCCACCAGCTCCATGGCCCTGAGTCTTGGAGCTACCTCAATTGCTGCTACACACCAGGGCAAAGGCTGGTCAGGACAGAGCCTGAATTTTGGGGCATGCAGGGCTGAATGTGCCAGAAGCCACTGCAGGGCAAGAACAGGTCAGTGGGAGATGGGATGAGCAGGGGGAACCCAAGAGCGTGAGAAAAAGGACCTCCCAACCCCAAGTCCCTTCCCACCATAGCTTACATTGTGTTTTAGGGCCTCTGGGGCTGTCCACTTCACAGGCAGCAAAGAGGCATCAGCACCCTTGGGATTGATCCGAGCCAAGCCAAAATCGCTCACTTTGGCCACATTCTCCTCAGAGATGAGGATGTTGCGGGCAGCCAGGTCCCTGTGCACCAGCTTCTTGGACTCCAGGTAGTCCATGCCCTGAGCCACATCCCTGCCATGGCCAGAGGCAGAATGCAGTGTCATGGTGTGACTCCTGGCACTGCCCAAGGTGATGTAAAGCACATTTTCCAGCCTGAAGGGAGGGAAATGGACTTACAGAGCGAACAGGAGGAGCTGCTGGGTTGAGACAAGCGCCCGGCCCCGCGTGCGCAAGAAGTTCACCAGGTTGCCCTGATAGAGGAGGAGAAACACATTAAGGACCAATGCCTGGAGACTTTGCCTCTTGCAGGGGCCACAGCACCTGGCATCCACCCAACTTGGCCCCCAGATGCAGATTTTGTCCCCAAACCTAAGTGGCAATGGGCCATGCTGGTTGAGGACTGGCTGGGTGCTCTCACCTTGCTCATGAACTCCATGATGATGTAAAAGCCATTGTGCAGGATCACACCAAGCAAACAGACAAGGTTTTTGTGCCGGAGCTTTCTGAAATGGAGAGGATCCAGGTCAAGAGAAGATCCTGCTCGTCCCTGGGTCATGGGAGAGGGTTAGGTCTTATCGCCCCCCAGGGCACTCACGTCATGGCAGTTGTTTCAGCGAGGAAGGCCTGTGCAGTCACGTCGCACTTAATGTTCTTCACGGCCACCTTCTGCCCCATATACTCACCCTGCAGAACGTCTGGGAGGGGACATGGTGGGGGTCAGGCTCAGCCTCACATCCAACCCCCTTTGTCCCAGGCTGAGCTGTCCCATGTCATGGGATGAGGAGGAGACATCAGGGGGTGCCATGTGGGGAAGTCCGCAGCCAGGGAACTCAAAGTCATCTTCTCACCTACCTCCAAACTCGCCTTGCCCAATGCGGTCTCCCAGTGTGAGGTGTTGCAGGTTCAGCAACCAGCCAGCTGGGCACAGGCACAAGGGCAATTTAGCAGGGCCACCAGTGGGGCCATGCTGCCCTGTCTCTAAAACCCAGACCATCACTCCCTGAGTGCACAGGCTGAGCCCCAATGCTCCTGCTATTTCCTACCTTTGGCCAACTCCTCCTCTGCTGACTTCATCCCAGTTTTCGGTTTGGGCTTCACCAGCTTGGTGCAGATGGCTCCCTGCTCCTTCATGTAATGCTGCCAAGGGATGAACAGATGAAGGCAAGAGAGTGATGCCACTTCTTACCCTCAAGATCAGGCCATGAAACTGAGAAATGTCTGTGGAATTGTCCATGGGTCTCCACCACCACTGTCACCCTCAGAGCCCCTTCAGATCGAGGAGCACAAATTGCCCCATTTCCTCCAGCACTGTCATGTGCAGCCTACGCCTCAGCCATTCTTCCCTCCAGGCACAGCCAGGGAAACAATGTTGACAGACCACGAGCGATACAGAATTCTACCAGTGAGCCAGGCAGCGGCAGGCGGAAGGACAGTGTCAGGTTTTCAGAACAGGGCCAGGGAAACTGAAAGGGGAAAGAACCCACCTGAAAGCAGAAGTTGTGTCTAAATGAGGAAAAAAATATGAGAGCAAACAAAAGGAGACAAGCAGCAGTTACAAAACAGGGTGAAGATGCACCTTGAGGAAGAGCTTGCTGTGAGAGCAGCAGTCTAGGAGCCCTGTGGGGCCAGCAGGTGAGAGAGAGGCTCAAAGAGGAGAGAAATCAAGTAAAACACCTGGAAACCTCAGTGAGACTCAGACCTCAACCAAGGTCCAGGGGATCTTCATTTTCCAAAACACCCTAAGCCCTGCTGCTGTGTGAAACACTGAACAAGCAGGGATGAGGAGAAATGTGGCCCTGGGCAGAGGACTGGAGCTGCTGCTGGCATGTCTGGCATGTCTGGTATCCCTGGGGCATCCCAGATCTGTCCACTGCACCTCAAACTGAGTGGGAACCATGAGCCTTTGGCGGTGATGGAGAATTACACCAGGTAATGAAACCCAGTGAGAGTCACAGGAGAAAGGGACAGGGACCTGCCACTGCTCTCTGTGACCCCATGAGGTTCTTGCCCTTCGGCTAGCACTGGTGGGGCTCGCTGTCTGGTGAAAGGGGTCTCACCTCAATCATGTCGATGAGGTTGGAGAAGTACTGCTGGCTGTCAATGCTGAGCCTGTTCTCCTCATGCATCACGCGGTAGTGAATCACCTCCTTGCCAAAGCTCACGCACAGCACGTAGTCGCCAGGGTGCCGGACAGACTCACGCACCAGGAACAGCCCATCCTCAGGGGGCTGCAGCTCCTGCACCGCCTCCACCCCCGAGATCTTGCCGTGGAACCAGCTGGGGAGAAGGTCATGGGGAATGGGACTGTGCTACAGGAGTCTCACAGTGCCACCAGTGAGCTGGGGAGAGCAGACCGGGGGCCTTTAAAGCCAGGTGCTAGCCCCAGCAAATCCCTCCCTCTCCAGGACATGGCTTTGGGCTGCTCTGTCCCCAGCTGCCCACCCAAAACCTGGCTGGCGGGGGAAACACAGTGGATTCATTCGCTGTCACATCTCCTTGGGGCTCAGCTGGGCTGCTGGTTCCCTCGTATACCCCCCAGTTGTACTCACGGCATGAGGCTGAGCTTGGGGTCCACGCGGATGGCACCACGCTCACGCACTGCACTGGCCGCCAGCAGCCCCTCCTGCTGTGTCTCATTGTGTCTGGCGCGATACCACCCCTTGCCCTGGGGGTGAGAAGGTCTCAGAGGAAGGAAGGGAGGATCCTACTGGGAAGGTGGGGGTGGCTCCAGGGACTCAGCTGATGACTCTAAGGTCCCCTCCCCTCCATGACCTCGCAAGGCAGCATATGTCCTAGTCTCACCTCCACAGCCTGGATGATGGTGACCATGTCTCCCTTGTGGAAGAACAGCTCCTGGGCCTTGGGCTTGGTGTGGTCATGCTTCGTGACACACTGTGTCCCGGGGGACCAGTGCTTCTATAAGGGAAGCAACGTCATCAGGACAGTGAGACTGGTGCCCCTCTGCCTCACTTAGCCATCAGGGCTGAACTCAAGGACCATCTGAAAGCCGTGGTTGAGGACAAGGGCACTGGGTACAAGCCCTTCTCCACCCCACCATGGTCCTGAGAGGTCATGTCAACCTGATGCCGGCAGAGGAAGTGCTGGCATCCCTGTGGCAGCCCTGCTCACCCCAGACATGGTTGGCCGTCAGCACATCAGCGACTCCCTGTCCTCTCCTGTTGTTACCTGCAGAGAAGAAACCAAAGGGAGCTGTGGAGGGATGGGGCTGTTTGGGTCCTTCCGAGGCCACCAGTGCTGCCCCCACAGGCTCCTTTGGGCAATGCAGCTTCTTGCAAGCAGGTCCATCATGCCGGGCAGACCCACAATCCAGGACAGAGCAGACTGCAAACCCTGCCTGCACTGGGGACACTCCTGTCCCAAACACAGGTGGGAGCAGGAACCAGCTCTCCTGGGCATTGCCCCTTCTCCCTGCCTTGGAGTCCAAAGATGTGCTCCACTACCCACCAGCACTGCTGGCATGACAGGAGCCCACCGCTGCGCTGCAGTGGAAGAATGTGTTTTTACCAGGAACTTGTCTTTTCACCTCCTGTTTCAATAGCTCCAAGTCACCAGGGACATGAGAAACACCAGCTGAAAGGCCCTGCCAATGAGGAGTGCAGCAGAGTTGACTGGGGTGGGGTGGGGGGAGCTGCCTGCCAAGGGGAGACACTGACAGGCAAGGCTGTGCTGAGGCAAGACTGTCACATCCACTGGCTATGGGTTGATCATGCAAGGCTCCTGTCACCAACTTGTCATGCTTTGGTGCATATGACCATTTTCCAATCCTCTTGGAGCCCTTTATCCCCAGTATCACCTCCATGGAAGGGTAACAGACTTTGTTTGGGTTGGAGAGGACCTTTAAAGATCATCTATTTCCAACTCCTGTGCCATGAGCAGGGACATATTTAACTAGATCAGGTTGCTAAAAGCCCTGTACAACCTGACCTTGGACACTATCAGGGATTGAGCATCCACAGCTTCTCTGGGCAACCTGTGTCAGTGTTTCACCACCTTCATTGTAAAACATTTCTTATGCATGTTCTGGTTAAATCCACTCAGTTTAAAACCATTGCTCTTTGCCCTATCACTATAAGTCTTGGTAAAAAGACTTTTTTCTGTCTTTCTTATAGATCCCTTACTATATAGAAAGGTTGCAATAATGTTTCCCTGGAGCCTTCTCTTCTCCAGGCTGAACAACCCCAGCTCTCTCAGTTTGTTCTCATAGGAGAGGTGCTCCAGTCCTCAGAACATTTCTGTGACCTTCTTTGGACCCGCTCCAATAGGTCAATGTCCTTCCTGTGCTGAGGACTTCAGAGCTGGACCCAGGACTGCAGGCAAGGTCTCCACTGACTGGAGCAAAGAGGCAGAATCCCTCCTTTGATCTACTAGTTGTGCTGCTGGGGATGTAGCCCAGGATACAGCTGACTTTCTGGGCTGCAAGTGCATGTCCCTGACTCACGTCCAGTTTGCCAACCACCAGTACCCCCAAGTACTTTTCTGCAGGGCTGCTTTCAATTCACTCATCACTCAGCCTGTATTTGTATTTGGGATTGCCCCAACCCAAGTGCAGGACCTTGCACTTGGCCTTGTTAAACTTCATGAGGCTCACTCCTCCAGCCTGTCAAAGAATGGCATCCCTTCCCCTAAGTGAATTAACTGCACCACTCAGTCTGGTCTTCTCTGTAGATTTGCTGAGAGTCCACCCAATCCCACAGTATGCACTACCGATAAAGATATTAAACAGTACTGGTCCCAGTAAGGACTCTTGGGGGACACCACTTGTTGTTGCTTTCGACTTGGACATTGAGCCATTGACTAACTCTTTGGACATGGCCATTCAGCCAGCTCTTCATCATCTAACAGTCCATTCTCAAACCCTTCTGTATTCAATTTAGAGGCAAGAGTGTAGTAGGGGACCATATCAAAGGCCTTAGAGAAGTCCAGGTAGGTGACATCTGTAGCTCTTCTCTGGTCTACTGATGCAGTCACTCCATTGCAGAAGGTTGCTAGAGTAGTCAGGCACAGTTTTCCCTTAGTGAAGTCATGCTGGCTGTCCCTAGTTACTTCTCTGGCTTCCATGAGTTTCAACATATCTTCTAGGAGGATCCACTCCACGTTCTTAAAAGGCAGTGAGGTGAGGCTTTCCTATCTTATTTAAGAGGGTGACACATTTTCTTTAATCTTCCTTTGCTCGCCAATGTACCTGTAGAAGCCCTTATTACTCTTTGCATCTCTTGCTGAATTCCACTCCAACTGTGCCTTAGCTTTCCTGATCCCATCCCTGCACACCCAGGCAGTACCCCTCTACTCTTCCTAGAACATGCGCCTCTAGTTCCACTGCCTGTGCATTTCATTCTTACACTTTGGTTTGACCAGGAGGTCCTTACTGAGCCATGCTGGTTTCCTGCCTTCATTTCCCATTTTTTTTAGCATACTGGAATTGAGAGCTCTTGTGTTCTAAGAAAAATTTCCTTAAAGAGCTATCAGCTCTGTTCAGCCCCTTTATCTCTAAGGACAGTTTCCCAGAGGGTTCCATCCACTAATTCCTTGAACAACTGAAGTTGTGAATGGTAGGATGCAGTGGGCAAATCCTCTCCTGCTGCCTTAGCAGCACAGGGGGCCAGAGGTGGGGGACAGCCACTTGCTGAGGTGTTGACATCAAGCCTGTGTCCTCAGTGGCACTGCTTGGGCTGCTGTGTGTCCCCATACCACAGCATCATCCCCAAACCCACCATGCTCTTCAGAGTCAATTCATGGTTTCTGTAAGTTTTTTTCTGATTTAAGCACCCTTCCTCCAGATCCATTTTGCAGTTGAAATTTCTTTGCAACTGCACAGCAGATGCCTTCTTTCATTTTCTAAAGAATGGTGGGTTTTCTCAATGCTCTCAACCCACACTCTTCAGCTTTGCCAGAGACACCATCTGATGAGACCCATGTCCCACATAGGCAAAGCTCTTTCATGCCCACCTTGCTCCTTCATACCAGAGAACTAGGTAGTGTGAAGCTCTCCCAACAGCTCAGTGCTCCTCTCTGTTTCCAAGACCTCAAAACAGCCAGGGAAACATCAGTTTCCAGAGAAGAGAAATGTCTGAGTAGGAGGAGAGGTAATTTCACTCATGCCTTGGTTTTCTTGGTGCTCAGTGAACATGAGAGCCTGATCAGGACAATGCAGAACTGGGACTCAGAGCTAACTGTGCTGCTCTCAGGAAACCTTATTGCTGGCCTCTTGGAAACCTCTATCCAGAGCAGGACAATGTCTCCCCATGGCTCTGCTGGGCTGAGAGAGGCACAGGGGCTCACTCAGCACCTTGGAGCAGAGATGACAGTCTTTGCTCTATTCCTCTTTTGAAGGGTGAGTCATGATCACTCCTCTGCATGGCTGGTGGTAAACTCCATGACAGTGAGGATCCAAGGACTTACTGTGAGAGTCTCTATCCAGAACAACAACAGAAAAGGGACAATTTGAAGCTGTTTCAAGGTTAATATTCACAAGTGGCAGTTTTATCTGTCCCAGAAGGCATCATCAGCTAGAACAGACATCCTCTGGTCCTGCAGCCCATTCGTGCCACAAGTATCATCTTGCTGGTCTTAAAGATGCAAAGACAGACTGTTCTCCAGCAGACACAGCCAAAGCCTGATGCGACTGGCTACATACAGCTCAGCTCACTTCCAGGATGGGTGAGGACCTCAGGAGCACAGAGAGCTTAAGGAGAAGGTCTGCTCCTTACCCCTTGCTGTGATACAACCTGCTATGAGGAGGGACACATTGGCTGAGACAGGAAGGATGACAGCAGCTCTAACAGTTGCTCCTTCATTTTCTGCTGCTCCAGGACAGTAATCTCTGGTAAAAAGGAGCAACTCTTTGCTCAGTCCTGTCCCTGGGCGCAGACAGCGGGTGGTGCTTGGGAGGGACAGATACTCCACTCTTGAGGACACAGGGACCCAGATTCTCTTCTGCCCAGCTGGCACTAGGGCTCAAAGTGCTGAACATGCACCCCACATGGATACCTGCCACTGGCAGAGCCTGGAAACCAGCCAGTGCCTCCACCCAGCCACCAGTGGGCAATGGCAGTGGGAAGTGAATCACCTTCCTCCTGGTGACACTCACATGCTTTGTTCTAAAGCAACAACTTATTCTTAGAGACGTTTGGTCCATGTGGTTCTGATCACTGGAATAAACGTTCCCACAAGGAGGATGTGTGGGCAGAAAGCCTGGAAGTTGATATTTGCCCCCTTCTTGGTTTTGGAGCTGTTCTGCACTTTTGGGGTTTTTTTAAATTTGTTAACCTGAGTATTTGCAATGAGGATGAGAAGTACAGAAACACTGTGCTCTTTGAGGGAGCCATCTTATCCCTGAACCAGAGAGCTCAGGCTCGTTTCGAGCACACAATTAGCCCGACTGAGGACGTGCCGGGACTCGGCAGCACCAAGGCAGAATAGGGGACACATGCATGGGCAGTTTGCACCTCTGCAGTAAAAACAGAGCTGGATGCATTGTGCACACACCTTTGAAACACAAACTGGAGAACTTTCTATACAAATTTTTTTGCCTAGCCACACTAAGGGTCACTTGAACAAACAGCAAGTATAGCTTTCTTGCTAAAAATCAGGTGATACCTGGCCATTTTCCCCACTGACCACAATACTCACAGCACTATATCACTATGTCCACCCCTCTCCACTGACAGAGCAGACATGACAATGCGTCACCTGCTCTCAACAACTCCATCAGACCCTTTTACTTACCACCCTGCAATGTCCAAACAGGGCCTTGGGAGCAACGATGTCTCAGGGTAGCTCACAGGAAAGCCTGAACTCAGATTTCTGAATTCCTGGAGAATCAATTCTCTTTCATATGGAGTTACAAGGCTTCATTTTCAAGAGTATGCTCCCAGAAAGAAGTACTGCGTTATTTCCTGATTGCTCTTCTGGTAAGGGCTGCAGATACAGTGTCTCAGAGGTCCTAGTGCCTCCTGCCGCCTGCACAGTCAAACATTAATCAGAGGTGACTCATTATTTGACAATACTTAAAAAGGATTTTACCCTTTGAGGGCACAAGTACACACCCTTGCTAGAAATGAACTGGAGATCATCAGATCCTATATCCTGCAGCACCGTGTAGCAGTCACAGAAAATTAATCACCCACTATGCAAACAAGGAGATTTGCTGTTATGCCTTGATTACCATGATCAGAGCAGCCACCCAAGCAGGGGGTGCCCATGGTGGCAGCATCTCTCCAGGGAGGCTGAGACTCAGGAAAAGATGAGGTGGGACCAGGGATCCCAAAGTCTAATCCCACCTCAGAAATGAATTCTGTGGGACCTGGGAGGTTGTTCCAAGAGTTTTGCCATGCCTCACTGCTTTACTTGGGAGGACAACCCAGATGCATTCCAGGCTGGAACAGGCAATTGCAGAGAGACATTTAAATAAACACTGTCAAATGGCAGTGGCTTATCTATATCTACAGCAACCATAACTACTAGGAAGGAAAAAAAAAAGCATCAAGAAAAAAAAAAGTGCATCCAAAACATCCAACTTACCTTTCTAATAGGGAACTTGCAGCCCAGGTTCATCTGACAATGCAAGATAAGAGAAAGAAAACACATCACAAAGATAAATATATTGCAGTTAGGTTTTTAACAGAAAAACTCAGCAGTCAAAGAACTAAAAATAAAGTTTAAAAACTGTTTAAATAGCTCTGGAATTTTGCTTTACCTCAAGTAAGAAAATTTAACAAACTGATCAAGCGTTAGATTCTCTGGGATGAGCACACAGTTACAGCATTTGAGACTTCCCCTAAAAGCTTTTCTATAAATAACGACTGCACATGCTCAGAAGAGCAGCATGAGCTTTGTGTGTGTGAGTGCCTGGGGGCTTGAAATACATCTCTGGCAAATTCAAGTACTACAAATCAGAACGTAGATAGACAGCTCCTTCCTAGAGAGAGCGTTGCTGTCAATATTATTCTAACAGAGCAACTCAGCAGTGCAGAGAAATCACAACATCACACTTAACACACTTCTGTATGAAAACAACCAAAATGTGCAGAACTGAGGAATAACGTTCACAGCATAAGCTGCTGTGCCAGAGGTTCCAGTGAGGCTTCTGGATGATTCTGTGATACTGACCTGTCAACAATCATTCTGACACGGCACCTTCAAGAATGTGCTGCCTGCCACTGCCAGGATTTAACAGGCTTGATGTCCAGCTTACAGTCTTTTCTACAAAAAGTCCCACTGACTGTGGAGAGGATAAAAGAGACATGTTAGAAGTAAAAAGCGCACAAACAAGCTTTCCCTTTAAGCAAACCTTGTTGCTTCTCTAGACATTTGCCTGTCTTTGGGACTCTGCCTTGGGTTTATTTAGCACTTTTGAAATTAGTTTCTAGATTGTGCCATTGCAGGCCTGTAAAACCACCAGGAACATATCAACTTCTGTGGTAATTTTTATCATATAAATAGCCAAGGAAGAAATTACCTTTTTGCTTTACCACCAAAGCAGACACATCCCCTCCCCAAACAACCACACACAAAACAACCCTTTGACCTGCACTTGACAACAGAGCTTCCTAGGGATGAATGTCAAGTGAATGAAGAGGTCAGTTCAGATCTGAGACAACTGAGTGCATGCAGGATTTTACAGCTGCCTGGTAATCTTCTTAACTGCAGTAATCATACAAGAAATTATCCCTCAAAAGCACACAGAATAGCAGAATATATAATCTCTATAATTTAGACTAAGTTTTTGGGAATATCCGTTGATATTTCTGATATTTACTGGTATTTTTCCATCCATTCACCTACTGCATATGGAAGAGTAGAACTTTTTTCCCCACTGTTTTTCATGTTTTGTATTTTGGTGGTAGGATTCCAGAACTACCTTCTGAATACCAAGCACAAACCCATTGAAACTGCACTCAGAGCTTACAGTGAAGTTGGATGTTTTTTCATTCATCATTTCCAATCTGAGACATAAAACATTGTTCAGGATAACTACCCATGACAGTAACAACTGTTTTGCATTTAGAAATTTCTCACCAGAATATACCTTCACTAGATGCACATCCTTATTCCTTGTTAAAATTTTGCCAACCCATTGAGTAATGTACAACAGCTATTTTAAAATCTCACCACAACATTACAATGCTACTGAAGACAGGAAGGAAATGCCACAACCACTTAAACTGAAAGGGCTCTAGAAAAGCACAACTGAAAACACCTCAAAAACATGATTCGTCCACATACAGTGACAAGACAGTATTTGTCATCATAATGGGTATGATCTCATTTTAAAGCTCATAAGAATTAGCAATCATCTTCTAGTAAAGAACTTCCTATAACAGTTTTTTTTCTGAGTCCATAGTGCATCCCAGTATGTTTCCTTGAAAATCATTACCAGTTCCTGCAGCACCCACCTATGCCCTGGTATTCAGTCAATCACCTGCCTGTGTCATCATGGCCTTTTTCCAGGCATAAATAATTATTACATGTGCTTTTTTCCTTTTTATTTGCATTTGCTTATAGTGAGAATGGGAAGAACAAAACCTGACCTCACTGGAAATACTATACCTGAAGATTTAATTTAGATTTCAAATCTTAATGTACAACTTCATAACTGAAAGCAAAGCAACCTTTTCAGGAATTAAAGAAATAATAACACAGGAAAAAATCTGAATGTTTCATCACCTGGCACACCAGAAAATAGTATTCACCCACAGAAGCAAAGCCCAACTAATACATAACCTTGCATATAGGCCCATAATTGTAGATTTGAAAAATCAGAGTAAGGTAATTACGCATGAAATAAAATTCCATGGGATAAGTTCAACAGCTAGATCAAGTATTGTTAAAAAGCCAAAGTTACAAATATGTTAATAATAAAGATGAGCATGTCTGAAATCAAAAGTCTCACATACCAATTTGTCTTGCAAAGAAAAATGTTAACCCCTTTTATGTAGTCACATAAAACAGTTGTACATCCAGCAGCCCTCCAGGTATATTTTCAGAGGTAGTTGTAACTTTGTTTCTGTACTCATCACCTTGTCTTCCACAAGTTTGTTACTTGTTCCATCTATTTTTATTAGTCTGTGAATGAAGAAAACTGGATTGGTAGCCTAATTCTTTACTATTTAGGAAGACATCCTTAGGAGCATTTAAATTAAAAATCCTTCATGCTATTGTCAGTTGTTCGTCACCATAAAATCTTCTCCAATTTATTCTATTCTTTGTCATTCTAGCAATTATTATAGCAGCTGACAGCAGTGGATTAAAGTTATTACTAAGATTTTCACCTCTAATGCAACACAGAACCAACACCTATGCTTAAACTTTTGCTTTGCTAAGTAAAAGCTTCTGCTTGGGTATCTGTCTCATTCTGTCTGCAACGACCAACAGGTAACATTAAAAATTTACTTTTTGCAAAGACAGACTCTCTGCAGAGACAGGGAAGTTCTTCCAGTGACAAAAAGTCTTCCAAAAGAAAAGGCAACATGAGACTCTCCTAGAATCTTTGTGCTCTGTAAACAGAAAGGTAACTGTAATTATTTCTTTGGTGGTGATTGTTTTATCAACTACAAAAGTGTAGTTAGGCCTGGAAGATTCAAAGCTTTAAATCACAATCTGACTTGAACATCTGTATGCTGCTGCACACCAGACACTGGTGCCTTCAATATTCCAGAACATTTCTGAACAGGTTATAGCTCACACTACTTCCTCCTCTTCGTCCTCAGTACTCCTTCTCTGTGAACAGTTGTCCTGGTTTGAGCTACAACAGAACTAGTTCTGTTCACTGCTTTTACTTTCCAGCTCAGTGTCTTCTCAGTGATGGCACTTTCTGAAGTTAGTGATGTATTTTTGCAGACAGTGTCTGCTTCTAGAAGTCATAACATTTGATGTTTGTAATTACAATCAAGAACTGATATGCAGAAAGGCTCTTGCTTATACTTGCTCCTGTGCAGACCAAGCTCACTGCTTGTGTACTATGTTGGAGGTACAGAAGGTAAAAGGCCACACCTGAAAGAAAGAGGGACCAGTACTGGTGACCCTAAATGGACCAAGAAGGGATTCCACCCCGTGTATGTCATATTCAATATAAAGCTGAGGTATTGTGAGGGTCAAGCCTTTTCTCAATGGCCACTGTCCGAGAAGGATTCTGTCTCTTCTGCCTTCGATCCCAATCCTGAATCCAGCTTTGAGTCTAGCTCCCATCTGCAACAGACTCCAGTCTGTTCACAGGATCACTGGTGATGGAAATTGCCATCAGGGGGGTTAGGTTTGGTATTGGTTATGTAGATCATAGAATGGCCAGGTTGGAAGGGACCTTAAAGATCATCTAGTTCCAACCCCCCTGCCATGGGCAGGGATGCCAATTACCAGACCAGGTCGCCCAGGGCCACATCCAGCCTGGCCTTAAACACTGCCAGGGATGGGGCATCCACAACCTCTCTGGGCAACCTGTTCCAGTGCCTCACCACCCTCCTGGTAAAGAAATTCCTCCTAATCTCTAACCTAAATTTCCCCTCCTTTAGATATTTGAATGTATTTCATTATATTGTTATAATTTCATTAAAGCCGCTTCATTTTAGTTTTTTCAACCTATATCTTATTATTATAGCCTTATTCCTTTCTCTTCCCTTTGGAAGAAAGAGGCATCTGTCATTCCTTTAGTGGCCCACCCAGCCCTAACCCTTGACAAAAGTTCTCAGAAGTCAGCAGCTTCTAAACTTCTATTCATACTAGGCTAAAGAAACTACAAAGAACAGTTCAGACCTACTTCTATGCAGAGCTGATCTCACAGACAAAACAGACGTGTCTCCAGTTCTTTAGGTGTGAGGAGTGAATACTGGCCCTGCTGTAAGAAGTACTCTGGTATAAAAGCAAACATTAGAAAAGAATTCCAGTAAAGACAGCTCTGAAGGACCACACTCTTAGAAGCACATAATCTTCTTCCCAGGACAAATGAAAAACTTGACAATTCTTGTGCTCAGATATTTTAAAAGCCATAACTCAGACAATACTTAAAGTACTGGTTTGATGAAAACAATCAAGAGATCCAGGAATTGTTGAGGAAGAAGAGAACCGCCCACCAAGCACACCTTGCACTGCCATCCTGTCACGCAAGAAAAACAGCCTTTCGTCTTGCATGCAGCAAGCTCCAACAGAAACTCCGTGACATCCAGAACAATTGGTGGATCGACCTAGCTGAAAAAACTCAACTATGTGCAGATACGGGTGATCACAAAGGATTCTATGAGGTCCTGAAAACAGCATACGGGCCTACATACCAAGTCCAAAGCCCTCTACTCAGCGCTGATGGTCAAACGCTTCTAACAGATAAAACTTCCATTCTGAATCGATGGTCTGAACACTTTCAGACTCTTTTCAGTACCAACCGTGTAGTCCAAGACTCAGCAATTCAGTCCATCACACAACAACCAGTGAAATACAACTTGGA
>VWZX01002540.1:101414-226217 GCA_013399015.1 Galbula dea | reverse complement strand
GAATTGCTGAGTCTTGGACTACACGGTTGGTACTGAAAAGAGTCTGAAAGTGTTCAGACCATCGATTCAGAATGGAAGTTTTATCTGTTAGAAGCGTTTGACCATCAGCGCTGAGTAGAGGGCTTTGGACTTGGTATGTAGGCCCGTATGCTGTTTTCAGGACCTCATAGAATCCTTTGTGATCACCCGTATCTGCACATAGTTGAGTTTTTTCAGCTAGGTCGATCCACCAATTGTTCTGGATGTCACGGAGTTTCTGTTGGAGCTTGCTGCATGCAAGACGAAAGGCTGTTTTTCTTGCGTGACAGGATGGCAGTGCAAGGTGTGCTTGGTGGGCGGTTCTCTTCTTCCTCAACAATTCCTGGATCTCTTGATTGTTTTCATCAAACCAGTCCTTGTTCTTCTTGAGGGAGAACCCTAAGGATTCTTCAGAGGATTGCAGGATGCTGCAACCATATGAAGGCTATCCAAAAGGTACCATCTGGTAATGAGCACATTCAAGTCTATCCAGCACCGTACCCTGCCTCCAGTGGTGCCCGTACGTAAACACTGAGGGAAGAGGCAGTAGCGAACACTCTACTGATAAAAAGTCCCTCTCCTTCAATTTTCAGCCCCAAAAACATCCCAAGCTTAACAGAATTTGTCTTTTGGTAGCTCTCAAAACATCTCTCAAATTTTTGATCAGCCTCCTTTTCTTTCCCCCTTTAGCTTTCCACAGCCACAGAATCCTTGAGCAAGACTCCCACAGATCTACTGCCTAAAGCAAGAGCTATCACCTTCTTCAGTTAGCTGTGAAGCTTGCTCCTCACAGCTTCACAAACAAACCTTCGCTTGTCTGATGCTGGGAGAGAAAGTGAATAGTCAGTCAGTTCATGTCCAGATGCTTTGCAGAAACTCTGTGAAGATCTGTTATCTGCTTTAAATGAACCCTCCTAGGCTGAAAAGTCCCAATGCAGTCACTCATTCTTGCTATGGAAGCTACGTTACGCTACTAGCCTCAGGCCCTTTTCAAGTCCTACTGCATCCTCTCTAAAACAAGAGAACAGTGACCCACAAGCCATCAGCATCCCAAGCACAGGAAAATCAGTCATACGAAACAGCAGCACAATGGTTTCTGTCCTCTATTTTTGTTCTTAATTTCTAAAATTCGGTAAGCAACTGCTCAGCTCTATCATACACTCTAAAATGTTGCTCCTGAGCAGTGATAGCCAGCACAGCTCCTCATATAATGGAAAAGCTAGGACAGTTTCTCCCAGGCTTTACTTTTGTATACTAACTGTTCAGTCATGCATAAAGTTCTCCTATAATTCCTCATGTTCTGCCCTGCATAACATGACATTATATCGCCTCACTTCTCATTTTTATTTCAGACAATTAATATACTTACACACACTTCACTCCGCAAAGTTTAAAAACACACTGCATGACTCCTGCCACATTATATTGCCAATATAATCTGCTATAATCTGGCAGAAGACACCTCCTCACATAAAAGAGGAATTCAACATATGACTAATCAGAACCACCCCCCCCAAATCTCTTCTTCTCCAGCTTCATTCCAAATTCCACTGCAGTTCTAACTGACATTAATGCACAGAGCTGATTGTGCACTGAATGCCAGTACCTCCTACAGCCAGGAAATTAAGCTTTAATTATTAACACACTAATTAGAAACCTGTAAGTGATACAGGTACTCTGAGAAAACAAAATAGGTACAATTCTCTTTTCCTATTACTACATGAACACTACGGGACTTGCAGAGTCTTCAGCGTTAGAAAGGATTCCTCCCTGTAGGAGCCATGCCATCTATGCCAGGAGCTAATCTGGTGGCCACCATAATTCTCACACTCATCTATACCACAGCAGGCATATCCAGCATTTCAAAGAACCTAAAGCTGCAACATTTCTATCTTAAAAAGCTTATTGACAATCTTAGTTCGGAGTAAGACTAAAAAAAGGCAGTTATGTTTAGGTCTACAGACTAGTTGTCATATGTATTAAACACGGATCAGCGAAAGAGTTGCCTCCTGTGGGCAAGGAGGGCTTATTACTGAGAAATTTGTTAATTATGGGAGGTGGACAATGACTCTGTTCTCCCTCTGTTCTCTGAAGAACAGCTCATCACTTCTGTTACTATGGAGTGTCTAGCAAGGATTGTAGGTATTTTCTGCTCAAGCATGAATGCGTCTACATTTGACTCAAGCAAGCTGGCAGCTCACAGGGCTCCTTCCTACTTCAAACATCCTGTCCCGCACTTGGCAGTTATCTGATACTTGTCCCTACAAATAAATCCTTCGGGTTAAGACAAGTGCGTAAACTTTGTTTTCGTTTCAGGTACTAGGAAAAGGTTCTTTGCCCAGAGGGTGGTCAAGCAATGGAACAGACTCCCCAGGGAAGTAGTCACAACACCACACCTGACAGAATTGAGGAAGCATTTGCATGAGGCCCTCAGGCACATAGTGTAATTTTTGGAGTCACCCTGTGCAGAGATAGACGTTAGACTCAATAGTCCCCATGGGTTCCCTTCCAACTCAGGAGATTCTCTGATTCTCCACTTTGCCATCTTCATGACAAACGATGAACTAGGTTATTAGGGAGAGGAGGTGTCTAGCGGTTAGGATTCGTCGCTCTCACTGCTGGGACCTGGGTTCAATTCCTGGTCAGGGAAGCTTTGTTGTGACCTAGTCTTAAGGAATCCTGCTGTGGCAAGGGGATTGGACTAGATGATCTTTCAAGGTCCCTTCCAACTCCTAACATACTGTGATGTTGTGATAAACAAGTATATCAAATGCTAATGACAGAATGGGTTGGAGATGTTACTGCACAGTTTGTACTGATGGTCAGTTTAGGAAGTTTTCTATGTTCCCAAAGCTTAACAATTTGACATTCTTTCTTCAATGTCAAATCCACTCCTTTATCAGAGCTATTGATCTTCAGTCAATACAGATAAGCCTCATTTTTCCAGTAGGAGAATAAGACATTGGTGCATTCATGTAGGCTAAAAGATGCTGATGGACCTATACATCCTTGATTCCAAAGCAGAAGCGTATCTATAAAAATAAATAACTAAAAAGCTCCCGTGCACTCTATTGGCTGCTGGAATGTTCTCAGTACATAGATTACAAAAAAACCTCAAAGCAACTCCCTAGTTAAGCAAGCTCCCATCCAGCCTATTAGTTCAAAGTCACAAGGCTGAACAAAATAGCTTCCCCCTCCTCGGAAAGCATTAGCAATGTATGTCTATAACAAATCATGTGAGAATTAAAGACAATGACTCACTTCATTATCTTTAAAGCATGAGAACAGAATACTGAGACAAAAGTTCCTAGGAAATGCTGATATCAGCTGCCCTTTGCTTCTGGTAGCAGCCCAGCAAGCAAGGAATAACACAATTCTGACAAACTACACAGAAACAGTACTGCAGTAATTATGTGATTTTAGTCTTAATTTATGTGTTGCACATGGTCATTTTACAGTTACAAAATGTTCTCTTTAAGAAGCAGGCCTGCAAACTCAGCCTAAAGTCTCAAAACGAAATGTGGTGCAGCCAGAAAACAAACACTGAAGCAAAACAAGTTTTGACAGCCAGAGAAAAGTAATTTCTTAGGACTCAGTAATGGTTTCTGTTGATGAATCACAGTGGCTAGTTCAATACATTCCAAAACTGACACTTCTACTATGAGTAATAAAAATCTGCAAAATCTTCATAACTGGATACTGTGTCAAAACACGAAATTCCTAATTAAATTTGTGCAGAGCCCTCAGAGCCTACAAGCCACAGCCCTTTTTTCCCTGATGCAGCCTAAGTCCTTATGGTGGGCAGGTCTGCTTTATCAGCTGTCAGGCAGACAAACAGCCACAGGTGACTGGAACCAATTTCTCCTAAAATGATTAGAAGTCCTGACTCTAATGCAGGAAATATTGTGCCTCCCTGCTCATTACAGGGGGGTTGGACTAGTTGACCTTTAAAGGTGCCTTCCAACCCAAACCAGTCTATGAGTCTGTGAGTCATCAACTATCCATAGTTGATGAAAGCTCAGAAGCATAACCATAATTCTGTATGCATAAGTGCCACATAGCCACTGCCTGAGACACAGTGCTGCTAGTGGGGCATTCTCTGACAGGAGTTCTGGAGAATTATTTGCTGTAGCCTAGATCAAAAGTTTGGATTTATTAGTTGTGGTGCACTGCCTATTACTTGCAAAGTTACCTAAAGAGGAATATTCAGCAGTAAAATACAAGTTCTGTTAAAACTGTTGTGTGGCAGAGGAAGCTCCAGAACTAGTTTTTCTTTTCATTTTCCCATCACCCAAACTCCACCTTTGAATGCCTCAATGAACTGTTGTAGGCATGAAGAAAACTGAAGGTAGTGACAAATGAGTCTTCAATTAAAGATTAGACACATAGATTATAAAGAATATTAATTGGGCCACTCACCTTATGGAGGCTAATGCAGTTCAAGTCCATGATACAAAGTTAAGGCCATGACTGATTAGGCATGGAACTAAGGTAAAGTCACAAGAACAAGCCAGGAAATGACAATCAGTAAACAAATAACTGTTGATTTCCTAGTAACTAAGAATTAGTGTTACTTAAAATTGCTAAAGGGTTTCTGCTAAGTGTGACAAGCCCAAATATTATTCTCTCTCTTAGTGTGCTATAAGTTAACAGTTAGATGCTGAATTTTTGTAGGTATTATTTCAATCACAAGAGAGAAAAAAAGAAAATAGAGAAAAAAGGTAAGCTGCCCTGTTATATGTATGGACAAAGTAGTAGTAGCTCAGACCCTGTGAGTTACCATAGCTGAAGTTGCTCCTGAAAGAAAATACAGCCCTTCAATTTCCACCTTGCAAATTGTATTGCAAACCTGATTCAGAAAGCAAATAAATTATCAATTCAAATGTCCTTAAGTCATTAGCTTACAACCTTATTTCTGTATTCAGAAGTTTGAGTTTGCTATTAGATTTAAATTAAAGCATGAGCCATACAATGCAGATGAGCTAATTCACTGCAACAGGGAAGCTCATGCCATGGAGATTCAAAACTGAATGGAGAAAAAATATTAAGGTTCATTAGTTGTAACAACTAAGAGAACAAGTTCCCTAAAATGACATTGTTCAGTTGCATGAGGAAAATTGACTTAACAGCTTGCTCTGAAAGACTTCAGCAGATCATACACTTTGTCTCCTTACCAAGGAAGGTAGAAAAGTATTAGAGCATTCCTCTTCTTGCTATACCTTCATTGCTTGTGCCTCTATTATTCTGAAGCCATGGTTCACCCCAACATCCAAATAACAGAGCTTTTATTTTTAAAAAGTCAACATTTGCAAAGATTTCTTTTTAATTGTTTATAATGGCACTTGTTTCCATGCTTAGTTATTTAACTAAGGTGTAGGTGTGTAGGTGAAGTTACAGTAACAAAGTTACTTTTTCCAGCTTCAGAAACTACTGAAGTGAAAAGTCACTGGCAATATCTTATATGTAAACCAAAGCATTTTAAAATTCAGTAATAGCATTACTTTAACAATTACAAGCATTAGTTTGCATTGAGTAAGAAGAGCCTTGCAGACAGAAACAAGAACCACCATGCCTTGTACAGAAACTCTACGAAAAAACCCTGAAAAATTCATGCACTTAAAAATCCATGAATTCAAAAGCATCATGCCATAAGTCTTAGAAACCTAACAGCTTTCCAGCCTCACCAGAAAAAGAATTTTGTAATTCAAAAAGAAAGCTGAACCTACATCATGGTCTTGACTCAAGTTTATTATCAGATTTAGCTCTTCAGCTAACCCAAACCTTTGAAGTGTAGACATCTTCCAGAGAGCAGGTGAACACTTCTAAAAAATTAAAGTAATGCATAGGTGAACATCTTGTAACTTTTATTGAAGATAAATTATTTAGTCACGTTGGCTTTTTTTTTTCCCCTCCAAGGTGCTGTTCTTAGATGTTTTTTTAGACTGTTATCTTAGAGGTACTTAACTAACAAACATAGAAAGCACTGAGTGCACAAGCTCCATCCGTAAAGAAGAGGATAAAAAATGTTCTTTATTGCTATCAGGTAGGTCCTCAAGCCTGAAGCATCATGATTTCACAGGAGAGAGACTTACTTCCTTCAGAAGCTTACTACTCCCCCAGCTCAAACTATATTGAATCTTTTGCCACACCATATAATATAGGCAGTAGAATTAACACCTACATATACTGTTGAACTTTGACTAAAACAGGAGAGGTCAGGCTAGAACGCAGCAGAGCACAGTTATAGGACTACTAATTACCAAGTCATGTGAAAATGTACACATAGTAAGCAAACTCAGCAGGGTTGTGGGAGGGAGGATAGGAAAAGACCTTTCAGTACCAATACAAGGATGGAATGACATCATCTGAAGGCCATGCTTGATATGCCTGGAGCCATTCTGAATTTGTTTCAATCATACCTGACTGGCTGCTCACACATGATCATGATGGCCTGAACTTAAACTGGATATGAATTTTCCTCAGATCAGTTTTGACTCCAGTGCTTTTCAGCATCTCTAAGGTGTTCTGAGGTGAGAGTTTAGGAAGACAGGTCTTGGGTTGCTTTTACTATGCTGATGATGTGTGTTTCCTGACAGCTCTAACGCCCAAGATACTGGGGACTAGATGACTAGAATTTCTGAAGTTAGACCCTTTAAAAGGCACAAATAATGTGGATTTGTGTGAGCAGACATCCCTAGACAACCCATCTATTCAGAAAAGTGTTCAACGTGTAAGTATATACAAAATGTAATGTTGGAAGTGGGGAAAGAACCTAAACATCAGTCAGACATACTGCTGGATAGCCAGATATCAGCCAGCACTTTGATCAGTTGACTGGCAGACAATCCCTGAAGACAGATCTTGCACTTCACTGGGTATTAAGCTAAAGGATTATCTAAAGCACTTCACTTGAAAAGGCAAAACTCTACATGTTTGGGGATAAAAACAGTTCAAGACTACGTGTTACCTCACTGTTTGCTGCAAACTGGCATGCTTAGCCCAACAGTTAACTTTATCCTTTTCAGCTAGGATTCTGATCTACTTTGATGCTCAAGCTTTCTCCAAACTTTGGTGCCCTGTACAGACTCAAATTACTACAACACAAGACTCAACAGGGCTTTGATGTTTCAAACTTTCAAACTTTTTTAGATATAGTCATGCCTTCCTCCAACTCCTAATGTTCTGTGATTCCTCCACAAAGCTGCGGTGTGGGGAATTATTTTCACTGATGTAAGTGAAGACTGTGAATATTGTGTGATGAATGTATATTTTAATGATAATTATACTTCATAAAATCTCTCATAAAATCTTGAAATACATTTTTAAAGTGTGAAGACACCCAAAGTCTGATAAAACAGTAATTCTGCCATGCTTCATGGTTTCCATGGTGGTGATAAGAAACACCTGCACAAGTGCCACAAGTTCAAGCCAACTAATTACTTCATAAAATCTGAGAGATTCCTTAGACATGATAGTGTTCATATCTCACATTTTCTGTATTTAAGAACATCAAGAACACATGCTCTTGAAACCTCAAACCTTTGGCAGTGAAAGTAAGTATTAAAACCATACACCACTATGCAATTGTTGGTCCAAACAATCTTAGTGCCAAGTTTGGCAGCAGTATCAATGGACCTACCATTGGTTATGCATGCAAACTAAATTTGTGGTTTCAATAAGGCAGTTACATCACTGTACACATTTGAGCCATATGAAAACAGGGCAATAAAACTACTTCCATTTATCTGATTCTGTGACAATTTAATCCTTATCTCAAGACTAATAAGCTACTCTGAAACAACCACCCTTGAAGTACACATCAGTCTCTTCATAACTCTCTACTACTAGCTCATGTGTGGACATCTGAGTGGTAGGTTTTGCCAAACATTACAAAATACAGAAAAAACAGGCTTTTTTTCACAAGTATTTGGGGAAACAAAATAAGTAATTCAAGCCATGTTTACTATGCATTTTACTATTGCTTAACATCATCCTGAAATTTGAAGGAACAGAAGATGAGAAATGCAATTAATATTGTCTTACTGACACTTTGACAAAATGTTTTTCACACCAAGCTGAGACTACAAAATGTGGTCAGTTGGGAAGCTTAGCCTATATTTCTAGGCTAAACAAGGTTACAGCATGCAATGTGGTCTCATGCCCCGGCCAGAACTTGTAAGCAACTCACAACAGTAGTGATTTATGCTAACTATAAAAAAAAAATGTATTACTTTGCTTCTACACACCAGAGACATGAGCAAACAAAAGCCTGCTACCAGAAGTCACTGCAAGTTATTATGGCTTAAAAAGGCACCTGTAGTGCCCAAACTTTGATGCATAATCAGATGTGCCACAAAATATCCCAAGCACTTCCCAGTCATATTTTTCTCTGTTTAATCTAAGATATGTAGCAAGATTGAAGATTCTGAAAATGTTTATCAAAATTTCTAGATTTTAATTGCAATAGAAAATTAACAGCTCTCTGGACAAAGAGAACTGTGCTACTTATAACCAACTATAATTTGTAGTACAAGTTAAACAATTTACATAGAGACCACTTAGACCTGGTACAAAACCATACACAACCACAAACTTCATAAATTATGAGCTTGGAATAAAGATGACTACTGGCAACCAGAAAAACTTCCATTTTGGTTCCTTCCATTTTGTTGTTTGACTGTGGAGGTCTTTTACCCACTACTAAATTTTAGAGGCCATGATTTTAGAAATAAGGCTAATAGATATTGTGATTACTGCACAACACTATGGAGGGAACACTTACAAAGGATTTAATACCTAAAGGAAAGGGGAAATCAAAGAAAGAGTAAGAGAAAAGTCAGCTTCAATAACAGCTTATAATAACTGCAATTTTAAATTTAATTAAAACTTATCCACCTCTGTCCACAAATGATTAAGTGTGGCTGGTTTAATTAGAGAAGCTTGGTGCAGAGAAACCTGAATCAACATGTTCGCTAGCCAACATGCCTGCTGTTGACTGAAGAGGCTCACTCCATTTCAAAGCTCAAAACAGCCACTGTTTTCTGCTTTGACCTGTGAAAGGCCAGACATGTTATCCCACAATTCACTGAAAATGTCCATGGGTGTAGTCCTACTGCAGCATAAGGAAGAGGTAAACATGCCCTAGGTTACATAATTCACCTCACAAATGAAAGGGGAGCATAGGCATAATAAGAAAGAGCAGTTCCATCTAACCACAATGAAGGTTCACCTCCATGGGTATGAAAAACAATGTATGACTCCATCTTTATGCAAACCACCAGGAAAAAGTGCTTCTGAAGAGGACAAATGACTCCAAACAAGTGAATATTATCAGACCAGATCACTGGGCAGGAAATTATTCTCAACTACAAAGAAAAAAGCACCAAGGGCTGAATACCAGAAAGAGTGAGGTGAGCATAAGGAAACTCAAAAAAATGAAAAGTAGAAAGAGTTATTCAGAACAATGCTGACAATGAAGCAATACAGGAGCCCTCACATCTGGCTAATGAGATCATGGTATGGAGCCACAAACCAAAAGATGAGCAGATGAGTGCATTAGGTAAGCAAAGACTTGGAGCAACGCCAGGGTATTTCCTAAGAGAGGGGAGACAGAAGATAGTGGAAATCCAGGAGCTGAGACCCTGGGAACAGAAAGCCACATGAGATGCTGAAGAAGGTGGTCCCTTAATGGCAAAGAGAAATCAGAGGACAACGCAATATCCTAAAGAACACTGAGGAGGCTGGAGAATCATAGAACCATCATGGTTGTAAAGGACCTTCAAGATCACCAAATCCAACTGAAAGCCCTACACTGCTGTTATCCCTAAATCATCCCCCCAAAGTGCCACATCTACCGTTTTTTGAAAACCTCCAAGGGATGGTGACTCCACCACCTCCCTGGGCAGCCTATTCCAATATCTCACCACTCTTTCAATAAAGAAATTTTTCTAATATCTAATCTAAACCTACCCTGGCACAACTTAAGCCCATTCCCTCTAGTCCTGTCACTAGTCACAAAGGAGAAGAGGCCAACACCCGCCTCCCTAGAATGGCCTTTCAAGTAGTTGAAGAGAGTGATAAGGTCTCCCCTCAGCCTCCTCTTCTCCAGGCTAAACAACCCCAGCTCCCTAAGCCTCTCCTCATAAGGCCTGTTCTCCAGACCCCTGATTAGCTTAGTTGCCCTTCTCTACACCCTCTCCAGTACCTCAATGTCCTTCCTATACTGCGGTGCCCAAAACTGCATGCAGTACTCGAGGTGTGGCCTCACCAGTGCCGTGTACAGTGGCAAGATCACCTCCCTGCTCCTGCTGGTCACACTATTCCTGATACAAGCCAGGATGCCGTTGGCCTTCCTGGCTACTTGAGCACACTGCTGGCTCATGTTCAGCTGGCTGTCAATCAACACTAGGTCCTTCTCTGCTGGGCAGCTCTCCAGCCACTCCTCCCCAAGCCTGTAGGTGCTGCTGGGGGTTGTTGAGACCAAAATGCAGGCCTTGACATTTGGCCTTATTGAAACTCATATAACTGGCTTTTGCCCATCCATTGAGTCTGTCTAGGTCCCTCTGCAGAGCCTGCCTACCCTCAAGCAGATCAACACTTCTGCCCAGCTTAGTGTCATATGGAACTTTACTAAGGGTGCACTCTATCCCCTCATCCAAGTCATCAATAAAGATGTTGAACAGGAGCAGTCACAGCACTGGGGAACACCACTAGTGGCCGGCCACCAGCTGGATGCAGCACCAGTCACCACCACTCCCTGGGCCCGGCCCTCCAGCCAGTTCCTAACCCAGCAGAGAGCACACCTGTCCAAGCCGTGGGCTGCCAGCTTTTTCAGGAGGATGCTATGAGAGACGGTGTCAAAAGCTTTCCTGAAGTCCAGATAGACTACATCCACAGCCTTTGCCTCATCCAGCAGACGGATCACCTGATCATAGAAGCAGATCGGGTTGGTCAGAAAGGACCTGCCCTTTCTGAATCCATGCTGGCTGGGCCTGATCCCTTGTTCAGCCTGTAGGTGCTGTGTGACTGTACTTAGGATGAAAAGGAGAAAGGGAAGTCTGTACAGGAGTCAGGACACCTTTCAGAATATAAATACTTAACAAGAGCAGAAAACCGAGAAAGTGAGAGCTCCCCAGGACACTCCAGCACAGCTACCCTCCACGGAGAATAGGCCCCATTCAGGACAGCAAGGCAGACCCCACGGACAAGGCAGCCGCACCGAGCTCCGGGGGATGTCCCTAGGGCAGTACAGCAAGTCTGGGACCCACCNCCCCGCCCCGCTCCTCCCCGCTCCTCCCCGACGTTACCTGCCCTGAGGCTGAGGCCGCCCCTGGCCGCCATTTTAGGAGAGCCCAAGGGAGGACGGGCAGTTGATCTCAGAGAGGCTTTTTGCAGCTCCAGGAAACGTAAATTGCTGTTATGAGATTAGTGGGTCTTAATAGCAACGGAAACAACATAAAAATAGGAAAATTAATTAATCGAGCGGCTATCCGGAGGCTCACAGAAGAGCCTACCCTCGCCTGGAGCCACTCAGCAGTCGAGGAAACCTGGTACTGCCCGGGGGTAGCAGCTGCTGTTCGGCCACCTCCTCCCTGCCGCCGCTGATCGCTGCCGTTAAACAGACAGCGTTCCGAGCTCAGATAGGCTCCTAAAGCCTTCCAGCTGTTTGTGTTGCAGTTAGGCTGTTAGAAAGCTTTGTAACAGTCTCCTTCCTACTGTAACTTGAAGTTGCTAGCTGATGTTAATATTCGCAGCCAGTTGTAACTATGTGTCCTCGTGGCAATCACTTCAGTGATTCACTGTTCATTTTCCTGTCATGTAAGAACCATTGGCAAATGGCTTCCAGTATTACCCTATTTGCAGTGAGGGATTTTTCTGAGTTTTAACACACCACAAGAAACAGCAGGACTGAACATATCTGTGAGGAGCCTGATGTCATTTTAAATTGCATCATCATAAGATGATTTCACGGGGAGACCTAGCTTCACGTTTCTAAAATTCCACACTGTTATGAAAGCTTCAGACTGATGTGTTTTCATATTGAACTGAAACACTGCAACAGACAATGAATGTATTTCAGCAAAATGAGACTGTTCCTTTAAAAACTAACATGCTGTTTAACAGGATAATACCTTCTAACTGCCGTCATAGATTTAAGTAACATTCTTTATGGTGATAAATGAAATAATGAGGTTGCAAATGTGTTGTTACAACATAAAGGCATCAGAGCTATGTGTAGCCTTATCTTGTGCCCATGCCTTTGACTTTTGGAGATCTGAGACCCATTTTAGGCCCAATAATAGGATTATTTAATTAAAACCTGTCATTCATTTCATTCTTTTCATTCATGGCTAGGCTTCGTGAATGAAGATTTGGGAAGGGCTCTACCCATGTTTAATTAAACCCTGTATGATACAAGGAAAATACAGAATTTGCTATGACAGAAATCTGCCATTGAAGTGAATGAAAAAAACTGCAATATTGTGGCTGACACACATAGCAGAATGAGCAAATAACAAATGCACAAACATCTTTAATGTTTTATGAGGCCTTGAAGGATATTTCCAGACCTGTCAGGATTAGAGCTTACACGCGAGGATTTCCCATCTGTCATTGAAAGCTATGAAAAAGAAAATGGCAACTCTTTAAACATTTCTCTTAATCATTAACTTCCTTAATGGACTCTTCATTTAATGATGCTGACCACCATGTTTCTTTGGTACCCTTTGATACCCTTTGGTCTACAGCAGAGGCTGGGATGCTCCTGCTCATAATGCATAGAAGGCTAGAAGCCTGCACATAAAGGCCTGGTGTAACACAGGGCCACTTGAAGGGGTTTCAGAAATGGGTTTCTGGAGAGAGACAACAGATACCATCAGTGCAACAACATTGAAAATTTATAACAAAAGGCATTGCCAGAGGCCACGTCAAAATAGGTAGAGGAAAGATTTCACTTTCGTGGTGTCATTTGGCATTTGTTCCAGTGTATTTATTACGAGGTCCAGAGTATTTCTGCACAAATGTGCAAGGAAATGGCAAAGAATGCCTACTCCTATACTTACTTGTTATGCTATATTGCAAGTTCTTATCCTTCAGGTAAGATCTCACTCTTCTAGTCTAAAGAAAGGTGCATTAAATTGATTTTCAGTTACGTAACTCAGCTAACTAAAACTCAAATGATGAGTTATCTGCTAATGAAAAATAACATCACATATTTTAATGCTGCAATATTCTGAATTTTTAGCTAAAGTTGAGTACCTTGACAGGTATACAGGATTTACAGATTTGCAAGCTTACAGGTATGTCACACACTAAACATACGGCTTTTTACCACAGGAATTATTGCAGAATACTGTGCAAATGACAAAAGGGCATTTGTTCCTACAGAGTAGTGGAATTTTACATTCAGATTCCTCCTGTGCAGTTGAAATAGGTTCAGAAATAAAAGGATGCCCTTGGCTATCAAAAAATTGCTGGTAAGGGAGAGAAGGAAAACTCTCGACCTGCAGGTCCCTTAAGATCATTGCAGAACTACTTTGAGCATGGAAAAATGCTGACCACCATAGCTTCTCCTGCAGATCATCACTTGCATATCCTTCACACAGTAACAACTTAATCTCTTGACTAGTCACATTCCTTTCTATTGATCCTCAGGGAGGCTTCCCTATTTGCCTGAGGTACAGCCTGTACTAGACACCTATGGAAAGAGATTTGGGCTAATGGGCAGGTGCTGACTACAGAAACCTCAGAGCCTGCTACATCTTCTACTCCCGTTTTTCCTTTCACAAACACAGTGTGAAAGGCCTCGTGCAGAGGGAGCAATGGAGACGAGACCCACGTTCGCCTCCTAGCTCTTTCCTATGATTTCATGCAGGCCAAGCGGAGGGCACCGGCTCTCTGCTCCTGGCCGTTTCTGGAGCCCAAAGACGTCTCAGCGGTGACTGCTCAGGTCACGCTGCCTGCCAGCTTCCTGCACTCTCCTCCAGGCGCCTCTCCGGGAGCTCCCCCCCGGGCTGGCTGAGGGCGCGGGCCACTGCAGGCCCTTGGAAGGCCCCCACCTCCCCGCAAAGACCGGGAGCCGGTCGAAGGCAATGCGCGCTAGCTCCCCGCACCAGGCCTCTAGCACCACCAGAGGCCGCCCCCGGCAAGGGCTTGACGGACAGCCCACCGACCCAACGGGACGCGGGACACGTGCGCGCGGCGGCCAACGGGGCTCGGCGGGCGGGACGGAGGCGTGGCCGGCGGCGCTGCGAGCGGGTTGTTGTGCGCGCTGCGGAGCCGTTAGCCTCCCGCTGCACAGGCCCTGACGAGCCGGCGACAGGTGAGGCCGGGTTGCCGTTGGCTGTGGGATGGGCCCCGCCGAGTTCCCGGCGGCTCCCGCGGGGCCGGAGCGGGCGGGAGCGTGGCGGTGAGGGCCGTGCCAGCTAGGCCGAGGCCTGGGCCTGCAAGGGGAGAGCTGGGGCCTGCGGGGGGAGGGGCCAGCGGAGGGGGAGCGCGGGCCCGGGATGGCTGGGCGGCGAGCTGGGGCCGCGGCCTGCGGTCCAGTGGCGGGCCTGCGGGGCCTTGAGGGCCTGTATGAGGTGGATGGGCTACGGGCGGCGGAGGAGGGGCCTGAGGCCTTCGCGCTCGTGGGCGAGAAGGCTGTGGGTCTCGCTGCTGGAGCCGCCTCGGAGGGGGCCGGCCTTAGGGGGCGGATGCGTTGCCCGCGTCCGTACCTCATCCCGAAGCCGTTCGTCTTCTGGTTAATGCTGTTGACTTTCTTATTTATTTTGCCTATATCTACTCTGATGCAGCTTTTAAATCTCCCACATTCGTTAAGACTTGCGTGTCTTTATGGACTGGCAGTACCTGAGCATGGGCTTTCTAATGTGGTCAATACATGTTAATAGTAATGCTAATTTGGGCCTGCGTGGAACAGGGTTCAGTAATGCTGGACTAAGTGCTTTTGGCTGGAAGAGATCATGACTCAAGTAGCAGCCCACTATTGTTGGTATTCGTGGGAGGCTTTTCAAAGTAGAGCGCTTACCCTTTTTTAGTGGTTGGAAGAAGCAAGAATGCATTAGGGGCAATTCGGTAGGAGGGGTGGGTGAAAGGAATGTGTGTAGAAGTTGTCCACTGAGCTCTGGTGGAATTGTTGCGTGGAAGTGTGTGCTGGCTACTGTATTCTGTGATGCTGAGTGGTCGAGTAGCATTAGCTGTTGGGCAGAGGGTTAATTCTGAGACTTAGTGGGAAGGAAAGTGTGTTTGTTGCATAAATGATATGCACTGGGATCCTGTGATCCACTTAATGAGGTATTTGTGGAAAATACAGGAGGAAAGAAATTGGAAGGGTAGAGATTCATTGCCTTTATTAATGCTTGTTCTTGTTGACATTTGATCACTTTTTGTGGTCTCTCTATTTCTGTCCCCTTTTCCTTTTTTTTTCCCTTTTATGCACTGAACGTGGATGTTCACTGCTCTTATCACTTGATTCTCACCTCTTTACCAGCCTGCAGTTCTCCAGTACTCATGTTTTAACCACTTTTCTTCGTAGATCTGTGTGAAGAGAGTTCTCTGGCTGGAGCCCAAACCAGGACACTCTGTATCTCTCTCTAAAACTGGGATGATGCATATGTTCCGTAGGCTTTGTCAAACCTATAGGTGATAGGATTTCTTAGATTTCTGTTAACTTTTGGGTTATGTCTGTGTTGTGTGATAGATGCTAAAGTCTAGATTTATGAACTTTGAAGTCTCTGCAGCATGATATGCTGCAGATGATATGTATGTAGTATAGATATTATACTGTGTGACTGTCCCAGATTTTGTTTTGAAGCAGTGTAACTATATAATGATGCAAGTAAGTCTGTAGTTCCAGCAGTCCTGAATTACTGCATTACAACCTGCACTTGCAGTAGGCTCTCCCTTTGGCTTGACCAGAATATGAGCAGGACATCTTAACCTGTATGGTTGTTAAATATACTGTATAGTGAATTTTAGTGAGCCTTAGTTATTTAGCCCTGATGTGGGTGGTTCTACAGCACCAGTTAAATGCGGATTTACTGCTTCCCTATGTGTGTTGCCTTACACAGTGTCTAATTTGTGGGAAAAACAGTAGTGGTATGCATAGTCTAAATGGAAATGTGAGTATTTTGTGTGGCATCTTTCTGAACTTAATCGTGTCTGTTGAATGTGTCCAGTGTGTAGTGGGCATGAGCTGACATTAGCTTACCGTTAAATGTGCCTTGTCCTCCTAATTAAAGCACTCTGTTTTCTGTTTCTCATTCTTCCATGTTCTGTCATATTTTTCTTTTTCTTCCTAGAAAAAAACCCTCCTTTTCTTGACCTGTCAGAGACATGTCACTTTACTTGCAGAATCTATTTCTTCAAGGTGTTGTGCATGCCTGCTTTCTTTCCTGAAGCTTTGGTTTCTGTCTTGTTTCTTGCTTGTTTTTTATGAGCCCTCTGTGAATTGCTTACAGTAATGTGTTATTAGATGTTGCACTGCGTGTCTTGTGGATAAGCTACCTGTGAAGATGGGAGACACTTCTAATTATAGAAAGCTCAAGCTTGCTTTATTTGCAGACTTCAAAAAGATGTTTAGAGAAGCTGTTCTTTTTGCACTTCCAAGTTCTTTAGGAAAATCCTGGAAGGCATCTGCAGGAGATTCCCGCCAATTTAAGCATTTAGGAAGAGTGACATAGGTCAGCAAACAAGGTGTAAATTTTGCCTTTTATTGGAAATTTATCAGGCACTTCTTTTTTTTATGTGCAGTTCTGTGATCTAGGCACCTGCAAGTTTCAAACTGTGGATTTAGACAAGCCATTGGATTATACAACTTTGTTACATGTAGATGATGTGTGCAAAGATACTCTAAGCTTCTTTTGTTTTGTTTTTAATGGGGGAGGAGTATAGGGTGGCCATAAGCTATGTGGAGAAGGCAGAGATGTTCATGTGCTTGATTTTGCTGGGTTTGTTTTTATTTTAAATATTAGTAGCAGGGGCATAGTAAGTATAAAGTATTAATTTTCCTCTCACCTGCTGCTTCCATGGCCTCATTGTAGGAGTGCAGTAGCAAGTTGTGGTGTCTCATCAAGCTTCCGGAGATGGATTTCCAGCTATTTGGTTTTGACTTGGATGCTCCTGTTACTTCACTTGCCTTCCTATTCTGACAAAGTGAAAGTACCAGCTGCTAATCCAAAGATGGATCAATGTGTGGGGCAGCTGTTGTCAGAATGTGTCTGGAATCCACAGTTCTTATGTCCTCCTCTTCTCATCTACTGCAAGCATCCTGTGCATAGGAGAGGAGTTGTTCCCTCATAACAGTTCTCTGTCTCCAGATGGTATTTTGTAGGTGAAAAAATTGCCAGAGGCAGTTGGTGAACAGTCTGACACTGTCTAGAACAAGGAAGATAAATGTGGGGGGGTTTTTTTGTGTCTTTTTATTGTCAACCTGTCCTTTTTAAAACACCAGTGCAGAAGGTGAGATAGTCTCAGCTGCAAAAAGTTGTCCAGCTGTCTCTTCTCTGCCTAAGAACTCTTATTATGTTAACTGTTGGCATCTTTGACCCAGGGACAAAACAACTGGGGAAGGTGTTGACGTGAAGCTCTGTGCAGAGCTTTGTGCCTACTCTCTCTGTCAAGGCTGTTAACCTTTGAAGATAGGGAGATCTCAGATTTAGCTGCAGATGTTTAGTATCTTGGCTGCATAGTTTCTAATTGCCCTTATTCATACATATCAAGCAGAGATGATTTTGAGGGGCCCTGATCCTCCCTTTCATGTTAAAGCAGTAGTGGATTGTAATTATGGCCAGTCTGTACTTGATTTCTGACAGCATCCTAACTATGAGGTTAACTAACAACTAACAGGGCTGTGGTCAATGGCTCCTTGTCTAGGTGGAGGCTGGTGAGGAGTGGTGTCCCTTGGGGGTCTGTCTTGGGGCTGGTGCTCTTCAATGTCTTTATTAATGACTTGGACAGAGATATTGAGTGCACCCTCAGCAAGTTCGCAGACGACACCAAGCTGAGTGGTGTGCTTGACACGCCAGAGGGGCGAGATGCCATCCAGAGGGACCTGNAACAGGTCCAGAGGAGGGCCACAAAGATGATCAAAGGACTGGAGCACCTCCCCTATGAGGACAGGCTGAAGGAATTGGGGTTGTTCAGCCTGGAGAGGAGAAGGCTTAGAGGGGACCTTATAGCAGCCGTTCAGTACCTGAAAGGGGGTTATAGGGCAGAAGGAGAGAGACTTTTCTCCTGGTCTGATTGCAGCAGGACATGAGGGAATGGCTACAAGCTGAAGGAAGGGAAATTTAGGCTGGAGATTAGAAGGGGGTTCTTTACCCAAAGAGTGGTGAGGCACTGGAACAGGTTGCCCAGAGAGGTTGTGGAGGCCCCATCCCTGGCAGTGTTTAAGGCCAGGCTGGATGTGGCCCTGGATGACCTGGTCTAGTGCATGTGGCGTCCCTGCCCATGGCAGGGGCGTTAGAACTAGATGATGTTTAAGGTCCCTTCCAACCTGAGCCATTCTGTGATTCTAAATGTGAATTAATGAGGTTGTTCCTTTGAAAAATGCAGCTTAATTTTTGACCTCAAATACTTCTGTCTCTGAATGGCAAAATAAGCATTAACAAAAAACGTTTACCCAGTTGTCAATATATGTCAATATATGGACGTGAATAAAAACAAATAAGATGCATTTAAAAGCTGTCTAGATGAAAGTGATTGTTGTAAATTATGTAAAATAACTTTGTTAAAATATTAACATTGTGATAATCAGGATATGTAGGATGCTTAAAACTTGAGTTTGTGCCCAGTGTTATTAAAAAAAGACAAACCCCAAAACCAACTAAACAAAAAACCCAACAAACAAACCACCATTTTAAAATGTGTTGTACTAGAAATAATTGATTTGGCATATGGAAATAAACTTGAAATGCAGTAGTAGATTTTAGAAATTACCACTTCTGGCACAGAGATATTTTTCTTGTAAGAACTGACAAAAATATTGGAATCTTAGGTTTAGTCAAGCTAAGGAGAAAAAGGACAGTGTCTTCATTCCAGGTTCACACAGGGGAAGGGGAAATCAATAAAAAGATGATATCTATTAACACTGAAAGATCTGGGGGACTGGCAAGCAGAAGGGATATATTTGGTTGCCAGATTTAGAAACAGAACTTTCACATCAGTGTGGAAAGAACATGCATGTCTAAAGTGGCTTTTTTTTACCATGTTTTAATAGACTGAGTTGCTTTCATTCTTGGGGGGAAGAGGAGGGAGAGTACAAATACCAAAGTAATCAAATTGACTATTGAATTTTAAACGTCTCCTGTTCACTGATTTAAAAAGTTGCAGCTGCAGGGGAGAGGACTTCAGATGAGACAGCTATGTGGGAGAGAATAACGACCCTGTTGATCGCTTTGGGACTATAAAGAGACTTCGGGTAACAGTGCAGTTTTGGGGAAGGACTCTTGTGATGCCTCTCTTTCGGCCTTTAAGTTTTTGTTTGTACCCAGACATCATGCTTTAAGGTTCAGAATGATGGCTGTTCCAATGAAATGTGAGATTCATGCTCATGAAGTACAGTAGCTGCCAATCAGCCTTGGCAAGCATAACAAGCAAGAAGAGGTGAGATCAAGATTCTTCCTTTGTGGTCATGGACTTGAATTTTGTAAACAACATCAGACGTTGCTCAAGCAGCCACACTTCTTAGTATCTAAATTGTTTTTATTCATAAGGAAAACTTCAAGCATTATCACCTGCCTTTGCAGATATACATTGAAATTATCTTGAACTTAGGAAAAAAAAAACACAACCAAAAAAACCCCCCAAAACCAACAGAACCAAAAAACTTGAAAAGTGGGCCCACAAGAACAACCTGTATGAGGTTCAACAAGTCCAGATGTAAGGTCCTGCACGTGGGTTGGGGTAATCATAGGATCATAGGATTGTCAGAGTTGGAAGGGACCTCAAAGGTCATCTAGCTCCAACTCCCCTGCCTGGCAGGGACACCATCCACTAGATCAGGTTACCCAGGGCCTCATAAAGCCTTGTCTTAAAAGCTTCCAGGGATGAGGCCTCCACAACCTCTCTGGGCAACCTGTTCCACTGTCTCACCACCCTCATAGTGTAGAACTTCTTCCTAATATCCAGCCTAAAGCTACCCTCCTCTAGCTTACACCCATTTCCCCTGGTTCTATCACTGTCTGACCTCCTAAAAAGTCCCTCACCAGCTTTCTTGTAGCCCCCTTCAGATACTGGGAGGCTACAAGAAGATCTCCTCGGAGCCTTCTCCTCTGCAGACTGAACAATCCCAACTCTCTGAGTCTGTCCTCGTAGGAGAGGTGTTCCAGTCCTCTGATCATTCTTGCGGTCCTTCTCTGGACTCGCTCCAGCACCCCTATATCCCTCTTGTAATAGGGGCTCCAGAACTGGAAGCAGTATACCAGGTGGGAATCCTAGGCATGAATACAGTCTGGGAGATGAACTCATTGAGAGCAGCCCTGTAGAGAAGGACTTGAGGGTCATGGTGGATGTAAAGCTGGATATGAGCCAGCTATGTGTACCTGCAGCCCAGAAAGCCAACTGTATCCTGGGCTGCATCAGGAGAGGCATGACCAGCAGCTCAAGGGAGGTTATTCTGCCCTTGAGACCCCACTGCATCTGGTTCTGGGGCCCTCGACATAAAAAGATGTGGACCTTTTAGAGCAGGTCCAGAGGAGGGCCATGAAGATCATAAGAGGGCTGGGTCACTTCGCTATGAGGACAGGCTGAGAGAGTTTGGATTGTTCAGCCTGGAGAGGAGAAGGCTTCAGGGAGATGGCGTAGCAGCCTTCCAATACCTAAAGGAGACTTATAAAAAAAGAGGGAGAGAGACTCTTTACCCAAGTAGAAAGCAGTAGAACAAGAGGGAGTGGTTTCAAACTGAAGGAGGGGAGATTTAGATTGGATGTTAGAAAAAAATTCTTTTGTCAGAGGGTGGTAAGGCACTGGAACAGGTTGCCCAGAGAGGTTGTGGCTGCCCCATCCCTGGCAGTGTTCAAGGCCAGGTTGGATGTGGCCCTGGGCAGCCTTGTCTAGTAGGTGGCATCCCTGCCTATGGCAGCGGGGTTGGAGCTAGATGATCTTTAAGGATGGTCTGTGAATTCTGTGAATCTGTTGAAACACTTAAGTGTGTAGCTCAGATCTCAGTTGAGGTTTTGAAGTTTGTGACCTGTACTGTGCATGTACACACTAGGATAACCTTAAAACTTAGTGTTTTTTTCTTCATATGCTTTATAAATGTTATTATTGAATTTAAGNCTCTTCTCCAGGCTAAACAACCCCAGCTCCCTAAGCCTCTCCTCATAAGGCCTGTTCTCCAGACCCCTGATTAGCTTAGTTGCCCTGCTCTGCACCCGCTCCAGATTTTGTGATTTCCTCTTACCTCGTTCCCCACTTGGCTTTTGGTGTTCGGTCAAGATTCAAATCCTATGCTACTTGAAGTAATAGTGTATGAATACAGCATGAGTCAGACCACTGGGTCTTGCGCTGTATTGTCACTGACCTGTACTCTGGACGTTCATGGAGAGGTCTGTGCTTGTGGGATGCAATGCGGAGAGCTGTCTGGGAAAAGAAACAAGTTTGTGTAAAGAATAAAAGGGGTTTTATTGGAGATTATGGGATTATGTCTATGGCATATGTAATGGTGTCTAGATTAAAAAATAGAAAGAGAGATGTATTCTGGCTCTGGAGTATTGGGAATCTTTTTTCTGGGAGGAATGTAGGCGTAGTGGAGGTTCTGCTGCTGGTGTGGCTTCTTAGGTGAAACCTGTTCTGTTCCTTGCATGATTTCTGAGAAGAAAACGTGTTTTGGTGTGTTTTCTTTTTCTTCTTCACACCACCACTCTCCCTGCCCAGCTCTATCTCTTCTATCCTTCTATATCTTGATTAAACTCTCATTTCTCAATCCTGTTTTGACAGGTGGCTACAAAGCAAATTTTTGCATGGCAATACTGGATTGGATCATTCCTAAGAATTGTTTTCCTGAAATACTTAAGCCTAATGGAGGCTCTCGGCCCCTCTCTTCAGTGTGTGGCATTGCTTTTGGCTTGTGTTCAAACCTAGATATCTCAGCACTAGTGCATCTGCCTCTTGCAGCTGTCTGAATTGGTTTGGCACTTCCCTTGATGTAGTAGTGCCCCTTTTGTTTTATTTCAAGTGTGATCTCCCAAGAAAGACTGCTCAGCAGCTTTAAAACTGGGTGGTATAGCAGTGTCCAAACCAGCCAGATTTCTTATTTGCCTCTGAGTTAACCTTGACTTGTGGAGGAAGGAGACGTATCAACAAATATAATCCATGTACTGAAGAAACAGAAGGACTTCTTTTTATATCCCTGATGTTCGACTTGAAGCAACCCATCAAGAAACTTGAGGTCAGCCATTGTATTTAAGAATAAACCCTTGAGCATGGAAGTCCAAGTTGATTAAGACAGCTCACTGGCAGAACTCAGCCAACATCACTTGCTTCAGTGCAGGATCCCTGTTCGCTCACCAGTACTAACCCCAGCAAAGAGTCTTCATCAGTTTGGGCACTCTGAGACACAGTCTCCTGACACACTTCCTGCATAGTATGTCTTGGGTGATGCTAACTTGCACTTCAGTGCAAAGAAGGGCTGAGGTGTGGGGTCAGCAACCTGTGTTGGCAGCCTCAGTTCGTCTGTCTTTTGGGATCTATGCTGTGCTCAGTATGGCCTATTCCTGTTTTTCCAGTGAAGGTGCCAGGAGCTCTGTGCTGCAGTCCTTTTAACACTTTCATCTGTCTCTTTGGTCAAATGTCAGATACCGGTGTGGTCTGGGTGCTTCTGGTATCAGAACCAAGAAATATGTTTGAATTGTCTCTGTTCACTCTAACTAGTGTTAGTGCTCACCTGCGCATCTGCAGTCTGGAGAGCTATATCGCATCAATGCAAATAGGTCAGTTGCTGGAGTGATATGATCTGCTGCCTGGGTTTCAATGAAGTGCTAATTGCTGGCATGAAGGAGCAGAATTGAAGAATTTCCCTTCTTAAGTTCCACAGTAGTTAAAGCGCTCACATTATCATCCATGTGTGTCTACATTCAAGTTTGTGATCTCGGTAGTGGTCTAGTGTCTTGTTCACAGAACAAGGTGGAGGTATGCTAAGCTCCTTGCCTGATCTTGGAAGACAATTACCCTTGCCAATCTTCCTGTTTCGTATCATCTTGTCAGGTTCATCCAGATCTTCCTTCTTGGCAAACATCTTGCAATAGAAGACTTAACAGCACTACCCTAGAATCCTGGCTGGAGATAATCGGTGCCATTTGGGAAAAGTTTTTATTGGTCTTGCCAGAACCATTTGTGTCATTTTTCTTTTAAATCTTCTGGGATCTTTTGCACTTTTGTGAGAAGGTGATTGTCACAGTCAGTGCAACATCTTTGAAACAAACACTTTGGAGAACTTTTCGTCCTGTTCCTGAGAATACAGTCTTGGCTGCTGATGAGCTAGCAGTCTTCAAAGCAGGTAGTGGAGTCTTGGGCTATGTGAGTTTGAGCAGCTCCAGAATGAATGGAAGATTTGGGCACAGTTCATATGGTTCCTGGTGGTTGCTCTCTGCATCCTTGGCATCATAAGTTTGAGGGCATCCTACATAAGGAAGAAGGTGTCTGCCTTTTAAATCAAGCTGTTGTAGGGTTTGGTTATTAAATAATAAAACCCCAAACATCTAATTTTAGGAACTGCAATGCAATGGAACTTAGCCTTGAAATTGAAGGCCTTTTTTGGAAAGGCTGCAAGGTACCAGTGTCATTACAGGTAACCTTCCCAAATGGAGCTGTTAGGTCTTATTTCAGTCCTTGACCTGCCACTGAGAATACAAGATTTCCAATTTATGTCAACAGGGATTAACAAACATCAGTTAAGTTACAGATCCAAGTTAGTTTCTAGGCCTGGTTCTCAAGTCCGAAATATTTACTGGTATAATTTGATTGTTACCTCTTTGGCAAAGAAAGTTCAGGAGGTGCCCTTGGTGTATTTCAGAATGCACAGATATTCTGCTCTTTCAGAGAGCAGAATAAAAAACTTGGGTTTTTATGTAGTATTTTTCATTTTATCCATACTGGCCACCTTTTCTTTTGGGAATTCTTTACAGTATGCAAAAGTTAACAGTTTGGATTTTTTAATTCTGTTTTTATTCGCACTGGCATGAGAACTGTTCACCACCAACAGATGAAGTGGTTTCCCACTAACTTCCGTGGTGGCCAGAGAGTGTTAGTGTTGCAGTAGAGTGTGTAAGTGCTTGGTGAAAGGTTAGGAAGAAAAAAGCATCTTCTTTTATCACTGTTCTGCTCCTTTTCTTCTCTGCTATGCCTTTATGACTTCTGCATGCTTTGTTCCTGGTATCCCATGAAAGTGCTTGCCAGACCTTTATGTAAGGGCATCCTATGTCTCTTTTTTTACTGGCTGAAGAAAGGCAGATGGGAAGCTTTCTTCACAGTTCTAATTGATTCTAAATCAACTTTGCCCTAGGCACTCCTTGTTTATCATGAGGAGGCATAGATGGCAGGTAGTGCAGACAGTGAGATTAGAGGCTGTGGTAAAATGGTTTAAGCCACTTGCCAAACTCCTGTCATTTTTGCTTGATGCCAAATATGTCTGGTAACTTGCCATCATGGTGGACTGAGGTTTTTTTGTGCCTGGTGTCTAGCTGTGGTGCCTCCTTTTTAGTCAGCAGATGTACCTTGGAGGATAAGGAAAATAGTTGTCGGGTTTTTTTTTTTTAAAGGTTTTTGGTTTAAGAAAGCATTAAAATATATAGCAACTTGTTAAACTTGGCAGGAGAATCTTGGCAGCAGGAAGGGTTTATATCTTGGCCACTTTTGGTTAAAGTGAAGGAAATTTGAGCTTCTGTACTGTAAAACTTCCATACTTGTCAACAAACTGGTGTGTTATGCTTGTAGGGCTTGAATTTTATGCAGACAAAAGCAAGCAGAGTTGTCTTCCATTAGAACAATTTTGCAAAAGTCATCTGGTTTTATAGCTCAGATATGTTGAACAAAGAAGGTTCAGCAGTTTGAGTGTCATTTAGCAGAACAGGAAACTTTCCCAAGGTTGTACTTGGACAGTTCTGACAGAGCTGGAGAGGAACATATTTAATGACATAATTTCACAGTACAACTAAGACAACTTGGCAGCTTAAAATCATCCAGTGGAGGAGTCTTCCCTTGCTTATACCTTTGCAGTTTCTCCTCTTCCTCTCCTATCTTCTAGTATTTGCTCTGGTGCTTATCTTGCTGCAAGGAAAGCAGATTAAAACTACTGACAATAAAAAAGGTGCTTCCCTCCGGACGGAGTTTTCTATTGCTTTCAAGGTACAAATTAGTTATCTGTTGGGCAGAATGGTGCTGGGGCTTGCTCATGTAGACACTTAAAACGCAGACATGTGGAATAAAAGGGATAGGGGGGAGCAAGACCTTTCCTTAGATAAGGTGCCAGCTGTTCAACATACATATATACATATAAAAAAACAATTTACATTGTGCTAAATCTCAAATGAACCTAATTCTATTCGTGATTTATTCTAAAATGGTGTATTCTGTTACTGCCATTTAAAAAAAGAAATCTGACCTTTCCAAGAAGAAAATATTAAATAAATGCCAAAAGAGACTTAATAATAGCTATGGGTGAAGGGACTGGAAGTCCTTCCTGCAGGCAACATTCCTTTTCTAAACTTGTGATTTCTAGTGGTGTTTCTGACATTTTCCATTATTGAACTTCTACTTGCAGTAGCAATGCAATCCCTGGAAGGGCTTCTCCTTTGGTAGTAAAGCAGCAGACCGTTGCCTCTCAGACCATTAGCACAGAGGGCAGTGGTGTCTGTAGCTTCACAAAAATCTGTAAGCTGTTGGCACATAGTTGTCCTGTGGTGTTCCTGGTTGTAACTCAAAATCACCATATTTGAAAAGCATAGGTGCTTCTTGGTGAATGTTTGACCCATCTGAATGCAGTAATAAGTTGGCAAACATAATATTAACTATGTGATACTGTAAGGCTTGCTGGCTTGCTCTGCATTGGGATGAGCTGGAAGCTTGATGCAGCTTGATGAAGTTCAACGAGGCCAAGAGCCGTGCCCTGCACTTTGGTCACAACAACCCCATGCAGCACTACAGGCTGGGGACAGAGTGGCTGGAGAGCAGTCAGGTGGAAAGGGACCTGGGGGTGCTGATTGACAGGAGGCTAAACATGAGCCAGCGGTGTGCCCAAGTGGCCAAGAAGGCCAATGGCATCCTGTATTGTATCAAGAATAGTGTGGCCAGCAGGACGAGGGAAGTGATCCTTCCTCTGTACTTGGCACTGGTGAGGCTACACCTTGAGTATTGTGTTCAGTTCTGGGCCACTCAGTTCAAGAAAGATACTGAGGTGCTGGAGTGGGTCCAGAGAAGAGCAACAAAACTGGTGAAGGGACTTGAGCACAAGTCCTATGAAGAGAGGCTGAGGGAGCTGGGGTTGTTTAGCCTGGAGAAGAGGAGGCTCAGGGGTGACCTCATCACTCTCTACAACTCTCTGAAAGGAGGTTGTAGTCAGGTGGGGGTCGGTCTCTTCTCCCAGGCAACCAGCAAGAGAACAAGAGGACACGAGCTTAGGCTCTGCCAGGGAAGGTTTAGGCTGGATATAAGAAAGAAGTTCTTTACAAAGTGAGTAATCAAGGCATTGGAATGGCCTGCCCGGAGAGGTGGTGGATTCACCATCCCTGGAGGTTTTTAAAATAAGACTGGATGTGGCACTTAGTGCCATGATCTAGTAATCATGATGGTGTTGGATTGAGGGTTGGACTTGATGATCTTGGAGGTCTCTTCTAACCCAGATGATTCTATGATTCTTTAGCATCCTGTGAGTATCTGACCTGATGGCTGAGAAACAACAATATCTTAACCTGTTCTAATTCAGCTTGGATTGATTATCCCCTTGGGCAAGATTAGCACTGTTCTAGTGGTATCTGCTTCAGATAATATGCTCAGTTCTGAAGCAGACTCCAGCTAGAGGAATTTTAATAGTAGTTGCTTATGTAGAGCTCGTTACATTATTCTTTTGATCAAATGAGAGTCCTGGCCAAAAGTTCTATTAAAGTAAACACAAAATTCATCTCTGAACCTGCAGTAATTAATCTTTCCATGGTGGCACTGAGAGATTCAAGAAGCAGATCTAATCTTGAACTTGGAAGGTTTTCACTAAACTTTTGGAAGACAGAGTTGCAAGTCCACTGCCAAATTTCTGGTGCTTGAATTTGTCATTAGGCTGATCTCTTGGTAGAGGATTCCTTTACCTTTGTTCTGGAAATACAGTGATGTGAATCAGAATTTAAAGAATTGGTAAACTCAGCATATGAGAACAGATCATTAGCTAAGCAAATATTGCTGATTTAGCTATATGCAGCTGAACTTCTGATGGCATTCCTGTAATGGGAACCATGGATTAAAGTTAAAAAATCATTCCTCTTGGATTAACCTTAATTTCACCCCAAAATAAGTGTGTGATTTTATGCCTTTTACTGGTGGGGTCTGAATTGGAAACACATTCATGCTTAACACTTTATTGCAAATTTATGGTGTGAATTGTCATGTCAGTATGCTGCTAATAGGCCAAAGTGTTTGGGTTCTATGGTAGAATGTGCAAATAATGATAATTTAAGAGGATGAATGCTGAAGTGATCATCAGAAGTCCCATGAATTCACTTCAGGTATTTTACAGCTTTTCTGTTATTTGTGTGCTTCACAGCTGTTTTAAGAGCTCTTAAACAAAAGTTGGTTGTTTTGGAATTAGATGTGTGCTCAGGCTGAGAGGTTGAACAAATCCGCAGCAGTAAATTTGAGAACCAGAGTCTAGAACCAGACAAGAAATTACCTTCTTGGCAATGGTGTTTTTTAGAAGAAACATACCAGTCTAGGCTTCCTGGATCTGCTAGACCTCATTTTTTCTCCTGCTGCAGAACAGAGTTGACATATCCTGATTTTGACAATTTCAAAGTAGTTGAAGTGCTTTAAAATCTACTCTTCTGGCAGGCAATGAAGCAGGAGCAGCTTGAGTCTGTTGTTCCTTAGAGTTATAGGTGTCCTCTGCATCTGAAATGTCAACATTGAGTCCCTGCTGACTGAGGCAGAGAGTATCTCTGTGTGATGGAATTTCTGGATGTTTTGTCAAGGTCTTTCTTTGAAAAGGTGCAAAAAATGGAAAATCTATCACAAATACTTAATATGCACCAAATCTGTGTTCCCATACAGATTCATCTGTTTCATACATGCAGTTCAGCAGTCACCCAAAGGCAACTGTTTAACAGTAAGATGCAGGATAAGCAATGTTTAAAGGAGAAAACATTTAGAGAATAACTAGTCTGCAATTGAAATACTGGACTGGCTCTAGTGGGTCTGGCTGCTGGTTCTCTTTCTGTCTTTCAAGAATTCTGGGCATAAGGTTGGAATTAAGGTTGAGGTGACAGTTTTTATTATTGTTTGTCAAGTGCTTGGACACAGGAAAGCTGGTTTTTAACTCAGCGGTTGTGAAAATTTTGACGTTTACAGGAATGTGTACAGAGTCTGTTTTGGTGCTTTCTATTAATGTAAAACCCCTACCCTTAAGAGCTCTGTAATGGTACATAGTTTTGTAAAATGCCATGCTTGTTAGTTTGAAAGAATGGATTGTTCTGGAATTTTCAACAAATGTTTTGTTTTGTGAGTGGAAAAAATGTGTAGTTGAAACAGTTGCTTGTTCTCATGTTTTTTAAAATAAACAGTCAACTTATTTCTGGTGGAGAGAGTTTGGCTTTTTGAAATGCAAAGATCTAGAACTTATTTGGGATTTTTCTCTTTGCAGATATATTATAAAATGTCTAATGGTTATGAAGATCACATGGCTGAAGATTGCAGGGATGATATTGGTAGAACAAATTTAATTGTGAACTACCTCCCTCAGAACATGACGCAAGATGAGTTACGGAGTCTATTTAGCAGTATTGGCGAAGTTGAATCTGCAAAACTTATTCGGGACAAAGTTGCAGGTATAATCTAGTACATAAGACATTTTTACTTTGTGGTGGACTGCTCAAGCAAATACTTAATTGAATGCTATTTAATGTAGAAATATTAAATATTTGGTTTTGTGTAATCAAACTACAGACAAGTATGCATGTAACTACAGTAATGCTAGATGCTGACTATTAGGAAGAGAGAATACTTAAGGTCAGGTTAATGACTGTTTTGTATATGGTTAAGAATTCCAACAAATACAGTTCCGTAATGTGGTCATCAATAGACATTTCTCAAACTGGTTTGAAATTGGCCTGCAAGCTTATTTATTCCTTGTACAAACTGAGCAATTTTGACTCTACTTGAGCTGTGAATATGCAAACAAACGTTTTGATCTGGTATTGATCAGGAAAATAAAGGGGTGGCATGTGACTGAAACAGTTGTAGGCCTTACCACTCTTCAGTAGTTTAACTTGTAAGTTTTTAAAATAGGATTGTTTAGTAGTAACTTCAAAAAATGAGAGAAATAAATTGTTCAGATTTTTGAAACTTCATGTTTCCTTGAAAACAAAAAAAATGCTGGTAGAGCAACTGGTTCTATAAGCCATATCTGTTTAGTTGCCAGAGATTTTTAGCTGCTCTGTGAAGATCTTGCACCGTTAAAAATCTTCATTTACAAATTCTGGTTATTTAGAATTCACAGAATCTTGGATTTAGTGGGAGAGTGTGGCTATTTCTGTAAATAGAAGTAATTTTGCCATTAACTAGGTATGCATGCTCATTTGTTCTCAGCCTGCAGACAGTTGGAATTGCCATGTGGAATTTTCTGCTGCATGTGCTCAATCTTATATTTCAGAATCTAGCAATACTGACTCCAGATTGTTATCTAATCCCCTACTAAGCAGGTCTGAAACTACTTCACTGTTTTAAAGACTGTGTGAAAGATGACGAAACACATGAGAAATCTTTGTGTGTTGTCATAACTAACTTCAGTATTTCATTGATAATAGACATGAGAACTGAATAATGGAAAACTTTAGAATTTACTTTCAGAATGGCTTCTCTGATTTCCATGTCTCTAGTTTTCATAATTTCTTTCAGACCAAATTTCATGTGATAGCCATTAATCTAAATCTGTACTTAACAGAAAGTGTATGTAAAATCATCACTGACCAGTTACGGAAAATACTGATTTCTTTAAATGTTGTGGTAGCTGAGTATTCAGCCTCGATGTTGTCATGGAGTTTGAGATGCTTAGAAGTAGAGGTTTGCTCTGGTATTCATCAAATGTCACAGCTCTTTCACACCTTAGACTTTCAAGTAAGCAGAAAATCGTCTGTGTGGGTGGTAGGGATATTTCAAATGGGAAGCAAGACAGATTGTTACCTGAAGTTTGAGAATCTATTTCACATTGTTCCCTATAGCATCAAATACTCTGGTATTGGTTAACTTGGAACTTGACAATGCTGGGCAGTTTGAAGACTCAAAAGTAAAATTCCTGCCAGTGTTTAGAGTGCTTGAGGGCAGGTGGACAAAATGCTCACTTTTGTTTTGAAGTGCAAGTGTTTAGTTCTGCATGGATACATCAGTTATTTCTGTTGCTGCCTAATTTTTCTTTCAATTGCAACACTGTTACAAGCAATTTCCAGTCTTTCCCATGCTCACTGATAGTTTTGGAATTACAGTAATTAAGGGTTGGCTTCTTCAGTGACTTTCTAAAAGTACCACTTTTTTCCATCCTTTTACTTTTCTGCCCCTTTATGTTTGCATGGAGGTTTTTGGATTGTAAAACTCCACTTCAAGCTGATCTGATGTTTGGCCGCCCCTGGAAAGAAGAGTCTTGTGTCAGAGTTCTGCTTTCCTTAGGCCACCACTTGCATTTTTCTGATGCTGTGGCAAACTACCAGGAGACTAGAGCTGGAGAAAAACCTGCTTAGGTCCATGACCATGGTTCTCGTGAGGTCAGATAAGTCATAGTATTGGCACGTAAGAGGTAGTGGGGGTTGAGTAGCTTGGACAGGAGGGAGGTAACCTCTCATTTTGTTGGAATTGGACTTTTTTGATCAGTTTAGTTCCCAATGAAATCACAGCTTTAGTTGCCCCTGTGATACTCTATTAAGTCACAGTGTTTTGTCTTTGGAGTTACCTTTACTGACTGTATTTGCAAAGTTAAAATCAATGTTTGTTTGAAAATGCTTATTTTTCATAAAACAATGACCATGTCTTATAAAACTGATACATCTTTTTTTCTAAAATAATTCATTATTAATGAAACATCTAGGACAGAAAATGTCGTCTTCCTGAAATGCAATTTTTAATGACTTACTAAACTAGCCTTAGCTTTCTGGAGACTGATTAGTTTGGTTCAAGAATCAGTTTGAAAGCCGAAGTTTTGTTTTGTTTGAGCAAAATATTTTGTTATGACCAGACTCTATATGTTGTTGGCCTTTGTTTCAAATAGAGCTTGGTACTGAACAATCTTCTGTTCCATGTATTAGATTGTGTTAATAAAATTTAGAAGAACCTTTTGAAACCACTAGACTACTTATCCTTTATTTTGTTATTGATGAACAGTATGGGAAGTTGAAAGTAGCATAGTGTCAGTTTATATTCCTTAACTATGAATTTTCTGATGTGTATACTGGTGGATTATAATAGTTGGGAAAAAGTATGAGTATGCATTTGTTTTGTTGTTTGAGACTTGATAACTTCTTTTTGTGTGTTTATTTGTTTCTTTTTTTTTTTCTCCCAGTAACTCTAAAGAGATGCTTGCACACTGTAGATGAACATTAGACAGGGTACACTGCTCCTTCAGCTTTTCCTGATCATACTGGAAAGACAGGGTGCTGGTCTCTTCATTTTCCAGTTTGTGTATTTTATTCCTAAGCACTTCCAGACATGGCTTTGCCTAACTTATGATGAGTAAGTCAGTACTTGAGGTTGGTGGGCAAGTATTGGATTGTTGGCCTTTTCCTCACTATACTTGTATTTATGGTGAGTATGTCTTGGACATCCAGAATTTTTATAAGAGACCTATAGACCTCATAATGGATATTTTTCTTTCTGTCTGATCTTAAGACTAGCAGTAGCCATACCTTTGATCTCTGAGCCCTGGGGAAACATTAGAAAATTGCTTCCCAATGTGTATGGCACAGCTCATGTCTGAACTGTAACTTTTCACTGTTGCATCTCCTGGACTTTTGTGGTAATTGCTGAAGCTTGTGCGCAGCCATTGACCCAATTCAGTTTCTAAAACCTTCTCTTCTTGTGGCTCTGGCTCTTGAGGCTGAGAGCAAGGAAAAGAACTCGAGTTTGTCTAGTCAGCCTGCACTGATCAGACTGTAGCACCCTAGCACTGACTTCAGACACAATGGTGTCAAATTTGTGGTCTGTACTGGTTTCCTACTCAGCAGTGTGTGTCCTGTTAAATGTCCTTTCTTGGAGCACCTGCCTCCTACCATAAATGATTTGGTAGGAGAAATATGCCCTGTACCATATTTTTGCACTGGTGGTGTTCAACTTAGCTGGAACATCCAGATCCTGGGGTCTGGATTTCCAGCCAGTCTGCTGTGCTAGATTTCTCTTATAGGTGAACATTTATTTTAAAACATTTCTCCTCCTTCATTGTCTGTTAATGCAGAAATCCAGGTCTTGGTGCCACTCTAGTCTTGCTGAATTTCTTGCAGCACTGATAGAGCTGACTCGTTGTGTCAGGATGTCACATTATGCACAATGGGGATGTTTCTAATCAGTAGCTGTAAATTGTCTGAGAGAACCTGTTTGTCTTTAGTCTGCTGTTCTTGCACATCCCTTCTGGACCAAATGCTAAAGCTGCAAGTTAGTCTGCTGTGAGACCAAGTTTTATTTATTTCTTTTCTATTTTCCCCTTACCCTGCTGAAGTGTTGATTCTTTCAAACCTGACTGTCCTAAAGCTCTGAAAAAGTTGGGTTAAACTTTTCTCACGTTTTTAGAGTTTCAGACCACTCTGGGATCTGTTTATGGCTAATGACACCCATAGCCCTGCTCCGAGTACCTGGTAACAAGTTTGCTGTGTGCACCACTCCATAATAGTGTTCAGTCTGATGGCAGTTGATTTTGTTAGGGAGGCATCCAACTTCTTGAGGGTTATTGTTCCATCTCTCACACCTTCTATACTGCTTGAGCAGGGAACAAGCTATCCCTGTGATACTCATGACTTCCTACTCTAGGAAATCTAGGATATGATCCTTCAGACTGTGCCAGAGGCTCTGTCTATACATGTCAACTACCAAAACACAACCCTCTCTGTGCAGATACTGAAAGGAGGCAGTGGGCTTCTTCCCCAGTCTGCATTTGCTTATGTAGAGTTGAGCTCTTACGGAGGTTGAAGATTGGAACTCCATGATCAGCCCTCGTCAGGGACAAAGGTGTTGGTCCACTATTGCTGAAGAATGTGGAGCAGAATGGACATTTTGGGGTGACTTGGTAAGGCTGTGTGCAGAAATCTGGGGTCCGTCTCAAAAAATACTGTCATTATGGCTCACTCACACTGCAAGTGTGCATGTGGCATGTTGCTTACAGGACCAAAAATAGATCGCTTCTAGGTAGTTGGAATTCCTCAGGAATCAGTATGCATCTTCACCTTTTCCCTGTCTTTTTCTTTTCATGATGTCTTCTCTGGAAGACTTTCACAGAAATTATGCAGCTGAAAAAGAAATGAATGGCTGTGTCCTTGTAAGCTTTTAAAGCAGAAAGGGAAGGAAGATTTTATTGCACTGCTTTCAGATGCTGAAAGGCGGTAAGTAGCTCTTAAGCTCACATGACAGGGTAACTGTTTATTCACTAGTGCAGTGGACTCCAGCCTAGAAACAGAATTCCTAAGTGTTCTTGTTTTGTGGAAAGTATTTAAGTGTTCTCTCTGGATGATATTGTTTCCTGCTGTATGGAAAACAACCATGAAATTGTTTATGCAGTTTTGCTGTTAACTGTGTAATTGAAATGCATCATTACCCCTGGATATTTTTCTAGCTCTTTAATCACATTTTGGTGGTATGTGGTTTCTTGAAGTGTGCATGCCTAGCAACAATGGTTAATTTAATGAAAAGTACAAATGGTTTCCAAACAAATGGCCAAATACTGAAAATGTTAACACCCTTGTAGCTTTGACAGCTTCACTTAATTTCCTTTATCATAAACTTGGTCATATAAACTACATCAGAGGTAATAACTGAGTTCTGGCAAGGGTATGGGAATATACTTAATATAAAGGTTGCTTGAGTTCTTTAAGTGGGTTCAGAGCACAACTACAAGAAGCAGCAGCTGGTGCAGTACTTCCTAGGCTCTACTTCTAAATGTTCTGTGAACTTCTGGCCTTTTCAGGGGAGTTTTGAAGGGAGGTGCAGTGCTTACTGCTGCAAGAAGAGGATAGCTTTAGGAAACCTTGACTCCTGGCAAGTTACTCAGAGCTCTGTCAGGTGTACTTGATCAAAGTGAGATTGGAGATTTTGTTCCAGTTGACCCCTGGTCTGGGAGAGTCAAGTACCATTTTAGCTGTTAATTGGGGAGGCCCATATAACTGCCTAGGCCAGAGCATAGCTCCCAAGAATGCCATGAACAGGCCTAGCATGAATTGAAAACCAGTTGTGAGGTTGGTGATCAGCAGCACAAAGTCCAGCTGAACGGAGTCACTAGTGAAGTACCCAAAGGTTTGATACCAAGGCAAATTCTGTTTTAAGTTTTTCTTTAATGACCTGAATGATGGGACAGATTGCACTCTCAGCAGTGCTGATGTCGAACTAGGAGGAGTGGCTAGTATACCAGGTGGGAGTGCTGCCATTCAGAAGGAGCTCTACACTGTTCTCTGAAAGCTTTAAGGCAGGGCTGGCATAATGGAGGATGGCTTCCTAATGGTTTAGGGTTGTAAGTATCCTTTCACTCTGTCTGGAGACATTGAGAGGGTTAAATATATTAATGCTTACTATCCCTCCTTATGATACACAGGCACATAAACTCAAAAAGGCCAAGAATTGTACTAGCCATTGCATGAGGTACTCTGCTTTACAAAAGCTGAGATCTTCACTTTGTTTGCCTGCCTTTTCCCTCATCAAGCTGTGAAAATGAGCCATATAGCAATCTTCATTTGTACTCTAATATTTCGCAACATGTTTTTAGTGGGAGTTACTGTTCCACATCTTAGAATTCTTTCATTCTCTTCTAATGGAGGAGCAGTATGTTTCTGCAGAGTAACAATTTAGTTCAAAGCTTAAATCTGAACACGTGTTTAGGTTTTGCACTGTAATGATTACAGCTAAATAAGTGTCATTGTTTGAAAGCTAAAGTTCTTTCCTTAGGAGATGAGGGTGTGTGAATTTTTCAGCCCTCAGCATCTTGAATAGTCAGGTTTGTGTTCCAACCACAAACTAAAAAAATCTGTCCTAAAGCTTAAAGAAATGAGATCTTACAGGAAGTAGGCATGGCATTTTCCTCCCAAAGACTTCCTCAAGAAATCAGCCTGTGCTATTGATGTACACTTTCAGGCCTGGTATTATCTGTGTTCTCTAAGTGCCTTTTACTTCACAGCATCTAGATGCTGGCAGTTCATCTGGACAAAGAGCCCTGGAGCACCTTAAATCTTAATAGAAAAATGTTCTGGAAAAAATATGAAGAGAACATACAGAAATAAGTATGGGGAGGGACTTCATTAAATTAATTACTAAAAATATGAAACCTTTTGTTTTCAGGATTTAAAGCTGTCGCTCTTACTGTATTTTGTCAAATTTTTTTCCTGTTGTGGAGATAGTGAGATCCCTGGAAAGTTTCTCTTTGCTGTGGTAAATACCAGACTTATGTCAGGTTAGCTCTGTAGCTTTGACTTTTTTCTGAAGAAGCATCTGAATTGCTTCTGGTGATCTTTGTTTCGAGGCAAATGCCATTTATTTTGTAAATGAGGGAGAGGAGACTTTAATCCGTAATGCTTTCCTAACTTTTTTTGGAGCTCAGGCTTTCCAAGACAGTTAAATGCAATTTTGCCTTTAAACTTCCATAAATGAGACTTGTCATCATTTGGCCATGAACAGGAAGAGGCTTGTGTCCTGGTTTATAAAGCCAAGTGAAGCTGTGAGGACACATTCTGTATTTGAAAATGAGTTATCAGTAAAACTAGATATTTTCTTTGGTTCCTTTGTAGTTCCTTTCTGTTTCAATCCAAAGTCCTTACATTTAAGACATGCTGGTTTTAAGTCTTAAGCAGAAGCAGGAGTTGGCTCTGATAGCAGTCTGTGTCTTAGTCATAGGAACTGTAATAAAGCTCAGTTCACTTACTGTGGCAGAAAGGTACTGAGCTGTTGCATTGGCATAGACACATTTAAAGGACAAATATCGTGGAAATGCTTAAATATAAGGCTAAGCTTATGGTTTTGTACTCTAAAGGGTATGCTTCAGGTGCAAGTGGAACACAGTGCAATGACTCCTGGTGTAGTGTTCGTCTGACGAATCCAACAGTACATTGCTTCCCAGGTGTCTTACTAGGTTAGGCATGAGACCAGACTATCCAGCAAAGCTGTGCTTTGTCCCCAGCCTGACACAAACACAGCTCTGTGGGATTTCTGCAGTGCTTTCTTGGTGATTGCATCACTAATGATAGTTTTGCATAGCATTCCTAACTGAATGGGAGATGAAGCAGAAAAGTAAGAAGTAATTAAGAATGATTAATTGTAGCTTGATGTTGTGGGGGAAGAGACTGACATTTTCCAAATTCTGTGTGAAGACTGTAGACTGTTTTCTTGGAGGGAGAAAAGTGAAAGTGATTTTAAAGATAACATGTTTTTTCAGTACCTGTACTAAAACTACTGTACTTGGTTCTCTCTCAAGCAGCATGTTTTCTATTTTTGGGGGAATTGCTGTTGCCACCATGGTACAAGTAGGAAATGATGGATGTGTTTCAGAGAAGTGAGGCAACTTCTCAGTGTTAGCATGAAGCCGCATGTGGTGACATTGCTGAAGAATGGAGGACTTGGTACTTGAGGACTGGATCAGGAGGAAGGCTTTGTTTAGGCTGTGGGTTTTAGCTTCAGATTTGTTTGGGGTTTTTTGAGTGGTTGAGATGCATTGTCTAGATCTTCAGTGAAGGATGGAGTGTAGGGGGTGTTTCCTGTATTTTCAGAAATATACTGAGAGCTATGTGGTAGACTAGTAATAAATATCATCACAACAGAAATTACTCTTAAGGTTTGATCACAGTTGGCTTGTAATGGAAAATCATGCCTTTCTACTGTTAGTTTTGAAGATTGGTGATTAAATATGTGAGATGTTTGTTCACATCCAAAAATATGTTTTGACAAATATCCTTCAAGAAGGTGCTTTCTTTTTGGTGTTTGGTGGTGGGTTTTTTAGGGATTTTTTTGTTTGTTTGAGGTGGTTTGGTTTGGGTTTTTTTGAGGGGGTTGCTTGTTTGGTGTGTTTGGTTTTTTTGTTGTTGTGGGGTTCTTTTGTTGTTGTTGGGTTTATTTGTTTATTATTTTGTGTGTGTTGTTTTTTCCAAACCCCCCCTGGAAAGGACACCTTGTAGCATGAAAACAAAAACTGCCAAGAGGGTAACAAATAGCAACTGCTTCTGTCCAAAGTTTGGCAGAACAGTGCATGTAGAACATGTCAAGTTCTGAAGTTGGCATTTAGAATATTAAAGTGAAGAAATGGTTAAAGGTTATCATCTGGAGCAGATTTAACATTGGGCTGAAGGACATAAGGAGGAGTTAGAAACCTTTCCTGAGATCAGAGGACCAAAAAAAAAAAACACCACACACACACACAAAAAAGAGGAAAAACTAGTGGCAACCTACAGAAATGAGTTTTCACTCTATTAAAAATAGACTATGAGGGTGGGTGCTTCCAAAAATGTGAGATGGGACAACTAGTCCACTGAAAATTGGCAGTCTGTGTTCCTAGCTGTATAGTAGTTTTGGTAATTCAGGCCTTGCTATAAAGCTACACTAGAAATAGACTCAAAATTTAGAAATTATTCCATGAATGGGAGAAAATACTGTGAGAGAGGAAAAAGAAGGGGGAGGGAGGGATTCTTTACTTTCTCTAAACCTTTAATTAATATTTAGTTCTGTTACATCCCTTCTTAGGTAAAATACACATATAGGTTGTCTTAATACAAAGACCTTGTTCTGTGGAACTGGAAGAACCTCAGACTTATGCAGTACTGAGTTCCTTGTTCTGTCATTTGGGATCATAGGATGGTGCAGTTTTAAGGAACACTAGTCCATCCTCCTGCTTAGAGCAACCTCAGCTGTGAAGTCAGACCAGGTTACTCAGGTCTTTATCCAACCTGGTCTTGTAAACTGCCACATACTCCACTCCTCTTGTCACCAGCATCTTCTTGGTGGCCCTTTGCTGAGCTCACTTCAGTTTCAGTGTCTTTCCTGTATTGGGAGACATTAAGAATTGGATGCAGTATCCTAGGTGTGAGCTAATGAGTGTTAAGTAAAGCAGAATGGTCTCTTCCTTCTTTCTTCTGGCTGTATTAGTGGTAGTACAATGAAGGATGCTGTTAACCTTCTCTATAGTAGTGCACTGCTTGCTGCTGCTTGCCTTGCTGTATACCATGATTCCCAGTTCTTTTCCGTGGAGCTGCTCTCCAGCCATTAAGTGCCCAGTCTATGCTGTTGCAAGGGTTTCTTGCTTCCCATGATCAGGTCTTTGCATCTGTCCTTGCTGCATTTCATATGGTGCCTCTTGGCCCATTCCTCCAGTGTGTTTAGGCCCCTTCGGGTGGCAGCCCTGCCATCCAGTGTATTGGCGGGTTCCTCCCAACCTGGTGTCATCTCCAGTCTTGGTGAGAATGCACTCTTATCACCTCCTCCAAATCATGGGTAGAAAGTTTATACAGCATGTCCCAGGAGAGATTCCTGCAAAAATGCAACTTGTTGCAGGCATGCATGTAGAGTACGTGTGTGGTGGTTTTTTGGGTCTCTTTTTGAAGGTGGATGTGACAATTGCTTTTTTGCTGTTGTTAGGGACCTCTTCCAATTCCCAGGGCCACTCAAAGATGATAGAGAGCAGTTTTGGCAAGGACACGAGCCTAGTGTCTCAGCACCCTTAGGAGGAGCCCATCTTGTCCCATGGACTTGTATGTCTTAACCGATCAGTTTCTGATTTGATTTTCATCCACTGGTCCTGCTCCTTCAACTCTTTTCTAAAAGTGCAGAGGCTGTTAAACTTTGTTGGTGGAGTGAGGCAAAGAAGATATGTATCGCTCTCACACATCACACACTGTATTCAATAGCTGTCCCACACTTTCCTTTTTCAGCCTTGTACTGCTGAGACAGCAGTAGAAGCTTTTCTTGTTACCTTTGGTATTTTTTTGTTTACTTGCATTCCTTTCAAGTGTTAGATGCAGTTGAGCTCTGGCTTTCTTGAGACCAAGAGGACAGTGTTTCTGAAATCCTCCTTTTGTAGGCTGTCACTTCTTCCATCCTCCTGCATGCTGCTTGTTTGTATTGGAGCTCTGCCATGAGCTCCCTGCTTTGCCAGGCTGCTCTGCTGACACATCTGCTTGTTTTCCTGGGTGTTAGGATGTTAGGAAGATAGGAAACAAAAGATGCTGTGTGCATAGTGTTGACTTTTCTCGGAGGGTTAGAATATAATCTTTTGATCCCTTGCTCTGCTGGTCTTACCTTACAGCACTTCTGCATGGGCATAATCCTGTTTGGAAGTTTGGTGCAAAGGTTCTTGCATTTTTCTTAGGGCTGATATGATTGTATAACCCCAGCTATGCAGTAGTGGGACTACTAAAGAAAGCCCACACAAGGCCCGTTGGAGCACTTTTAATCTGTTCTCATCCTCTGAAACTACAGAGTCACTGCTTTGAATTCTGCTTTTGCAGCACATTTATGTCTGATATTTGGATGTAATGCTTCTTGGTACATTCATACCTATTTAAACTGCCTAATTATCACTCCCAGCACATTCTGTAAAGTCAAACAAGCCAGAAACTCAAACCCAGCTCTCTTTCCAAGATGCCATATCCTCCCCTGAGTGACATTTGGGGAGTTCTATTCCATCCTTCTGTGTTATCCTTCTGCGTTACTTACTTGGGCTTTTTGAATTTAATCTCAAAACTCTGTTTCCCAGTTCAGAAAAAAACCCCTAACCTGAAATGCCTTCATACTGAGGTGCTCTGATGTAACAGGAGCCAGGTTTAAGTTTAGTTTTTTCTCAGAAGGATAGTATGGGGAAAATCTGTTAGCTGATTTGAGAGGGAACAGCTAGTCTGTAGTGAAGTGGAAAATAAGTACTAACTCTGGTCTCGTATTATAATCCCCAGGGAAACTGGAGTTGTCAGTTAGTAGTGGGAGGCGAATAAGAAACAAGCTAGTAACTGAAGCAGTGCATCTAGGGGAGCTGGGAAAGGAAGCAAGGACATGGACAGAAAACCAAGTAATGCACAGAAAGAAAATGAGTGCCCTCTTTCATGAAAGGGCTTTTTTTTCATGGAAACAAAATGAGATTCTTTTTCCCGAAGGAGTAGAGTAGTTTGCTTAAAACTAGGTTTCATGGTCTTTTCATCCAGATAAGGACTTAGTTGTTTCTTTAATCTTTGTTTCTTGAGTACATTTGCATTTATGTATATGCAGACTTTGTAAAAGGTTTTTAAAAGATTTTTTTAATTGCCACTGAAATAATTTGAAAACTGTTACAGTACTGCCTCACAATAGGTTTCTAGCAGGCTCTTAACCTCATGGTAAAGCAAATAGTTTGTCTCCTTGCCTGGGATAAACACATGACATAACTCATAATGCTGTGTAAGTGCTGATTCCTTATATTTTTTTCCCTGGTGTGCCCTAAAAGGAAGATAGTTTATACTGTTAGAGAGGAGAGAATATTGGAGGAGCACTGTGAAGCAGAGAGTATTGCTGAAGAGTGATCTGTCAGGGAAGTGGTGGAACATGCCTCTTGCAGTGACGGGACTTTTTGTATGTTAGATATCCTAACCTGTTTAGAGATGGAAACTAGTAACTGCATGGCAGGAGATGGTTAAGATAGATAATATTAAGTATTTAGAGCAACATAAGTTAATATGTTGTCAATTTTGCATGAGTTGGTGCTTTTTTGGCAGTTAAAAACTGTAAGGTCATGTTAACACTGATGTAATTTAAAGGTGGTAAGTAAAGACTAAGAGGGAATGTCTGTTCCTTTTTGTTTTGTAGAAAAAGATAGGTAATGGCTATTTTCTTATCTAGCGGCAGGTAAAAGTTAACAGGACTATGACTTCTGAGGTTTAGTATGGACTTATTGTCAAATGCTTACAGCAAATAAGAGAAAAACTGATAACTGTTTAAATTTTGCCACTTCAGACAATTCTTTTTTTATCTGTGTTTTTTCTGTAAATCCTGTTATGTTCATGCTCTCTTAGGGCATTTAAACTCTTCAATAAAGAATTGTCATTAAGCAATCTGTATAAAAACTGCAAAAGGTGCAGAATTTTGTTCTTGCAAAAGCAGTAAGGAAGGCCAAGAGAATATGGTCACTGCTTGTGTGTGCTTTGGGAAACAGGCGCTTGGAAGGGGAAGTGTGTGTAAGCTTAAGGACAATATCGGTGCAAGAACAAGCAGATATGAAGTACAAAGACCGGCATTTAGAAAAGGAGAGCATTAAAGGGGGTTTGAAGAATGTACTTTCAACCAGAGTGCCTGAGACAAAAATCTAACTGCTTTCAGTGTGAAACCCATTAGGGAAAGGGAATACATACAGTGTTTGATTACAGGGACTGGCCCCATATCATGTGGTTCGTTTCGATCCTGTGTGCCTAAGAGTGCTGTTACTCATATACAGGATAAAACCAAAACTAAATAGCTTAATCTTCCTTGTCACTGATCTCAAAAATTGCATGAACACATAACCTGTCTGATGCTTTGCAGGAAAGCTGCTGGGTGACAGTTGCATGCTGGCTGTGCTTTCTGGGAAAGGGAATAGTATGCAGCCATTCCTGTTCTCAGGGAAGACAGTAGGGGGAGAAAGTAGGGAAGGATATCTACTTCCACTTGTCTAACATAGGCTCAGCCACTGATCTCTGACTCAGAGCATTTATTAATTTATGTGGAATCCTGTTCTTATTCCCCTGCCACAAGAATATAGTCACCCCTTCCCTAGTGCAGTGTCCACCCAGGGACTGCCAGTGATTCAGACTGAGACAGATTAGCTTTGTTGAGTTCTGCTTCCCTGGCCTTTAGGGACCTATTTCCATTAACTTTCTTAGGAACTGGTTCTGTTCAGTAATTTGCTGGAATACTCTTCTTTTGTGTTGCTTTAGGGACAGTCTGAAAATGTCTATAAAGCAGCTGGTACTTTGAGCCTTCAGAGCAGATGCTGGCATGCTGTACCTGAGAGGGCTGTTGGACTCCTCTTGCTCTTTTAGAAGGAGAAAAAGTCATTGCCTACTGTCTGTGATAGTTGTTCCCTATTAAATGATCTTTCTTTTCTTGGTCAGATTCTGGAGAAGTAAGCCAGAGTCCAGTTGCTAAACATTTTTCTAATTGTTAGATTATTCATTTTCTTGATCAGGGGAAAAGAATCTCGGTAGATAAGTGATTGTGGACTAACCATATTTGATCTAAATGATTGACTGTCTCTGACAAATAAAACAGAAAATGAGTCATATAGAGAAATCAAGAACCACCATATGTCTGTAAAATCCTGGTCAATGTTATCTGGAGATCTGTAAAGGATAAAGGTGCAGAAGCTGGTGTTTAAGGTCTTGGTTTTGTTGCATTTATTTGTTTCCTGTGTAGTTAAATCCTACTTGGCTGTCAGAGTGATTTGCCGTTGTGGAAGCATCTGCCATCGTAAAAGCTTGATCTGTGCTACTGGAGACGTTTTAGCACTAGATCTGTAGGAGAACGAAGAATTGAACTCTGAGATGTGGCTTCTTTAAGACCTTTCACAGACAGTAAGAATTAACTGGGCTAGTTTATACAAGGAGTGCATTAGGAAACAGTGGACGACATTGTTTGGGTTGAGATGAGATGCTGGTTTGTTACATTTCACAGCAAAGAAGACAAATGCAGAGGATGCACCAGGGAGTTTTGCTGTGGTGGTTGTTCTGCAGTCAATGGTATGCTGTTAGTAACAGCACTTTGAGGTTTATTTGGAGCTTCCTGCCATCCCATGTGGCTTTTAGACTTGCAGGTCTCAATGCCTTCAGTAGACTGCTGATTCTTTTATCATCAGGTGCAGTTAATCTGCAATGTCTGTTATAGCCCTTTTCAATTTCTCTGATATTGTATGCTAGGATAATCACCGTTGGACTATGGCTTTTTGGGGGTAGGATGTATATTTGGTATTCGGAAAAGTCTGGAGAGTATAAGAAAACTTCTTTGCCAGCCGTGACTATTGCAGAGGCATGCTGTATGAATTTAAAAAGGCTGTATTTCAGAATAGTGTGTTGTTAAAGAAAATAGCTTACTATGCACACTTAAAATTTTCTTTAGAAAGCCCCATAGATCTCGCTGATGTCTGAAAATGGTGTATCTTGTATTGAATTGGAATTGCTTTATTGTACTGAGAGATTTAGGTCTATATCTATAAGAGCCTCTAATTGTTGGGAAATTGCAACTCAAAATTATCTTAATATGTAGTGTTTTAATTGATGGTAGCATTTGTGGAGGCTCAGTATAGAAGCAGAACAAATAAGTATCCAGATAAGTATCCTTTGCTTTAAATGTTTTAAAGATTTGTATTATTATTATTAAATCACTTTTGTAAGACTTGAGAGTAAACAGACATAAAATAGTAGTACATGATTGTCTGCATTAAAGAGAATTTTTCACTCTCAAGCTTCATCTTCTGTTTGTGAGACTTACTGCTTGTTTTGTATATGCATGTATAAAGGATTAAAAACTTTTTTCCCCCTCTTGCCTCCAGGAGTGAAGATGGGAATAGCTACATAGAAATGATGATTTCTTACCTAGCAATTAATCCGTTGACACTTTCTCACTTTCTGCACATGATCTACAAGAGTTTGTACTAATGAACTTTATCTGTACCCATTAAGTTTACAAGACTATTCAGAGTTGGTGTTTTGGTCTTGAATTTTTTACTGTTGATGGATCACCTGCGGCTGTCTGACACCCACTGCTTTGAAGACAGAGGGACATCTGAAGTGGCAAATGAAAGAGCTTTGAGTTACTTCTTATGACTGATGCCAGCCTTGAGACATTTTTCTGGCTATCTAAACATTTGTTGTGTGGATTATTTTTATGTTGAGTTCACTTTTTCTCATTTCCTTTAATTTTGAAGGTGATAACTTTCTTTTGTTAGGACTAATTTGATAAATGTTCTTCTATGTAGGACACAGCTTAGGATATGGCTTCGTGAACTACGTTACTGCAAAAGACGCTGAAAGAGCAATAAACACACTGAATGGCCTCAGACTTCAGTCAAAAACTATCAAGGTAGAATGTCTTGATTGTTTTTGGTCTTCTATGAAAATTATATTCCAGTAAACTTCATTCTGCTAGTAAGGCTTGTGTACTCTCTAAGACAGGTAGAATCTCGGATAAGAGTAGTGAAGTGAACTGTTAAGTCTTTCAGGTTTGTAACAGCTTTGCGTACAAATGTTTTTTTGGGTTTTTTTTTCCATTCCCATCATTTTTACAGTGGGATCATTAGCTGGGATCATTCCAAATGGTTGCCAGGTTTTGTAACTCGCCTGTGTCTCAGACACTCAATGATCTCTTACATTGCCTTAAGACACAGGCAGTCCTTCTCCAAAGTAACAGCTGGTATTTTACCTGTAGGAAATAACACCTGCTGAGGTGATATTTGTAACTTTCTCTAGTAGCAGAAATTAAGAGACAAAACTGCACACCATCTGGTAGAATCTTTTTATGAGGGTCTAAAAACCATACTGATAGCACAAGTTCTTGGTGTGGTCTGGTTACTGTCATGTTCAGTATCTGGGTCAGAACGTCAGGCAAAGATTCTTCAATGTAGCAAGTATGTTTGTTGGAAGCATTGATATTAATCTACTGCTGTCTCTTTCTAGCAGTGCCACTATGTTCTTTATCTGTTGGATAAGCCCAAAATGAATGGACTTACATAGCGACATGACTTTTCTTTCTTTGTTCTGGCAATTTTCCCCTACCTTCTTCCTGTTCTTTTTTTAGCTGCAATAAGAAATGCCTGCATTGTTTAGTCAGGAATAAATGATGGTGAGTCACGACAAAATACATTACTTTTTCAGATTTACACTCTGAACATGCCTTTTTTTTTTTCCTGTTTAAAGGTTTCCTATGCTCGTCCAAGTTCTGAAGTTATCAAAGATGCTAATTTATATATTAGTGGACTACCAAGGTCGATGACACAAAAAGATGTAGAAGATATGTTTTCACGTTTTGGACGCATCATCAACTCGCGTGTGCTTGTGGATCAAACTACAGGTGAGTTCTGTTGCATTAATCACAGAAAACTGTAGCATATAGAATATTTGATGTTTTTCCTGACACTGGCAGTTTCCAAGCTAAATTAGACTTTGACTAACTAGGCATGACATCTGGAGTCAGCAACTGATGCAATTTTAACGAGATATCCTTTCCCAGAATACTTGTGCTACATCCTTTGCTAGCTTACAGTCTAAACCTCGTATCTGATTTTGTGCTCTTGCTGTCAGGTTTCTATCAGGTTGAGCTGTTGATCAGCCCAATGTACTCTTGCTCTGACAGTTGATGTTACTGTAGCGTGGTGTTTACAATCTGAGGGGCTAACCTTAGCTTTACTTTACACATATGGAGCTATTCTCCACAGGTAAATTCCAGGCTGTAGTTGTATATTTAAAAACAAACAAACAAACCAACAAAACCACAAAAAAGCTAAACCCAAAGGAAAAAAAAAAACAAAACAACAAAAACCCCCAAAAGAACAATAATGTGTTTTCTTTTATACCACCTTGAAACTCAGTTTTCTCCTGTTGTAAAATTGAGGTGTCTTACAGTCCTCTGTGGTTACTGCTAACCAAAAGAATGAACATAACACACTTAGTGCTACCCTCTTGAATTTTCTGAATCTCTTTTGTTTATTTTACAAACAAAACCCCACAAACCCAAATGTTCCTGAGTTAATCCTCAGCTCAGAAGACACTGAAGTTGACTATTTCTGTTGTCATGTTAATTCTGACTCTGTTACAACTTGTTCTCGTGGAGTTTTAATTTCTTATCTGATTATTTCAGACTGTATAACTGAAGAGTATGGATTGGGCTGTAACCTTAGGTGTTCTGTTTGTTCTGTGTTTCTGCTGTGGTGGTGTTTTTGGTTTTGTTTTTTATACAAATACACTTTTTCACTGATTATTCATGTGCTATATTAGAAGATAATCTAATTCTAGCAATTTCACATTTAACATTTATATCCAGTAGTATGTACATTTATATACAGTACTTAAGCAGCAACTTGCATGCCTGTGAGGAATCCATTGTAATTTAGGGAAAGCCAGCAGCAGCTTTTGGTGAGATTAATCTGACTAAATGCTAAAGTCTACAGTGTTAAGTATCTCCATCAGAGCTAGCTCATTCCATAGGCATCTGCTTTTAAGTGTTTGATTTGCACAGACTGCACTGTAAAGCGATTGTATGTAAGGGAAATCTGAGGTGAGTAGGCGAGATCTGGATACTGACATTGCAGACACTCCAGTGTTGAGTGGGAAAAATCCTAGATTTCCTTTCCTGGAGAGGAGGATTAATTTTGTCCAACTTCTCATGGTTCCGTCTCTAGAGCTAGTTATCTATCAGACAACCATAGGTAGAAGCAAGAAGATGACTTCTATAGCACAGAATTACTAATTACAAGTTCCAAAACATTCATCATTCTTGGGCTGCTAGTGGAGACTAAATAGCTGGCATGTCTTTGACAGAGCTATAAAATGAGATGACAGAAGTCACACAATTAAAATCTCTCCAGGAATACTATAGCTTTCATTGAGTGTGCAGAGGCATGATACTGTTTCATTCAGTGTCAGTGTAAAATATGCCACTTGCTTTCAGATAACCATAATTAATGTATTGTTTGAAGAATGTGTTCTGTTTACATCATAAAGTTAATGCATGCCTACCCTATGTTTCCCTTCCCTTCAACAATATAACTATGCCTTAGCTTTAAACCTGTGTTTTACTTCTTGATCTAGTTTGAATTGGGACAAGTTCTAAATTGTGCTTTTAGACACCTTCATAGCAGAGATGGTTCTCTACCTTTTGAGAATTAATCTGTTTAAAAATATGCTTTCTACAATATTTATATTTTCTTATGAATGCCATGATAGGTCAAGTGAGAAGCAGTCAGATGAACAGCATGGAAGTGGAGTATCAGCGTGTTGGGCTTTGGAATAGTCCTTGCTGAGTTCTGGGTGATGCTGCTGTTTTGTGTCTTTCCAGGGTGAGGCATATGCAGAAAGGCACAGAAAGGCTAATCTCAGTGGTATCAGAGCATATAAGTGCTTTCAGCTCTAGCTGATGATCTGATGAAGTCCAGCCCTCTGTTTTGGAGTAGACAGCAAGAAATGAGAAAAACAGAGTAACTTCTTCACAGGTTAACTCCTTTCCAGCTCACTCTGGAAACAAAAGCTGTACCGTTGGTACCAGCCACCTCCTGCTGTTGTTCTGTAGTTCTTTTCTTCAGAAAGTTCAGTGACTTACGAAATAGGCTGTCTCTGTGTGATTTCACATATTTACCACACAGTAAACGACATGAGTTGTTACTTGTGGAAGTTCTCCCAGTGCCCTAAGTGAAAACATCCCTTTCCTAGAGAACATTCTCTGGGTAGTTGCGGCAATTGGATTCCCTTTGGCTTCCCTGCTGCATGCCCAGGGTTTTGTCATGCCACATTTCTTTTATGAATATAGGAAATAATGTTCAATTGTTGTGAACAACTTTGTGATTTATGATAAGCGTAAACAACTTCTGAAACTGTCATTGAAGACTGGCCTGTGTGGGTGTGGAGTGGAGACAGCATGAAAGTGTCTGATATGACTCTTTCTGAAACAGAGCTGGTAAAGTCTGGCCATAATACCTGTTTTGGAATGAAATTTAAACAAAATATACCATTTTAGCTTCACTGTGATTGGAAATATTTCCAGACTATGATCAAGTCACAGATGAGAAGAGGGAAGAGAGGTCTCAAAAGGTCTAACTTTTACCTCACTCTGAATGATAACAGCATCCAGTGGGGCTGGGGTCTGGAATGAGTAAAAGATATGCATGTGTTTAACAGCTGTGGAATTGTTTCAGTACAGTTACCAAGAGGTAATTCTTAATCAGTTTTTAATGAATTAAAAATAAGGTGTGTGACAACTAGAAATAACGGATGTAATGTAGATGAAATTATGATCTCTTCATTACGAAGGGGTTAAACTGTTTATGCTTAGACCTTCATGCCGTCATCTACAAACCAGTGTATTTACATTGTGGAAAACTGAAAATGTGCAAAAATCAGTGTCAATTTTGTGTTTGCAGATGCTTTTTAGTGATAAAGGAGTCAAAGCTAAGGAGCTTTGTTTTGGTTTTAACCAATTGGAATTCATTCCTATCTTGCTGAATTAATTTAGAATGTTGAGAGGGGTTTTTTGGTTAGAGGAAATGTCAGTTGGTTATCGTTTTCATGGAATTCTAACCACACCTCAAAAGAAAGTGTTTTAAGTTACTGTGTTATAGCTGAAATGAATGTGTTGATTTGTCTTTTGTTTCTCAATTTTGTACTTTTTTTCTCTAGCTGCTGAAGAGACAAAGTACATTAGTAAATGTAGACAAATTGGAAGCTGTGACCATAAAAATATTTAACTTTTTTGGGTTTTTTTTGCTTTCAAAGTTATTTTGAGTTTATCCTGAAGTTCAATTTTTTGTTGTTGTTTTTTTGTTTTGTTTTGTTTTTTTTATTGATTTGGTTAAAAGGTTTGTCCAGAGGGGTCGCATTTATCCGGTTTGACAAAAGGTCAGAAGCAGAAGAGGCAATTACAAATTTCAATGGTCACAAACCCCCAGGTTCCTCCGAACCCATTACAGTGAAGTTTGCAGCCAATCCTAACCAGAACAAAAATGTGGCACTGTTATCGCAGCTGTGTCATTCACCAGCTAGACGGTTTGGAGGGCCAGTGCATCACCAGGCGCAAAGATTCAGGTAGGTTAGGAAGAATAATGCATTTAAGGCTGTACCACTGTTCCTGTGTCCATCTGGGAAGCTGTACTCTTGCAGCTCTGCAGTAATATCTTCATTGCAGCATGTGTGAATGAATACATAGTGCACTATATGTCCTGCAGTGTTCTGTAAATAAATTGTTGAATTAAAATATGATTAAAGTAAAATCTTACTTGTAAACTTATATTTAAGTTAATTAAGTAAAGGTACATACACTACAGTGCGTATTTATATGATTGAGTGTATAGTGCAATGATAGAAAGTAACAGATTCCAGGTGGGTGTTGGTAGATGCCTGTCTCAACAGATCTCCATTCTGAAGTCCTTATATCTGAGTGCAGATGTAATTTGGCAACTTAAAGCTCTGAAACATTGGTTCCAGCAGAGAGGTGTCACAGTAAAATAGGAAAACCTTATTTTGGGTTAAGAGATTCTGTGGGACTTCTGCCTGTCTCTTGAGTTGTGCAGTGTTCTGTCTTTCCTTGGTCCTCTAAGTTCAGTAAGATTAGTGAGTAATTGCTACATGTTATCTGCTTCCAGAGCTGTGGAAGATACTATGTATTTTACCTTTGATAATTGCCTTAGTTGCCCTGAATATGAATTGCTTTAGTTGCTTAAAGGAGGGTGTTGATAGTTGGACTGTGCTACGGGAAATGCATTGTATTTACCATTGTATTTACTGTCTTGCAGATAAGTAATTGGCTGTTAGGAGATGTGTTCATGAGAGCTTCTGAGGGTAGTGTTTCCCTGTTGAGAATTTACTACTTTTCTTTCTCCTCTGAGGTATCCAGTTAGCTTGGTGAAATTGAACTTAAGGCTCAATTAGCTTTTTGCAGTGCAGCTGTTCCAGTATTGCTGTGACCTTTCCATAATGCTTTTACTTCAGCATTTAAAGAACTTTAGATGTAGTGTGTCTCCAGTGAGAATTAGTACTTTATAGTCATCTGTTGTTTTACACTAAGGGTGATTAAGCAGGTTACCCAAAGAGTCTGGGCTGTCCATCCATGGAGATGCTCAAAGCCTTGCTGGGACAGGCCTGAGCAACCTCTGCTCTAGGTGCTTCTTCTTGGAGTAGGGAGGTTTACTAGAGGGTTTCCAGAGGTTCCTGACAACCTCCTTTCTTCTCTGTTCTCTTCACCTGTAGCCCAGACAGGTTTAATGAAGGCAGCTCCTCAAACAGTATTTCAATTTCCCTGAAGCACCCATCCAGATCTCCATATCCAAGCCTTCTAAGCCACACCAAGGAATGAAAAATCTGCATTGTTGAGAGTTAGTTGAACTATGAAGAAATTTAGACATCTGTCTTTTGTGTTAGCTGAGGCTTCAGGGTGTCCTAGTAAAATCTTGAGGCTTGTCCAGGGTTTTCATTTGTAATGTAATTGGACATTTCCTCCAGTTCTTCCCCTTAACATTTGTAACAGATTTAGGATGCATAAGAATAAGCAGTGCAAATACTACTCACAAACACAACTAAGACACCAAATAACTTCAATTCTGTTCTGTAATGTTCACTCAGTTACAGTAAAAACGATTAATAGATTTGTTCTTGTTGCATATGAAACTTAATTTTAATGACCAGTTGATTCACTGTTCTCTTATTGTATCATTAAGAACAGCATTTCCTGTGTCTCTACAGGCAGGGGTTTTCACAGGTGGGGATAAGATAAAAGAAAATGGTCTGTGTCTCTCTGTTCCCTTCCTGCTGCTGTGGTAACTGTGTCCATTCCAGTTGTCTGTGCTCAGTGCTCCTTTGTCAACACATTTTGGTCAGTTTCTGCTTCGAGTTATAGGTTTGCTGATGGAGAAAGAGCTGAAAATGTTAGGTTTTACAGACTGGCAGGTACAGTAATAGAGCGATTCTGGGCTAAGCCATGCTGTTATGAATATGCTGTGGAGACAAGATTTACCAGTTGAAGATAAGAGCTGTCCATCTGTCTTCTGTCTTATCACAGACTTGCAAGAACTTTTAACTTGCAAGCAGTTCCCTCAGTCATGCATGCATGGCATGCACATGCATGCACGTGTGCACAACAAATGCGCTAGCCCACACCCGTTATTCCTCTTTCCACCTTTGGTGTTAATTGCAAGTTTCTCTCGTGAGTCTTCCTTAAAGGATGCTGATCTTAATGAGTCATAATTATTCATAGTGTGGTAAATCTTAGGAACCTTTAGCTTGGACTGAGTCTTGTTTGTTTATTGTTGTGAACAAAACACGATGAAAGCATAAGCTGCTTCCAAAGAGCTCAGTCTGTATAAATTACAGTTGTGATCTCTGCTACATAGAGGTTGAATACTTAAACTGACATTTTGATTACACTTCATCTCATTCCATCATATCCTTGTAAATCCAGGATTAAGCCTTTAGTATCTCTAATTTGTAATTATTAATTTCCTACAGATATCACTCAGACCCTTTCTTTAACGTTCTGTTAATCCTTTGTTGTTCCTGTGGTATTTGTGGCTCACATCAGGAATTGGTCTTAATGCCTTGTCCCACTGGAGTGCTGTTTTGGCATGCTAATTCTGAGACACTATCTACAATGCTCTCCGTTTCCATCCAGGACAAATGAAGCTGCAGCATGAGATTGTGTTTGGAGGACAGATAAAACATCTGGGCAGGCATTTCTTTTGAGTGTAAGATTTGTTTACTTAACCAGAATAGTGGATCAGTAAGTGTTGAACTCTGATGAAATTAAGGAGTTTAGGTTCTAAAGCTTGAGCAGGCTGGCCAGAGTCCCTAGAAGTCCTATGCTTTTACAGTTCAACAGAGCTTTATGCTAGAAGAATGTTTTTCAAATCTCAAAAATATTCCCAGTTCAGCTGGTTTTGCTATGTCTTGTTCAGGGTTGGAGCCAGTTCCCACTTACTTTAATAGGTGTACTTTTGTTGATACCAAAGTCCATGAATTAGGTCTAAAATGCCTGAAGGGGAGTTATTTCTTGATAATTCTTAGATCAAGGAGAAATGTGAGAAGACTCTTGGAGTGTTTAACCCTGGCATAGACATTATTGCTCACTCAGTTCCCGTGTATATGGTTCCTTTCACTCCTGTGAAATTGTTTAAACTTGTAAGTTTTGGGCCAGTTTGTAAGTTTTGAGGCAATTTTGAAACAGAGTAAGGCCCAAAGAGTTAACTCAGAAAGCCAACTCTGAGCTAGAATTAAAGAACCAGGATTGTAAGACCAGTGGAACAATAACATCTGGACAAAGAACGCTGTCATACTGACACAAAGAACATAGAGTAAGAACACAGAAAGATAAAGAGCACTGAAGATGCTAAAAGACTAACGTAAATCTTACGTAAATCTTACATGAATAGAGATAGGAAAGGAACAAGGAGAGATATGGGGCAGGAGTCCAAAGACTATTGCAAAATATACATTGTAGTCAGCAGAATCAAGAAAAGTTCAAAACTTTGCCTGAGGAAGAAGAGCAAAACCACGACCCCTAAAGATGAAGTAACAGGATGTGCCACCAAGAATCTCCCCAAATTGAAGACCACGCCTATAACTCCACCTTAACTCTGCCTGCTATGAATATTAAAATTAGGTGTTGCAATAATATGAGTATGCATGTAAAGATGTTGCAATCTCTCACTAAATTGTATAAATAGTCTGATTTTCACTGACTGCTTGGGAACCCTGTTGTACAGCATGAGCTGGGGTTCCCCAACGTTGTCTGAAATAAATACCTCGCTGCTTAAAGACTAAAACTTTGTCTCTGAGCAGTTCCATAGAGCCTTTTGGGGCATAATTTTCGGCATCATTTTAATTTGGATGCAAATTGTCTGTGTTGAGAATGGATTCAGTGTTTTCTGAGTCAGAGTAGTACTTCATGAAAGTCTTAGAAGAATGTGGCACCAAAACCCCTTACTTTGATTGCTGCTGCTGTTCCATGTGCGGCTGTTTGAATTAATACAATGTTATTTCAGGCTTAAAGCTTGTATTTCTGAATTCTCAAAAAGACTTGATTTGTACATGTTCCTACTTGTATCAGGGTAGAGGAGAAAAAGTTGCTTTTGGAGAAGATGATGGACATGACCAATATCAGTGTAGTTGAATTCCTGCTCTTTGTGGAACTATTCAGAAACAAAAAGATGCCAAGTCCACATGCAAAGGCAACATAGGCTAATAGCAAAAATAATATTCTTACTTATTGGCATGGTGTAAGCTGTGGGATTGCCCCTACTTGTGATGCTGTACATAGTGTTCTCAGATTGCCGTGCAAAGAATTCAACAAAAAGAATTTCAGGACTTTCATAGAACTAAAAATAAATTGTTTTTGTTTAGGAGTGTAATTTCTGAGATTGTCCTCTAATGTGTTAAATAATCCCAGAATCTATTAAATTAAGCAGTCTCATAACAGTAGAGTAAAAGCTTGTTCATATAAATGAGAAGCTTATAGAGTGAAAAAGATTGTAATGAAAACTGTACTCTGTTGGTACTTAATATCACAAGAGATTGGAGTTTTGAGGTTAGCGAGACTTACAAGAACCATCCGTGAATGACATGATCTACAGATGCTTAAGGAGGATTGAAAAAGCAATGTGGAGGAGACAGTATAAAAATAAATGAAACAAAAATGAGTGCACCATCAGTAAGTTTGGGAAGACTCAGATTGTTCAAATTACAATATTAGTGTCATTTTAGGAACGTTTCCTCTGAAATACCTTGTATCTCTGTGGGCTTTAGTGTTGTTTGCCCAAATCAGTAAGTCTTTTAAACATCCTTAATAAGTATAACTTGATGAGAGCCAACTTAAATTTGCATGGTCAGAAAGAAATCTTTTCCTTTGAGGTAGAAAGGTTTTACATGTCAGGTGCTCTGTGCTTGGCTATGTACAGGCTGTTATCCCCAGCTGACCAGTAGATCTGTGTCCCTCTTGCACAGGCCTTCAGCCTAAACGTAGAGATTTATCAGGTCAGCTGAATTGCAGCAGGAGCTCACTCTGCTCGTCATGGGTGCTCTCTCACTCATGCCACATGTCCTGTGTGATTCATCCAGGTGGATGCAAATTTAGCCTTCCACAAGGGTATGGTTGGTCTTTAACCAGCCAGAAACTTGGTGAAAGATTTTGTTGTGAACTTGAAAAGTATAGCTTCACTTTAGAGTCATGTTAGATCTAAAAGGGACATTATGTGTGAGTTTGTGTTTCCTGTGGTTGTTTTTTGTTTTAATGACTTTTCAAATCTTTTAGGGATGTCTTTACCCTGTTTGTTTTCTGTTTAGTTTTTTTTAATAAACCTGTAACACTTTCATGAGTCAAAGCAGGAAGAGAGGAGAATCTGTTTGAAAATTAGTATATCCATATACTAATTTATTTAAGTTATTTTGCCTGTAATATGCATTTAGATTTGTTGTGTTCTTGTGTTCAGCCCCCAGCTCTTCTTCGGGTGTTTCCAGTCCTTGATGTACTGTTGATTTGGGCTTGTGGGCAGAGCCTGAGGCTTTATAGCAAGCAGGTGTAGAGCTACACTGACTGCTGGAACCAACATCATGCAGTTCTGAGCACACTTTCTGCTTTTTTGAGTAGAAGCCCAAGACTGGTGATCTGTTGAGACAAAAGCTTTACAGATATTAAGATAAATTTATCCTACCAGATCATGACTCAAATGGAAAGAAACTACAGAGCTGAAGGTGTCTGTCAGAAAAAGTCAACATACAAAGCATGTGAACACAGGAACATTGTAACATAAAAAGCCACAGAATCATCAGGTCACATGGATTAGCCTGTCTCGTTCACATTCAGATACTCTTAACTGCTTTTTCAATTTTACTGTAGTACAAGGATTCTCAAACTTGGATTTTCTTGGGGCTGGCCAAAAGTGGCAGCAGCAGTGAGTATGTGCAGCCTGAGCTCACATGTGTCTGTGCTGTGCTCTTTGAACACCAGTGGCAGGTAGCCAGTGGGCTGCAGCCTGGCTGAGTGTTGTCAGCAGCAGATCAACTGTGATGGAGGGGAAGGGGTCTGCACCATAGAGACTGGCCCTCTGCTGGGTACGGAAGGTTCTTGTAGCTCAGGAGTCCAAGGAAATGAGCTCTCCCTGAGCAGCAGAGAGCCTGGGGCAGGGGAGATAGTGACTGAGTGGTTCTTTTATATGAGTGCATCAACCAAAGTGCCACACCGAACATGAGCTGACTTCCGTGTGTGTATGTGTGTGCTGCTGCAGGCCTGCTCCCCTTCCTCTGAGACACCATTGCTGTGAACCTTCCCTTCTGTCAAAAAACAGCAGCAGCTCCTGTCTTTATGCAGGGCAAGAAAATGTCAGTGGGGAAGTGTTTCGCACTTAATGTTCACTGCCCAGACATCCATTCCCTGTTTTCTCCAGGTCAGCAGAGAATCAGGAACTGCCACCGCCATGTTCTTGGCAGAGAGCAGCACGTGTACCACTTTTAAGTGGTTTGCATATCACCAGTGGTACACCACAGTTTGGGAACCCCTGGTATAGTATAATTATATTTCTACAATCACGTGACCTCACATTTTTATAATACATAAGCATAAGGGATCAAATTGAAGTGGTTTTTTTGGTTTTGGTTTTTTACCTTTCACATTTCCTGACCTTCGAGTGCTTAGCTGTGCAACCCTAATACTGCATTAAAATTGAAGTGAAGCTTTGAATTTCTGCAGTGGAGACTAGAAATAGAGTAAAGGGGCATTAGAGTTGTGGGCTATCGGAGAAAATAAAATAATACAAAACAAGACATAAAAAGGAGGGGATTTTTGCTTTTGTTATGCATAAATACTGCTGGGGCACTGTGCAGGAGACAGGGTTTAGGAAGAGTGGGTGGGTGATTTTTTTTCTTTAAAATCCTGTTCAGTGAAGTCACATAAGTGTTTCCAAGTATGAAGCCAGTGTAAAATTAATGGGAGCCATACATGCGTACTGAAATTGTAAAACTGTACTTAAATGTGGTTTGCTGTTTTCACATTTGAAAGCTACTGCAGTTAGAATATCTGCATAACTGATGTTAAGGAGTAAAAACCTGGGGTGTAAATTCTGTAGCTAGAAATGTGGGACATCACAGCTACTGAGAATTGGCTGAGGAAGTGCTAATATTTCCTTGGCTGCCTAATAGCTGCAAGTGTGCACAAACTGGCTTTTTTAAGTAGCACTATCAGTATTGGGAGTGTTTGCCTGCACCTGCCGCCTTATGGTAGAAATGGGAGTAGGTTTCATTATGTTACACACCAAAAAAAGGGAGATTTAAATGAATGCAACCGCTACTTCTAAGAACAAAGCACCCCCTTCCTGCCCCAGCAAAACCCAAAGAAACCCCTTTATTTAAGAGTTGCACACATGCTGTTTTAGAGGCAAGAAAATGAGGATATGGGATGCAGACTTCTTGAGCAAAGTAAGTGGGAGATGTCTGAGGGTGGCTTAAAGCAAGCCGGGGTCTCTGGGAGGTGTTGCCTGTTACCTGCACTCGAACAATTCTGCACTGGTGCCGTGGAGCACTTTTAATAGCCTAGCTGAGTTTCAAAGATCGATTAAGGTCCCTTGTGAAGGTGATCACGTAATCTTGCCTTGCGACAGTTCTGTTGCCTACCTATTTCTAAGGATAGTTCCATATTGCTAAAGTAGTTGGAATATTTAACTTTTTTTCCCTGGCAGCTGTCAATTTGATTGTCAATTTGAATGGGGAAAACATTTCTTTCTGGCAGTTTTGATGTCCATGTAGAAAATATTCATTCTCAGTTGCTTCCCATTCAAGTTAATTTGCTTAATTGAATTGAACTTTTACATGAAATGTTGTGCTTTTTATTTGCTAGGTTCTCTCCTATGGGTGTAGATCACATGAGTGGGCTTTCTGGTGTAAATGTTCCAGGAAACGCATCTTCTGGCTGGTGTATCTTCATCTACAACCTTGGTCAAGATGCTGATGAGGGAATCCTCTGGCAGATGTTTGGCCCCTTTGGTGCGGTTACCAATGTGAAAGTTATTCGAGATTTCAACACCAACAAGTGCAAAGGTTTTGGTTTTGTGACCATGACAAACTATGAAGAAGCTGCAATGGCCATAGCAAGTCTTAATGGCTACCGCCTGGGGGACAAAATCTTACAGGTTTCCTTCAAAACCAACAAGTCCCACAAATAACTTGCTCGTGCTTTTTGTATGGAATAGATAATTGAGTGACAGAAGTTGAAACATTTTTGTTAGTGTAAAACTCATTTTGCGCCAATTTTCACAAGTGTTTGTCTTAGTCTAAATGAGAAGTGAAAAAGGTTTTATATTCTGGGATGCAACTGACATGTTCAAATGTTTGAAATCCCACAATGTTAGACCAATTTTAAGTTCCTTTAAGTTATTTCATTTAAAACATGTTAAAAATCCCCTGAAATCTTAAGTAGATTGCATTAACTAGACCCTCTGGATGGTGGTAAAATTGAAGCATGCTTTCACTTATGAGACTAACATTTGTTCCATTGGATGTTGTCTGCAAAAACTGGAATTTTCTGAAAAATGTCAGGCTGAACTAATGAGTTTTCTTTGGTTTTATGTTGTTGTTTTCCCTACCCATTCCCCTGACCTTCTTTACCCCAGACTCAGTAGTATGGAAGAAGAGTTGAGAAATACTAATGTTTTAGTTGACAGTAAATTGTTTGATCAATTAATTTTCATTACTGCGTATATAGTTGAGGATTAGGCTTTTAAAAGTCAAGGTCTTGTAAGTAGTAGCATGCCAGCATAACTTTTAACACCATTGATGAGGTAAGTTGCACATTGAGCAGTGGCCAAGCTGTCAAATTCAAAGGTTTTAGAAACTTTACTTTTAAAGCCCAGTTTCTGATAGGAATGGACCAAAGAGTTTCAAAGAAACTCCGGGAAGATTTCAGAGTCAAAATGAAACTCCAAAAAGAGCGTGAATTTATGTTGCTACTTTATCAAACTGAATCTCTTCTGTCCAAATATTTAATGCATGGTGCACTACTTACTGGTACATTATAATGCAGCAAGATACTTAGTCATTTTCAAAGATCATTATAGTTTGAATTCATTTGGTAGTTTTCTTTTGTAAAGAAAAAACAGTTATAAACATTTGAGCATTGTATTTCTCGCATCCCTTCTAATGAGTGCTAGATTTTTCTATTTTAATAGGATTTTGTTTTGACAATTAGCTTTACTTATTGAACACTCAGCAGAAAAGTACTTACTACTTGCAAGCTAGATATTAACAAAAAACCCCTTTGATTTGTAGATTTAAAGATTAATCCCCTGAGTTTTCTGCAGACTGCCTTGAAACTTTGAGTTGTTCTGTTTCTGTTAATTTTCTTTTGCTTTTTTGTGTTTTTTGTTTGTTTTTACTTTTGCATTTAAGAACATTAAATTTGATTTTGTTTTGCTCAAATTTTGTTTTGTTTTTTATTTTCTATTATTTTTTTGCTAAGTATTGCACAAAGTGTCCAGCTTTCAAAGAGTGTTGTTTTAAAGAACTGTAAGTTCCTCTTTCAGAGTTTTAAGTTACTCCTTTGACAGATGAGTAGAAGAAAAAAGGTTGTGAAACAAGAGCACTACAATAAATCTGTCACATAGAAACTGTGCCACAGACTGATGTAACCCTGCAGGTGTTCTTTGGTGGGAAACCTGAAAAGGATTCCTATAACAGGTAAAGGCTGTGTAAGGATACTGTACACAACTAGAGACTTGGCCTGGGCAGCTTTCAGGTCTGTTGCTGATATTCAGTTGCCAGACGGGGTCAGTGGCAGTTTTATTGCCGAGTCTCCTTTTTTTGCATGAACCTCTACCACTCCCAAAGTTTTACTTTCAAATTCCAGAGGCCATTCCATGTTGTCTGCTCATATCGCTCTATCCCGAGCTGATCTTGCCGTGTGTTTGCAAACATTTCTCCACTTCCTGCAATTGAATCTGCAGTCTTGCGCAGCCTGAAGGAGTCTGCACCAGTGTCACCGCACTGAAGAGTGGCTGAACTGGCTTCTGATCTCCATTGATCACCTTCAGCGCTATCTAGGAGATGCTGCTGCTGCTATTTCTGGAACTGCCCATGGCATACTTAAAGCCATATAGATAAGCCTTGGCACAGTGAGCAGGCTCCCACTGTTTTTGAGCTTGTGTGCAGTGAATGTGAGTGGGATTTTTGCTGTTAATACATGGCAGCTTTGCCTTTTCTGCCAGTCCTGTTTACTCACTGTCTGAGAAACATGATGGCATGTAAAACTGTGGCTGTGACAGAGCAACCACCCAACTCCCACCCTGAAAGTGGCTTTCTGGCTGTCTATTGCAGATGTTTCCACCAATTTATCATCATCTATTTGTCACTTCAACAAATACTTCTTTTCTGTGTACAAGGAGAGATGCAGAAGCATTTGGGGGATTTCTCCCAAGTTAAAATGGCATAGTATAGAGAAGTCTCCTTACTGTGTCCCATTACATCTTAACTTCACAATATCCTGTTCCACAGGAGTGGGTCTACAATCATGTCCAAATTCCTGTCATTCTGTCTTGCCTTTCATATAAGATTAGTTTTCAAACTAACAGCATTGCTGTTTTCACAGCATTTAAATGGGAGTTAAGATTTCCAGTGGATGTTACCCTAAGTATGACTTTGCATCAGTAATGGTTAGAGCGTGCTGATCATCACAGCATGCTGCTGGCAGCTCGTGGCCTGGCACTTTTTAAAAGAACCTTTTCTTCGAGGCTTTTTGATATCACTGTCATCTGACTGCTTCTCTATTTTTCTGTCTCCCATTCTTTGCTAGATAAGAAGGAAATGTAGAATATTGTTTTAGTAATTGTATGAAAACATCTCTTTTGGGAAACATCTGATCCTAGCCTCTTTTGGCAGTTGCTTTGAAAATACTTACCAGGCAATTTATGTGAGCAAAGCACTGCTGTTTGAGTCAGGAAAAGATTTTTAAAAATGAAAAAATCCTGCTGAAATATGAAGGGCTGATACTGATAGTAGTGTATGGTCTGCACTATTCTAATAGTCAATAAATACTTGGCATAAATATTCTTGATGTGTTTGGTCCTGAACAATAGCCTCTGCATCCAACTGGTAAAGATGAAAAGGAAACTTCTGGAAGTGGAAACTAAATTCTTACAGGTAATCTGCCAGCAATTTTTCTGCTCAAAAGGTAGGAGCAACTGGTTTCTTTACCGTATCATCCAGCATACTCTTCTTTGAACCTCTCCCTTGAACATACCTGTTTCAAGAGTGGTTTTGGCCTCTTAATCCACAGGGAGGTTAGAAAAACCATAGGTATGTTTTACTTTTTCATCCTTTAATTTGATGAAATATAGATGTTTCTTTCATCTGACACTTCTGTCTCAGTCAGTGCTTATGACATCTTTGTAAAACTGAAGGCGATCTCTTTTTTTTTTTTTTTTTTTTTTTTTTTTTTTTTTTTTTTTTTTCCCCTCATGGGATGCAGTGGGCTCAATAAGGTAGAGAATGCTAGAAAGTCGTGGTTGCTAGATTAGGATGTGGCAGTCAGACTTTTAAGACCTGGATTTGATAGTCCATACTGGAGATGTGCTACAGGGAACAGCTGAAATGGTAGTGTTTTGGGGTCCTTCAGAATAGGTTAGAAGCCTCACAGGACACCCCCAGGTACCTGCTTCTGAAAGATCAGGTGTAATTCCTTATGAAAACAGGGTTATGGCCATGCATGACATTGCAGGTCATGTGTGTAGGTGAAGAGAATGTGATGTCTTGTGGGATAGGGCATGGGTTTTTGTGCCAGCATTGCTGAAGGGATCAGTCTCTCTTTTGTGAACCTGCAACTTGGGTAACACAATTTGTGTTGTACACTTATTTGATGAGACAGGCAAATATGGTGATAAAATGAGAAGTTTCATCTGCTTGTGTTTGAAAAGAAAAGTGGAGAGAAGGTTTTTTCATCACCTTCCCTATGGTCAGGGTACCCTTGGAGCCAAAGATCTGCCAAATGGGAGTACAACCGGCAAGACCAGTGATAGTGGTGTTAGTGTTCGTCAGCTGGGCTGGATCTTCAAACACGCTGGTTTGCTTTGTGTCCAAAACTCATTGCTTTCACAAAGGGAGCACTTGCTTGTATGTGAATGCTTAGCACTTCAGCAGAACCTGGCCTTTGCTTCTGTAGCTTTTTCCAGCTGTGGGTTTTCACTTCACTGGCCAGGAGCACTTTGGTTGGAAGACAGTCTCCAAGCCAGTCACCTTTGAGCCTTGGCCTCAGTTACAATAAAAATATTTACTGTGCGAGGGCAGATCCTGTCTTGGGGCTTGATCAGCTTTCAAGACTTTGAATCTTTTTCAAGTCAATTTTTTTTTTCCAGAAAATGTTAGCAGCTGTTGGATGTCTGGTGGTGTTTTAATTATTGTTTTGTCATGTTTAACTTCAGAATCGCTTTGCTTTATCTTGGTATTTCTTTTGAAAGGGAATCTCTGCTGCCCTTACTTGGTACCTAATCCTTTTTGCCACTCTTTTCAAATACTTGTTGTATCTGATGCTCCAGAAGGGCTCTTACCAGGCCGAGGCAGGGCTACTAAACACGCTTGGTATGGGGCTGCTTCCAAAATTGCACGTGAGCAGTCTTCTTTCTTTGCAAGACTGTGGAGTTTCACTCTAAAATGAGGCAATGCCTAGTTAAGAGCAAAACTGACCTGATTGCAGTTGAAGACCACCTCCAAGCTTCTCTGACAAAGTTCTGGGCTTTAGTTGTGTTGTACAGAATAAAAACAAATACAAAAAAAATGAATTGGGTTTTCTTAGTCTGTAGAAAAAAAAAATTGAGTTTTGTCAAAATTAAAATTCCTTGAAGGCTTTATTCAGACTTGATCTTTTCCAGTCTGCTGATTTATTAATAAATTTTTATTCCTGTTCAGTAACTTGCATTTCCTTCCCAGATTTCCACTATGAATGGAATTCACCCCTGTGCAGAAAGCTAGCCACAAGCCTGATCACAATTTAAATCTTCTGTTAACCATTTGCAGATAGTGAAATTTCACTAGTGAATAGTGAATTGTTAACCATTTGCAGATAGTGAAATACAGAAAAGGAAACTAGTATTGCTGTGTACTCGGTGTGAGCTGGTAGAGGCAAGTACAGTTCCTTTAGATGAGGAGATGGTAATGTCAGAAAAAGCTATAAACATGAGCAGACTCCACAGCAGCTTAGTGTGTTTAGTTCTCTTATGATTCCATTTTAGATGATATCTGTATATTAAAGTGTTGAATTAATTTTGTTCTTCAAGCTACATAATGAGTTTGGTTTTCCTGAGATGCTGTGCTTCACTCTTCTCTCGAGAGGGAGGGGATGTGAGCCAATGCAGTTAACATTGCCTACTGTACCAAGCTTGTGTCAATCCCTTCACTTCTGCTCTAGATCTGGGACTGAGAAGGATAGGAGGATCCATCTTTTAGGGTGTAAGGAGAAGTAAGGAAGCACCAATGTCCAGAACAGCAACCCTGTAGTGGTGTCTCCACACATCTTTGTCCATTTAGTTGGTTATGGTTTTTTGTATGCGTGCGTCATTATAGCATGAAAACCACTGAAAATTCAGAGACATATGAGCTGCTAAAGTAGGATAAATTTCTCACTGCATGGAATACTAGTTGGTCAGTTCATGGTCACTTATGTTTCTCCAGATGACCAAAGGGTGTCAGTATGGAGAGGACACCTATTTTTGTAGCGACATTGAATGTTGTAGTGAGGTTTGTACTAGCAGTTAAACAAAACAAACAAACAAAAAACCCCTCAACAAACCAAAAAATTTACATATCTACATTTGTTGAAAAGTGTTCAGCATTTACAACCAAAATAATGAAATAACTGTCAAGGTGATTCATTATTTTGAATGCTACATTTTGGAGATAAATAGTCCCGAAGGTCTTTAAACATTTATTATAATTTTATGTTGCTAAAGCATGTCTGGGTAAGGTCAACAAAGTAGAGATTCTTCAAATTTCAGGACAAATTTTTTTTCAATGTATTCTAAAATGTAATAACCCAAGTTACTTTTTGGGTAGTTTATAGTTACATATATGCTTTAAAAGAAAAGATAAAGGAAAAAAACCCTCAACACTTGGAAACAAAATAAACAGGTCTTATAATAAACTGTTCATTGGAAGTAGGTTCTCTGACACATCTACCTGCAAAATGTTAAGGTTTGTAGAAGGTTTTTTAACATACAGCTTTTTGTGAACTACTGACTTGTCTCAGTTCAATTTAAAGTCTATTATAGAGCAATTTTGCTGTAGTGCTACATCTGTCCTAAGGTTACCATATTTTTGTCTTCTGTAAAGAGGAAATTTGTCCTTTGTAACACTGTCAGTGAAGCACTTTATTGTAACATTTCTACTTTTAGGCTCCTAAGAGTAGCTTTGGAGTGAAGGGACCAAAATTCACGTTTACCATAAGAAAACACAGCTCCCTTTGAGCTCCCTTACTGAAGCTGCACTTGTTTACTTTGGGTTATTTGGAGTTTGGTTTTGGGGTTTTTTTCTCTTCCAAGAACGGAATTTGTCAACTGAGGTATGTTAAATCTCTATTTGGAAGCAGATGTGCCTCAGTGCTGTAGGCAAGTTCTTCTCAGTGTTGGATACTCAGCAGCTAGAGCTGTTAAACACTAGCCTTTAGACCTTGGTATTTATTTTCTGTGTTTATTAAACCTTATTGGTTTTTGACCTATTAATTTTAAGACTTGCAGAGTTGATAAAAAGGGTCGCAGTTACCTCCCTCTGTCTTGTAAGAGGTGGTACCTGTGGATGGTGGAACTCCTCCATGACACAGCTGGCAACATTGAAAATTGCAGTTCATTTCTAAAAGTGTCCACTCTGAGATCAATCAGGTACAGCATCTTTTTTTGTGATTGCTTTTTTGTAGTACTCTCATTTATTAAAGCTAAACAAAACTTTTAAGTGTTGCTTTCTCTTTCTGCATGATTTCAAAACTAGTTGAAGGCTTTATGATCCCTAAAGCAAAACAAAACACCCAGTGTGTGGATTTGACTCTAAATCCTGTTACTGTTTTCTTCACTCTTGCTGCGGTTGTTATATATCACGCTAGGTAAAACGTTTACAGAGGTTGAAATAGAAATATTTTTCTGTTGAGTGGAATTTTCAGCACTTAAATTCTTTTTGTTGATAATGATGGAAAAGCAGTAATATTAGAACTGCCACCTGAAACCTTGAAAAATTGCTACTGTGTTCACGTTTGAGAATCTCTCTTCTCATACTATTGTTCCTTATTTTTAACCATTTTTGAGCGACTTTTCAGTGATACAGTTGAACTTTTTCACTTGGTCATTGAGAAGAAAATGACTGGAGACATTTGAAACACAAGTTGGGATAAACCTTTATTTGACTAGTGGTTTTGAATAATACTGTACTTCTAGTCTTTTTATTGATTTAATTTCCATTAACTTATGTAATCTTTTGTTTATAAAATTAATCTGTTTGGGGGACAGATGGTTTTATCAATTGTTTTCCATACTGTACAGTATATGGTTAAACATTTTGTATATTTAGTGTGTTTTTAAGTTATTGATTTGTTTTATATCAAATAATTTATTTTTCAGGTGCCATTTTCATTTAAACTTTGTTTTTACATGGGTTTATTTTAAATAAAGTATGACACTGCTTTCCAAATGTCTAAAATGAAATTGAATCCCATTGTGTTATTTTTAGACCACTTATGTAAATGCACTTTAGAAATAACTGCAATAATGTACCAAGTTTATCCTTTGTGCTTCAGTTCAAGAGCTTGGAAACGTTCTGCAATGATTTTTTTAGCAATTTGGAAAACTGGAATTTTCATATTGAAACAGTTCAAAGATTTATTGAATGAAGCAGCAGCTTTGTATAATCCTGAGGATGGAATTCTGATCATTGTTTCCTATATGGTATTTTCAAAATTAAAGGAAAAAATGCCTAGATATTTTATGCTAGTATTAATATTTAAATTAAATTATCTGGCACTGCTAAGGAGTTTTGTACTTTTGCCACATGTTAATTACTGGTTTTGTTGAGTATTTATTTGGGGCATGCTCAATGATGTTTTGAAATGATCCATGATGGAAGGTGATGTAGTTCAAAATAGAATTAGGCTTTTACTAAATTGTTCATATTTTGTCTTTTTTTTTCCTGCAGGAGTTGGATTATTATTGTACAGTTTGGAATTTGACTTTTTTTTCAGAAGAATCTGACCTGTGTTCATGACTAGGCTAATCAAGCTTACTCCACTAAAGATTTAGTTACTTTTGTAGCCTTATTAGAAAGATGGAATTAAAAGAAGGCACATGATTTCCTTTTTATTTTCCAGGGAAAAAAAAGGTGTTCTCGCTTGTCTTACAGTATTCATCCCAAGCAAACCAAAGCCAAAGCCTAGCTACTCTGTTACTCCGACAGGTGTAAAGAAACAATTTTGAAAAGAGCTTCTGAGAACAAGAACTCTTGTCAGTTGTCAGGTTAGGCAGGACATTCTGGTTCCTCACGTCCAGGTGTGGCTCTGAGGCAGGATAGGCACCTTGGTGTAACATGGGGGAGCTTGTCTAAGTGACCTTAAGAAATGTTCATTAAACCCTGCCCCTTCAGTCAGAAAGATCCCACGTGCTGCTGTTGACTCTGAAGAGGCTGTTTGGCTGTTTCCAAGTGTTCACCAACGCAAGTTTTTCAAGTTTTGATAAATTGAAGTTGACTCCTGCAGAGTTTCAGCAGGTACCTTGCTGCATTCTTTAGTTATAGAAATCATCCATCTCTTTCAGAGCTGAGCTAATTGTCATACCTTTGAGGCACTGGCTCTTATTTTTCTCTTAATGACTTACCTGTGAAAAGGGATGTAAAATAAGAAAAAGCCACCTTATGCGTGATAACATGGAATGAATGGCAGTGCTGCATCACCTTGGGCATCTCGATGCAGCAGAAGATGAGATTTCCAGTTACTTTCTTTTGGTATGGAAACTGCTGAGTCTAGCACTGTTTACCAAGTTGGAATTATTCTTTGTGCTAAATTGGTAAAGAGCACAAATGAGTATTTTTCTCTTGCTGCCAACAGGGGATTGTTAAACGTGCAGCATTGTAAAGCATCCTGTTGTAATTGGGAATGCTTAGTCCTGAGGACAAAATTTTAGACTTTTCTTGGGTTTTCTTTCGGATGGAGCTGGGCAAACTTCTAGTCCTGTGTGATTTGCTTTGCACAGGCTTATTCTGACCACTGTGGTGTTTTTCCTCTGTGAAAAATCAGGAGGGAAAGCATGTATCAACCACTAAAAAGCTTAATAACAAAATGTGGCCCTGTGAAGTATGGGCCTCGCTCAGAAGTGGCTGTGTTTTCAAAACCAAAACAAAAAAATCAGTGTAGGCCAATTAACTCCCAGGTGGAGATTCTGTTTTTGCAGAATTCCTGGTAGACTCCCTGTCTTTAGACTCCTCCCCTACTTGCTCTGCTCTGGGGCCTGTTGGACTACATCCTGTTGTCAAATTTCAATCCCTTCACTTCCAAAATAGTAGGAGGAAAAGAAAATGTCAAACTGCACTGATTTGCATCCAGTTGATATGTCAAGAAACAGGGTGGAAAAAATTCATCCTAGCTTTTTTTTTTTCTTTACCTCCCATGTGTTTTTTATGTGTGGTTTTTGAGTTTTGTTGTGGTTGTTTTTTCTATAAAAGGAAGAATGTTAGTGTAAGGAATGTCCTTCTGGGTCATGTTAATGGTGTATTAAACTCAGGATTTTGCCTCCAGCAGTAGCAGTAAGAGAAGCTATTTCAGAAAAGCATGTGAAGCCTGGCTCCCATCCTTTCATTACCCTCACGCTTCCCCACCATGCATGGTTACTTGGAAGGCAGAGGGGCTCAGCCTGTTCCTGTAATATCTCCTCTCCTTTTGCTTCTTGCTTTTTGAAGCTACCTTTCATTTCCTTAAGCTGTCTTCTGCTTTCACCCTGACAGCAGGAGACTGGAAGGAAGAGTGGAGTGTTTAGGGTAACTTTTTTTACGTGTGCGTCACTCATGCAGTTGAATGAAGGTGAATAAATACCCATCTTTCACTCTTTGCACTGTCACATACTTTTTTTTTTTCTTCTCTCTTTTTAATAAAGTGAAGTATAGAAAGAGTGAATTTAGCAAAATGGGAATCTGGTTTGTACTAACATGTCTGTCAGTTATTTTTTTTTCTTTGCAACTAAACTAACTCAAACAAAATTTGTCAGTTAAAATGCAGATGTTTGAATTGTAAGTATAGTAGATAATGGTTTTAATGTTGAAAATGGATTGCCTTCTCTCTGCAGAGCTGGAGCACTTATTAAAGAGCGTGTTTTCAACTTAAGCTAGAACTTTCAAGGAACTTAACTGAGTTTAATAAAAATGAGTTTGGGGCTTTCTCTGTTCTTTGAGTAGGTGGAACAGTGGACCTTATTTAACTTACTTAGACTGAAATTCTCCTTGAAAGAGAAATTGTTTGGCTTAGGAGTAGCATTGAGTCAGTATAAATAGTGCCTCACTGCTTCCTTCTCATAGTCTTCAGTAGGCCACAGCTCAGGTATCATGGAAGAGCTCACACTTTCAGGATTTCAAGCTGTACTTCAGCCTGCCAACAGCCATGGTAAGTAAACTTATGTGCTTCTCTAGAGTCATGGCACAAATGGTTTTGGTCTTAATCTAACTAGACTTGCAAAATTTAGAACAAAACGGGTTTTTTTGACTATATCCTATTTTAGCTTTCTGTCTCAAATTGTTCCTTCTGCTTTGCATCTGCCACACAGCGTACATATACATTTATATGTCTGTATACACACATCTGGTATCTGTGTGTGTACGTGTGTATTCATATATATGTAGAGTGTACATATAGGTAGTTTAGAATACCTGCATGTATCTGCTAATGGTGTGCATTAGTGTTGAGTATCTGTTGTGTGTGCACATACATGCTATTCTGTATGTCTACACTGTATAGAGGAAATGTGTACAACGATGTATGTCCTTTTTAAAGTTTTATATGAACTGTAGTTGTAAGATATTGTTAACAGTAGTACAGTAATGTGATGAGCAAGCTATGAAGGTTTAAGAAAATTAATCACCTACTGAGTAAAAAATTTAACATCAGATTTTTCTAAACTTTGTTGAAATAACTAGAAATGGCCACTTCTATGTATTGTATCTTACTATTTCTCAACAATTGTCCTGTAACAGACAGTATCACTGCTTTTCAAGCTGCACCTCCTATTCACTTCTCCCTGTGAGACAAAATGCTATCACTTCTTTGGGAGTCAATGACTTCTGAAATGATTCTCATTTTGTTTCAAGCCACCTTTACCAGTTTTTCCCCTTTCTGTTTTTACCATGTTTTGTGGGTCTTAATGTTTTAATCCTTTCTTACTGCAGGAATGGAGGAAGGAAGACAATTCAGCCTCAAGAAGGACTGTGATTCTAGTGAAATGGCAGTGACTGGCCATGTATGCCATGGCACACAGCATGATTGCCTGGGTTGCACCGCTGGGCCCCGCTGCCCCCACCCTTATCACTGGATTCCAGGATAGACATCCTGGCTGCTTGTGCTAGCTTAGTTAAAACTCACTGAGGCCTTGCCCAAGTGTCTTAAGTGCTGCCTTTCTACACAAGGCAAGTTAAGGTTTGAGGTACAACACACTGTTGTCTGTGTTTTATTCAGTCTCTTAGCTAGCTCATAAGGACATGCACCAGTTGTTTTATTCTTGGACAGTGATGTCTCCAGCACTGTGATAGTTCTTAGGCAGCCATTCTGATACCCTGTTTTGCATCTTAGGTTACTTAAGCAGTAATTCTCAAAGGCAGCATGAGAGATCCAACACAAGATGGAGTCTTGTTTGGAGGCTTTGTGCTTTCCTCCCTGTCTCAGTGTACAGCACACTCAGCTGGGCAGCTTTAAGCCTTGCATGCTGTCGGGCTGCTAGTGGCCTTGATGAAGGCGTGTTTGGCCTCTCCATTTTCATATCACAAATATTGACCTTACAGAAGAACAACTCTGATATCCACTGTGTGGAATCCGGTTTCCTAGTTCCTTTTCTGGGTTTGAGTGAGGGAATAATGCAAGCTGGTCATATACAAGGAAGAACAACAAGGGAAAAGGGCAGACTTTTTGTTGAATCGATAAGACATAATTTGTGAACACCTTGCAAAGAATAACTCGGTGACAGCCTCATAGCTGCTGGATATTAAATGCAGCAAAACGAAGGTATCTATGTAGGAGTGTTGGTGGCAGTGCTCTGTGTGGATATGGGGTAGGGAGTCATTTGCATTGGAGATCTCAACCATTCTACCCCTTTACTCAGTGAGCAAGATGAGCATCATCTAATCCTAAACAAAGTTCTTGTACAAACCAAAGGAGAAGAAGGGGTGTGATGCCCTAATATGAACAAGGATTAAATGTTGTTGCTCAAATGTTTTAGTCTTTTGCAGTCTACGTGCTAGAGTGGGATTGTCTCATCTGCTGGCCAGTGCTGCTGGAGTTGTGCTGTCAGCTGAGGCGCATCCATCTCCTGCTCCTTTACTTGGAACTAGCTGAATGAGAAATTCCTTACAGGGCTGCACTTTCACACTGTCAACACTCATGTTTGTGTGAAAGCTTTATAGGTATTAAAAGGACATGGCTTCAAAAATGTTTTTGTTCTACAAGAGGATTTTATATGTTGAGGTCCTGAAAAAAACCCCAATAATAATAATTAAATGTCATTGTAGACATAAATAAATAAATCTCCTTAGGTGATCCCGAACCTGCTCTTCACTCACAGTGGGAGGCTCTTCACTCCTCGAACACTCGCCTAGGGCTACCAAATCACGGTTGATGCAGGAGGCTTGGCTGCCAGTAAAGACTGAAACGAAGAACTCATTGAGTAGCTCAGCCTTCTCCATATCCATTGTGACTAATTTTTCTTCCTTATTTGTCAGAGCAGGAACACTCACCCTGACTTTCCTTCTCTGGCTAATATATTTATAGAACCCTTTTTAATTGTTTTTTGCATCCCTTGCCAAGTTCAGCTCCATCTGTGCTCCAAAGACCCCAGAGGTGAGTGCTGGATATGGTTTTAGGTGATCATGTTACTATAAACGCTTCAGTCTCCAGCATCTTACACCAACCCTCCACCATCATCTTATTTTTGATGATAAAACTTAGTAAGGTGGTAGAACTTACTTACATGAAAGATAAGCCTCACCAGTTGTTAGTTTAAACATGGATCAGTTCTTGGATGTGTTTTCTACGTAGTCCCACAGGGATATAAGTACTAGCACTGCTGAGCTGAAGGGGCAGTTAAAGGGTGGGATCAAGCAAGCCTGGAGCTGCCGAAAGTGTAACTGCCATCAGAAGGTGCACTCAAACATGCTAGAGTGCTTGGTGTCAGCTGGGTGGCTTGATGAAACGAGTAGCTATTCAGGGAAACCAGCTAGACTACAAGGTGGACTATATGGATGTAAAGGGCAGAGTTGCTTCTTAGTCAAAGTTGCTGGTACAGTCACAGAGTGGCTAAGGTTGAAAGGGTCTGCCAGAGGTCATCTAGTCCAACTGCCCTGCTCTAGCAGGGTCGCCTAGAGCACATTACTCAGGATTGTGTCCAGTTGTTTTGAATATCTCCAGGGAAGGAGACTCTACAACCTCTCTGGGCAGCCTGTTCCAGTGCTCAGTCACCCTCACAGGAAGGAAGTTCTTCCTCATGTTTAGGTGGAACTTCCTGTGTTCCAGTTTGTGCCCATTGCCTCGCATCCTTACTGCTTGGCACCGTCCAGCAGAGCCTGACTCCATGCTCTTTGACATCCTCCGTTCAGATAGTTACATAAGTTGATAAGATCCTCTCTCAGCCTCTTCTTCTCCCAGGCTAAACAAGCCCAGCTCCCTCAGCCTTTCCTCATAAGGGAGACGTTCCAGTCCCATCTTGTCGTCTCAGCTCTCATCAGTTTCTGTGAGTTGCAAAAGCAAAAAAAAAAAACCTGCGATGGAAAAAATCCAGCCCCAAATTTGAAGGGAGTAAGAGTAAAGGGAGGTGGAGGAGGACTGGACTGGTTAGCAACCTTTGCACATGTTAAAGATTGGAAAGTGAAGAAATTGTTCGTGATACTGTGAGGTGGGATAGAGAGAAACTTTGTTTTTAGCTAAAGTGAGTGATGTGTATTTGGCAGAAGAAGCGTGGGTGATAAGAGTAAGCGTACCTACAAGGAAATGACTACACTAGTGCGTGCAAAACAGAGACTAATTTGTTCTTCAGTGTAACTGCATTGTTAGCACTGGAGTTCTGGTAGTAAATATATTAAATTGTCTGTCCAGGCTGTATCTTGTGAGTGGAAAACTCCAAGTAACAGGCAAATCTGTATTAGGGGAGTGTGGCGGGGAGTGGTACAACACTATTAATCTGATCTCTGTACTGTATGGTGTATTTCAGCAGACAGAACACGTATCCGTCTGAAGTGCTAAAGCTAGGAAATCGCAGCTGTGGCAGCTTATCCTAAAGGGCTGTGCACTGAGAAGGCTTCATCCCACCAAGCATAGCCAAAGAAGTTATTCTAAAGCCATGCACTTCAGGTGCTGAATAACTTTTTTAAAGATGTAGAGGTAAATGAAATAGTTCAAATACATCTTGTCTAAGATTTTTATCACAGAATCCTTAATCTGGTGGGCTTTAGTAAATTCTTTATGAACAAATATATTTTTTTAAATCTATAAAATGTAGTAACTCCTATTTTCCCAGACTTCTGTAAAGCATTGATTAGGTATTACATAACACTAAATAAATGGATAATTAGAAATACAGGAAATTTAAGGTGGGAGTTGTTTTAAAGAAAGATGGTGGAAGGGAAAGTTAAGCAGGAGACTTTTCAGCAGGGGGATGCAATTTCTCACTTTTTTGGGATACATTTTAGCATTCACTTGTGTTGAAATATCACTTGTGTTCTACGAAATCCTCAGCTGGAAATTGCTGAGAGATGCTGTAGCTCTTCCCAAACTTCCCCTCCTTAATCCTTCTCCCAGTATCTAATGAGTATGAGGTTTTGCAGAGGCATGAGAAGTATAAATGTTCTTGCAGAAAGCGTGGTCTGACACAGTGAAAAGGAGTTGTACAGATGCACACTTTCAGGAACCAGGTGCACAGAACTATGACCTGAGATAATGTGGTTGTGGAATGCTTCTGTAAGAGGAAGCTTTGTGCGTAAATTGTTCAGAGCCCTGTAGGAACAGGAGAGTCCACGTGACAAGTCAAGCAAGGTCAGTTACATACTTCATAGTGCCTTAGGACACAGAATTGAAGCTCTCAAGAAGATGGGAACATGAAGGGGTCAGTATACACCTGCTATATGTGCCAGTGCTTTGTATCCTTTGGCTAGGAGATGCACAAGGCTGGCAAGGAGGAAATGGTTCTAGGACAGGATTTGACAATCTACTGTCAACCTTGTCCAGTGTTCTTTCATAAAAATACGGTGGAAGGCTGTTGATGAGGACTTTAAAATCTTGATGCATCTGGTTAGTTGGGGGTTTGTCACATGGGTGGCATGGAAGGGGGTAGGCTTAGAACGGCCAGTTGCTGATTTCTCTTTTCTTATGAGGGAATAGATAGAAAGGCCTAAGCCTTCTGACATGCTGTTTGTTTTGAACTGAACTGTCCTGCTTTCGTTATTCTGACAATGAACTAGTTGAGCAATTTGGTGGTTTTCTAGCTGGGGATGGGACATGAGTGGAAGGGAGGGTGTCATGTAGGTTGAGGATGCAGTGAAATGAATGAATCATGCCTCACAGAAACCTTCTGCTGAACTACAAGGAATTTTTGGATGGCTTAACACCTCTCCAGTAAAGTTAGTGATGGCATTGCAGTGATAACAGACACAGTTGTTTGCTGTCTCGAGCCAGCCAGGGAATTGTCACTGATTTAATAGCCTTCTCAGAATTATCGTGACACTGAGTTCAAGCAGTGTGTTCCTTATTGAGGTGCAGATTAAAGCCAGCTGGAGGCTGTATTTGGTGAGGAACACAGAAGCTGGCTTAGCTAAAGGAACATCTTGCTCTGTGCTCTGCCAGAGAGCATCAGGTGTTCATTCATAAGCCCTTTACAGCCTGAGACCTGGCTTTTCTTCTGTTTTTGCCATAGCTGTGTCAGTAAAGGCATCTAAGCCTGGATCCTTCATTACCAAGCAGGGTGTTGTTAGGAGGCCACTTTCTTTGGGCAACAGGATGTTGGTGTTTCCTGGCCCTGGCCCCAGCCTGGCTCAGAGTAGCTGGAGTTGCACAGCTATAGCACAGGCAGCAGTGTGCGTTCTCGATGGGTTTGAAGGTGGCTTCAGTCCTCTTAAAACTTTCTGATTTGTTGCTGGTAATGGTTTTCCCCTTCTCCTACTGTTGTCTTGGCTAAAGCACATTAATACTATTTCATCATTTTAAGTCTGATTGCTATGTATCATGGTAGTGAGTGGTAGTTGTAAATCAGCTGTCAGGGTGTTCTGGACACCTCCATATCTGCTCTTTTTGAAACAAATGTTTCCTACAGCAGTGTAAACACTGCTGTTCAAATTCCTTATTGAGCTGCACCTTCTTACACTAGCAAGGGTGTATAGAAACGCAGAAAATTCAGAACTTCAAACAGAGCCAAGATTTGCTCTTTGGATTGCACTACTTCAAGAGGTTGTTAGACTTCTACGTGTTTCTGTACAATAAGGTTGCCTGTATGCACTTTGCTTCCATTTTCACTACATGTCTTTCTCAGCTTGCAGAAGTTGATGCTGTAGTTTTGAAAGTCATGACTGTAGAGTATGTTGTAAGAGTGGGGTGGGTGTTTAACATTTTTATTAAAACAGGAAACCATGCAAATGAAGGAATAATCTAAGTTAGGAAGATCCTGTATATTAAGAAAGATAGAATTTGCCAGCTTGCATAGCTGAAATGCTGAGCACCTGTTGTGCATTTTTGAGTAATTCTACAGTTCATAGCCTAGTTTTGTGGCTTTGGTTTGGGTTTGATCGGTTTTGGTTTGTGAGGGTTTTTTGCTTACTTTACATCACTTTCCGTTCTCAAGAACTGCAGTTTAATAAGGAGGTTACATGCTTAAGTCAGTGACATCTAAGAACTGTGAGCTGGGGGTTATCTAACGCATGTACTTTGCTTTTTATTCTGAGCTTTAAGAGTACTGGCAAGTAGTGTTCTTTTCACACCAATGAGTTTGAATAGTAAAATAATGATTGTAGGCTCTTTCTATCTTAAATTTTACTTTTCCCAGCAAGGTCTCCTTATGTAGTATACAACAAGCTACTTGATTCTTCTGATTTTCTCTTCTTTCTCCTATTAGATACTATTTTCTGATTTTTTTTTTTTCCTATCTTCCAGAGTGGGTTAATTGTTACAGTCTCTTTAGTGTTATGAACTGAATATTTTAGTTCCTGTAATGGTTGGTAATTAGAATAACAAACAGTTGAAGGGAAGCTTGTTCCAGGATATCCCCAGACTGCTAAACTGTTGTGGCATGCTACTGTGGGCTGCAGGATCTAGGGCCTGGCAGAAGGGAAGCTGGACAAGGCCAAAGTCAGTTTCTCACAAGAAAGCAGTTAGATAGCCTGGGAGAGAAGGTGGGAGTCACCTAGCGGGAGCTTTGCAGCTGCACACAGAGACCTTGGGGCCCCACATAGCCTTAACATCTTATCCTTCCCACACTACACAGCACCAGTCTTATCACATTCACATTTCTTTGAAGTGCACTGCTTTATCCTCATTTATGGTAGTTGTTTTTATTAACTGTTGCTTCTTAATTGGTCAGTTTAATTTGTATAAGTGTCACTTGCTAATTGGTCATTATTCTTTCTGTAAAGGTATAAAAGATGCTTGCTAACAATAGCGCGGTGCTAGCCAATTTCTCTTGTATATACCTTTTCTACCTGTGACTCTTGTATTTTGCTTGGCCTATACTTCATACTTTGTAGATTAAACGCGACCACCACTGCACGTCTTTTGTCTGTGTGAGAGTCAGATCCGTCTGAAAATCCCTCTTCTGAATCTTGTCGTGGACAGCATGTTGTTGTGCCGCGACACTAAACCAGTGTATGCAACACTACAGACCTAATCTGTGTGCATCTCATTCCCAGCCCAGGTCTTCCGTGGGCAGGAGGAGCAAGTGCATCTTCAGTTTCTCCAATAACACATTCTTTTTGCTAGCTGTGTCTTGAAATAGAGAACAGTGCTCTGCAGTTTAGTCATGGTGATCTCACTAGTGCAGTTGATATTGCATATGGGGATGTGCTATAGTCAGCAGTTCAGAGCTACTATGTTCTGGGAGGTGAGAAAAGGGAACGTCTTGGGAGAACACCTCTCCTGTTAGGATTTTGGTGAAGAGCTGTGTGTTTGAATGCTTTGAGGAAGGAATGGGGAAGGGAGGAGGGGACCTCGTTGAGTTTGTATCAGCCTGTATACAGGGTTCTTGTGTCTTTCTCTGGTTGCTTTGTATCTGCCTATTTATGAAGGGTTTACACTTTTTTTTCTGTACGAATGTCATGGCAGTGCTGAGGCAAGAACTGGGAGATTGAAAATATCAGTGTTTCACCACCTTCATCATAAAAAAATTTCTTCTTTCCATCTAGTCTAAGTCTTCTCTCTTTTAGTGTAAAACTATCACTTGTCCTATCACAACAGGCCCTGCTAAAAAGTCTGTCACCAGCTTTCCTGTGTTCCCCTTTAAGTACTGAAAGGCTGTGCTGAGGTCTCCCTGGAGCATTCTCTTCTCCAGGCTGAACAACTCCAACTCTCTCAACCTGTCCTCACAGCAGAGATGTTCCTGCCCTTGGGTTGCTCCCACAGGTCCATGTCTGTCTTTGTTCTATCTGTCTCCAACAATTGCAGCCTGTCAAAGCAAATAACTGTTTCAGATTGGGCATTCAGAGGACAGAAAGCAAAATGGAATTAAGGTGTCTACAGATAAGACAATATTCTGAAGGTAGGGATCATGATGCTGCTGTTATTAATACTTGAGCATCAGAATGTGGTTCAAGGTCATGCTTTGCAGATGATTGAAGACTTCAAGAATATTGAAAGGGAAAAAGAGGAGGAGAATGGCCCAAATACCCATTTTGTTGTGGTTCTGCTCAAGGAGGGACAGTTGAGTAGAAGACCTCTGAGGTGAGATAGCCAGGTAAGTGAAGCTTCCAGTTTTGGGTTAGATACAGTGTTTCAGCTATGTTGTTCCTTCCTGTTTGTCAAACGATGGTTTTGGTAGCTCAAAATAAAAGCCAAAATCTGGTCTTAAAAGGCTTTGAAGGCTCAGCTGTCTGAAAATAAATCTCCCTGCTCAGACATGTAACTTGGAGTGAGGTTTTTCCTACGGACTCAAGCAATTACAAATCTTAGCATTAAGTCCAAGCCCCTCAGTAAGAGACTTCAGAAGATGATTCATCTGCTCCTAAAATAGGAGGTTTACTGCTCCTAGAGGTGCCTATCTCTCACTGTTGACTAGGAGGGACTACATTTGTGTAGTTTAAATGAGATGTGTACCTTCAGGAAAGCGAAGGTAAGTGGACATTGCATACCCAGGCACCAGGACATCTGCTCTTCCACAAGACTGCCTGACTCCTGACATGGGTATCGGAGCATCTTACACAGGGATGTCGTGGCCTTGTCCTCATGCTGAAGACTTCTTATGGCTTCTTCTTGATGCTAAAAACCTAGCAGTGTTGCAAATGGAGACTGTCCAAACACAGTGAGATGCAAGGATTGCCTGGGCTGATTGATCCCAGCTAATCGATCTATAAAGCGTCTCTGCACTGTGTTCTGCTCAGGGCAGAGTGGTGCAGTGGTGTATCTGAACTTAAATTGTGGATGCCCAACAAAGTTGCAGATGCATTTGAACACTACATAATATAAAGTGCATGTGAACTCTTGGTAAACAGTTTGCAAATCATACTATGAACTGGTGTTGCTGTGCCAAGTCTTACTTTGCTCTTTTATCACTACACCTTCAGTAGAATCTACTGAATTTTATGGAGTGAAGGGAATTAACTTTTGGGTCATGTGGTGAGGAGCACCTGCCTGCAATAAGGACTGAAGTGATGTGTTCAGATTTTCTAGAAAGTTGTTTTATTGCATCAGACAAAATGAGATACTCCTTCAGGAAATAAATATGTACAGTAAATCAGAAGAGGCAAAGACAAGACAGCCACTCCTTTAGTATAGGTTACTGCTACTAATTTGCATTCAAACAAAAACACAAACCCCACAAAAAACCCACCACCACAACAACAACAGACCCAACAAACGACTCTCCCCCCTCAAACTCCAAACCAAAAACGAGGTAGTTAAGCCAATACAGTCACGTGTATTGCTTAGAGTTGTTGTGGAACTGGTTTTACAGAGAAACCTGGCGTTCAGAACTTCCTGTGCAATGGAATGTTCAAAACCTTACTCTAGAAAACTTGCAGGGAGTAACTTTGCAACAGTATTTTAACTCAAAAATGGGAGGTTTGGGATGTTTTTCACCTTTCTTGTTCTGATTTGATTTTGCTACGTGCTACAACGTAGAGTTACTTTGTTCTTTTCAGTTTGGGTAAAACCGAACCAAAGTACACCTTGGTCTAAAAGGAAGGAAGGTCGCAGCGCTCTCTGCTGACTGTGTGTAGCAGTTCAGATGTTGCCGTGCTACACTGCTGCCATGGTCACTGGAATTGTAAATCCTGAAAGGATGGGAAAATAATACAAAAGTGAAAGTCTGTGATCAAAACAGAGAGCTGAACAGGTAGTTTTCAGTTTGTTAAGCAAGATGCCTTGATTTGCCTGGTGTGGAGTACATGTTGCTTTCCTCCAGTCCTGCTGCTCCTGAATATAGTCAGGACAGAATAAAACTCCCTTCAGATGATACCCAGCGACTTTGTCCAGACTTTATGCTAGTTTCTTGACTTCTGGAAATCTCTTATTCCTCAACCAGTGGTAAGTTTTCACTATCTGTATGCATAAAATGGTGCTGACATTCTGGGGTTAGGTGGGTGCCTGTCTGCTTTCACTTTCGGCAGTCGAGACTGTTGTTCCCTTCTGAGCAGCAGATACAAATGTGTGTAAATGTTTTCCCTGGCAGCAGATTATTGAAAATATGAGTGGGGTTGGGATGGTACCATCCCCAGAACATCAGTGGAGACATTGGATGCCTTACTAGCTACTTGAATTGGGCATTCGGTGGATTTCTTATTTATAAGTTTTCCACTATTTCTTCCTCCTGCTGAAAGGTATTAAGTTGCCTCTTCTGTGCCTTTTTGCAGTGATGAAGAAGATGGATTGTCCTTGCCTTTGGCTTTCCCGCATCAATATTAATGGCCTCACTTTTTACACAAACAGACTTTCAGAAGCACTTGATACATATTTTTTCCCTTGGTTTATCCTGTTAGAGGGGCAGAGTAATCACAGCCCAATTTTGAGACCAAGTGGCCAAAGCTCTGAGTGGTTAAACCTTTGTCATAAGGTATGATGTATTTGTTGTAAGCTACATGTCTGTGACATGACACTTTTCAACTTAAATATAACAATATCCTTGCTGCTGATTTCCCAACCCAAAACTTCCCTGCTAAAATCGATCTCAGCATTTACTAGGTGTTACCAACATTTGATAAGCCACAGTTCTTGCAACTCCTGAGGCAAGCCGCATAGGGCTGTTTGCTTCACCTGCTCTACATTTATTCTTTAGATACAGTATTCAATTTTGTCAGTGGTAGTTTGTTCTTCCAGTTGCAATGAGGTTGAGGATGCACTATTTTAAGTTATTACTAGTAGGACTGCAGCATTTGGAGGTGGGGGGTAAAATTTGGGTGCTCTATTGAAGGCAGAGCCTTGTGATGAGAGCAATTGCCCAGACTTCCTGCACCCTCACCACTCATTTAAGAAACCTCTGTTGTGGACATTTAGTCCTCTCTTATTGCAGGATTAAGATTGTGTAATGTCCAGAGGTCATTAATGGGAGGGGAATGTATGTGAAAAGCAGGATTTGTCTCAGCTGCCTTTTGGTGCTGATTGGCTGGACTTGCAGTAGGCAGCCACCAAGGGATGTGGATGCTTCCAGACACCAGTTGCTGCCCCATGAAGCAGTCATCTGAGGAGGTCTGACAAACTATCCTTTTAATTTTGCCTGTTTTAAATGACTGGCTTGAGACAACATGCTTCAAAAAAGCATCTGTTTCTTCATCTGTTGGGATGCAGGTAACTGGTGCAGACATGTCTGTATAGGAGCAAGTGGTACTCGGATCCCTGCCCTAGTGCTGGGACCTGACTTGAAGCCTCCCCAGTATTCACCAGCATCTCCACGAGTGGGTTTTTGTGTGCCCAAGCTCTCTGCAGGTCTAGAGGAACAGCCCGAGGTCTCTGTTTGCAAAACACTTAGCAGACAAGCAGTACTAAATGATGTGTGTGATGCATCCAGCTGATAATAGGTGATCAGGGTAGGGAGGGGACATAGGATTCTGCAGAGATCTCTTGATATAAATATATAAAATATATAAAATAAATGTGATTATTTTCTTTTTGCAAACAGCATAACTGTTCCTGTTGAAAATAGTTAAACAGCAATGTTTAGGAAGGTATACAAAACTTAACTAACCTAGGAGGAGAGGGTAAGAAAGGCCAAAGTTAACAGCAGTACCTCAGGCTTACCTTGACTGTGAGCCTGATTCTTTGAAAGGTTTTTGAAGTTAGGAGGGAGAAGACAACTAGTTTTTTTGCAAATGCTGGTTTATGATAGTTGGTAACTTCTGTTTTTCATTTGGCAAAAGTGGAATTAATGCTTCCTCTAAATTAGAAAATACTTTAAAACCCCTGACTCCAGCATGAGGGGTTGTGCAAAGGATTTTTTTCTTAATGTGCAGTTGGGGAGTAGTAGTGGTGTTAGTGGGAGTTTAAGCTGCCTCTATGAGTCTGAATGCTGTGGCAGTAAAGCCAAAGCAAGAGGGAGAAGGGGGATGAGATGGCATTTGGAGAGATAAGTTAATTCAGTGACAATTATCATTGGTATAAAAGGCTTTTGTGGAGAAGGCTGCCTTGCGATGCCTGGACTTTAAGGCTGTAATTGGAATTTAAACTCAGTGACAGATCCTGAGCTGGGAAGATCAATGTGGTTGTGATTGGGTCTGCTTAATTAGTGTCACTGCAATAAAACAGCCGTAAAAATGTGTGCAGGTGGTCCTTCCATCCCTGTGGTTAAAATGAATCTCACTGTTTTTGTAGAGAGTGGAACAGTTAACAGTTAATCCTGTCCTTTGTGTGATGGCTGGAAAATCCAGTTACATTCAACTTGGATTTTGAGCTGTAGACAAAAATTGCATAATCTCAGTTTTTATATGAGAACCTAGCAATAATAATAATAAAGCAAGTTTTAAAAGTTCTATATATGTTAAAGAAAATTAAACCTTATAGAGTGCAGCCTAGCTATCAGATAAGGGCTGCTGAGCTAAGGTGTCAGATTTTTGTCCCGTCTCCATTGCTTTCTTGTCTAGTTCAAGTTTTCTTAATGACTGCTCACCTTCTTAACCTTCAAAAAGAAATGGGCTTGAAAAAAGGTGAGGCATAAAACCTTCCAGTTCCAGCTGCTTCAGATGGTCGGGGCAGCAAGCGCCCAGCAGTGTCCTCGGTTGCAAGAAGTTGGCTTCCTTCCCCCTGAATGGCAGAGCTGTGCTGCTGGGTGCTTACTGGAAGGTCCCTCAGCCCTGAAATGATAGAGGATTTTTCCACTTTCTGTGCTAATTGGGGCCTTTATCTTGCAGAGCATCCATATCTGACATTCACCGTGTCAGAGTTTAGCACCAAGAGCTCTTTCCTGTGAGCAGAAATGCTGTGACCTACACCTGACAGATGTTATAATGAACTCCAGTCTGATCAAACAAAATTTCTTCAGACATTTCAATCACATTATCTTTGGGATGCAGATGTGAGGTCTCTCCAGAAGGAAACTTGTCTGCATTGGTTACTGGGTCTTGCTGAAAAAAAAAAAAAAAAAGAAAAAGAAAATTAAGCAAGTACATGTTGTGTTTGTGCAGAGTCTTTGCATCTCTTGCATGCCCCTGGTCTCCCAGACAAGTTACACATACCGTGGGGGGCTTTGGGGCGAAATCTTTCTCACAGACATGGGCTATGATGCCAGCAGCCAGAGCATCACCAAGGACATTGGTCATGGTTCGAAATCGATCCCTAGATGAGAGAGAGCCATGAGGATGCAGTTGGTGCATACAGTCAACAGGCCCGAGGTCTTTTATGGCTTTGAAACATGTCAACCTACATTCCTGATGTCTACTACTGGTTTTGCTAATGGCAAGTTGAGAAAACTAGTACCGTTGTTGCAAATACAGGAGAAAATGGTATGTGCAATGTTTGTGTGAGCCCGGTACCATGAAGGTGATAGGGGTGCTTTTGTCTCATTGTGTTTGTCTTTTTAGAGCATAGACCTGCCTGTGCTACTTCCCAAACTGATGCACCATCATCATTTTCACTCAGTGTGGAGGTGAGCTACTTCAGCGAGACCTAAAACTTCTTGAGATGCCTTTCAGGAAGGAAGTCTCATTTATCCACCCACAGCACCTCCTATTCATCCGGGCACTTGTCACCTCAGTAGAAACTGCCAGCACGTTGTGGCAGGTGATGGTGCTGGATACCCCGTGATCCTCAAAGACTGAACTTGCATTTTGTTTAGATTTTACGACTTTCCCCTGAAGAGTTAAACTCCCTTCTACATAAAAGAAAGGGCAAAGTAGCCAAGATAGTCAGTGCTGTTTCCTCTCTGACCAGGGTGGCTGTCAAGTACCGACCAGCAATGCATGTGTCAAATACATAGAAGTCACCATCTGCTCTGTACACTTTTTCACATAGCTAATTTGCTCAGTACTTTAAAATGTCGCATTTCACAAACTGCATATGTTTGACTTCTGTTCGTCTGTGAGAGATGTAATCGAGCATCAGTTTTTGTATCAAGATCAATCTGGTCTTCGTCCATCAGATGAAGGTGGTCTTGTTGGAAAATAGACTGCCTCAGTATTGGATGCAGTCCTTTGAAAATGTCATCTTTACTTTTAGGAAGTCCAGTGATGTTCTAGTTCTGGTGACATGGATTTAAGAAGTTTATTATTACATGCAAGAGGGATTTTTGCTGCAGTTCTTCACAAACTCTAGTTTTCTGCTATGATTTGGGGTGCAACCAACTCGCACTTCACCTTGTTACTGATGTGATGTGACCTCTCTTTTCTACATTTTAATTGTGAAAATGCCTGTGTTTCAGAAATGGAAACAGCAAACTGGCTGAGGACATGTTTTATAGTTACCAGTGGTTTATGGTTTATTGTGGGTTTCTCTGATTATTTTTTTCCCCTGGAGATCATGCCTTTTTCCTAAACAATTGCATGTTTCCACCCCTTTTGTCACTCTCTTGTGTTGTTAGCATATTTCTGGCTAATATTTTTTTCTGTTTCTATGAAGCCAGGTGTTTTCACCTTGTCTTACCAACCCTGTTCCTCTTCCAGGGATAATATTCCACCAGAACAAATACTATACCACCCATCACTTCACTTTGACTCTTGTGGTAGCCATTGTCCTTTGTTCACAGAGTGGACAGCTTGGAGAAGACTGAGTTTTGAGATATTTTTAGGGAATACATTAACTAACAGCATTGTACAGTAATGCTTCATGAAGAGAAGACTATGCATCTGCTTTCCTCCTTTTCTGCCTCTCACTATGGAAGAGAGTAGTTTCCTTCTCAGCTCTTAAAAGTGTAAATGCATGTATGTTTCAGAAAAATATTCTGTAACTTATTTGAGACCTTCAACGAAGATGTGTTGTACAATCAGACAGGATTTAGAGAAAAGATCAGGACAAGCTCATTTCAAACTGGGGACCTTACTTAGTACAGTGGCTGGGTACTATCACCACTATTTCCATTTACAGTCCCCTAATGAGGCACTGTACAGCTATGGGCGTCCCAGAACAGAAACACTTGAAGTCAAACACGCCTTCAGGAGACTGTTTCCCTGTGGTTACCGTGGGCTATTTCAAGGTAATAACCAGAAAATGAAGAATCTCACACTTTGCTCCTGGCCTTGTTCTGTGATCCCTTGATCTGTTTTCCTCCATGAAAGCTGCTTCAAATACACCACCATGAAGTGGCACTTGGCCCTGCTTGTAACATTGACTCTGGAAGGTACTTACAGAGCCCAGTCAACGGCAATGATGAGTGTGATGTCGTCAGTCGGCAGCCCCACAGAAGTTAGAACAATGACCATCGTAACAAGTCCGGACTGGGGGATCCCGGCCGCCCCTATGCTTGCTGCTGTTGCTGTTATGCTGCAAAAAAACCCCAAGTGTGTTTGCATGGCAAAGTAAGTTATTCCTATATGGAAAGGTTTGGATTCAATCTGGCTTCCTTCACCCTCCTACTACTTGATGCTATCCCAAACACCTGCCTGTGCACACCGCAGCACCCTTGACTTTGTCCTTAAACAACACCCCTCTATGGTGCAATGTAGGCAGCCACTGCATAAAGCTGCTAAATGTTTGCAGCTCTACTTAACTTATGTGGATGGGTACTTTATTTCCTTGCTTATGAAATGAGGATGTTCCATTCCTGAAGGGGAGTAAATTACACCTGCACAAACCCTTCTATGCTAAGGTAATTTGTCCACACTGCAGGTATTGACCTGCTCTAGCCATGCTGTCAGTTTGTAGTCTGGTAGAGTTAATTGTGCAGCAAATTCTGTGGGTGCAGAGCCTGGGCTTTCCCTGTGCCCAGCACAGGGGGCTGGCACACGCCACCTTTCCCTACTCCTCAGCTTGCCAGTAAAGTTCACTCTGTGCAGTAGCAAGAACTCTGCCAAACGGGGAAGGTGTGAAAGATTTATAAATATGAATAGAGAAATAATTCAGCTGCTACGAAGAAATATTTACCTTATTGTTATAATTTGTCCCAAATCCAAGTCATATTCATTGACCTGGGCAATAAAGATAGCAGCAACTGCTTCATATAGTGCAGTGCCATCCATATTGATGGTGGCACCAACAGGGAGCACGAATCGTGCCACACGTCTGTCTATTCCGTTGTTTTCCAGGAGGCACTTCAGGGTAATGGGCAAGGTTGCTGAGCTGCAGAACAAGAAATGATAGAATTGTGGAATGTTTTGGATGGGAAGAGACCTTCAAAGGTCATGTAGTCCAACCCCCACTGTGGTAAGCAGGGACATCTTCAACTAGAGCAGGTTGCTTAGAGCCCCAACCAACCTGAACTGGAATGTTTCTGGGCATGAGACGTCCACCACCACCTCTCTGGGCAACCTTTACCAGTGTCTCACCACCCTCATCATAAGACATTTCTTCCTTCTATCTAGTCTGAATCTCACTCTTTTAGTTTAAAACCATCACCCCTTGTCCTGTCACAACAGACCCTGCTAAAAAGATTGTCCACATCATATGATCAGTAATACTATCATTTGCATTGAGCTTTATAAATGGGAGTCTCTGTAAGGGTGTAGAAATACAAGTCCTCCTGAGGGTAAACACATCAGCAATACTATACAAATTGCTACAGCAATGAGCATTTTTTTGAATTTGCACTATGTGGTGAATATAATTTATTACCCAAGTAGTCAGGTACCTGCTGGCTGCAAGATAAACCACTTGTTATGAACAGATCCCTGATGGTTGCAGCTTTGTTGTACATCCCTGGTCCCCACACTAATCACGCGGCACCTCAAACATTCGGATGGGACAGCATCTACCAGCGCTGGCCACGCCAGGGTCCAGCCAGCCCCTGCTGTTCCTCATTTGTCTCCATGCTGCACACACGAGAAGCAGCTGCCTCAGCATCCCCTGACCCTTTGGTTTTTTCTGTCTAGCACGAAGATGTGAGCTGTCATGGGTGGGTCAGGGTGAGGATGTGGAGCAAGAGATAAAAAGGAAATGAGCATAGAAAAGAAGTTGATGGGATTGTAATAGACTTGGAGGCAGAGACTGCTTTTCTGAAAGGAGTTGGATGCAGCACATAGGATGATGGTCCCACTTCCTGGCACAGACCATGGGGGTGGGACAAGGAGCAGGGTGCTCCCACCATCCTCTGTGGAACAGCTCTTCAGCTTAGCTGGCTGTAGAGCAGAGAGGAAGAAGTAGTTCAGGAGGAGATCAGGTAGTTAAGAGTAGAACTGTAGAATCACAGAATGGTTTGGGTCGAAGGGACCTTGGAAGGTCACCTAATTGAACCTTCCCGCAGTGAGCAGGGACATCTTCAAATAGATCAGGTTGCTCAGAGCCCTGTCCAACCTGACCTGGAGTGGTTCCAGGGATGGGACAGAAGACACCTGTGGTGTTGGGTATTGGGGTAGGGAAGCACAATCCCAGGTGGTTTTATTGGGATTATGTGAAGAAGCAACACCAGGGAGGCCAGAAAAGCCTTTTGCCTAGTCAGATGTATTAAGAAAATGTTTTCATTTTTGTGTTTTCCAGACAGGACAGTAGTTTCTAATGTAAAGTTTCTTCATTATTTTAAATCATGTTTTTCAATGAAAAAAAAATAGATTTAGAATAGAATAATTTTAGATTATATTTGTCAGAGTAGAAAACACTTCTTTAAAGGAGCTTGAGATACACTGGAGTTGATTTAAGATTTTCAGTAAAATGTTCAGAAGAGCAGGATTGTAACACTACCACTGGTTTGTGAAGCACCTACAACAATCCTGTTTTGAATTCTTTGGAAGAAAACTGGCTGCAGCAATTAAAAGAAGCACACACATTTCTGCTTTACTCTGAGAAAACCCTAGGAAAGGGCAAGCAAGAGAGTAACATGAGCTGGCTGGGTCTGAAGATGGCACTGAGGCTCTTCCTACTGAGCACCAGAGAGCAGTGCCAAGCATCCTTCTGATAGCGATCTCACTTCAGATAGTGCTGGAGCATATTTTTTCTTTGAATTGTACCTGTTCTCCCACAGTGTGCTTGGCTATACACACAGTCACATTTCCCTCAGCTGTACCAATATATCTGAGCCATGCTTTCATACCTGGAAGATGTAGCTAAGGCGATCAGCAAGGCTTGCAGTATCCCCTGAATAAAAGCAAAGGGGTTTTTCTTGGTGATGAGCACGAAAAGCAGAGGTAAGAGAATGAGTCCATGGATGACTAGCCCTGACACTACTGTGATGGTATATAGTCCCAGCTTCTGTCCTATAACTGAGGGGTCTTCCATGTCCAGGATCTTTCCAGCAATGAGAAATACAATGCCAAAGGGAAAGTACCTGCAAAGAATAAGCACAAAAAAAGTATGAGGATGCAGCAATCATTGCAGCACTACTCAAGTCATCACAGTATTTAGTACCATGTGATATGGTCATATGAAAATAAATCCAGTGCTCACAAAGGTACTTGGAGACAGATGACTGGTATTGCCATTAGATAACATATAAGAAAATAACTGAATCAATCAAAAACAGATTTACCAAACTGCCATTGAGACAATTTTCATAACTGCTTCATTCAGACACTGGCACACATTCACCAGTGGAGTTCCTCGGTCACCCATTTTTCCCAGAAGTAGTCCTGCAACCAAGCACATTATGTTATTCGCTAGTACCACAGGAGCAGCATGTGTAATGCTGAGAGTCTTGAGACTCTGGTGGTCACAGAGTGGGTTCCACGGGGCAAACTCACAGCAGGTCAGACTTAATCCCAATTTCCACATGCTTTTATGGGTCATGGCAATTCTCTGCTCCAAGTAAAAGCAAGTGTCTGGCCTTTTTGCAAAAAAACCCCAACCCAACAAACAGCAAAAATCACAAAACCCAAACAAAAAACCAACCAACCAACAAAAAACACCAAACCCAATCCAGGGTTTGCATATGTAACTGATAGGCTCTTCACTGCTGCTCAATCCTGGAAGAGTTGTTTCTCAAGGTGGGTAAGGTATCTCTTTGCTGTTTGGTAATACAAGAACAATGCAGCTCCAGAAACAAAAATTGTTTGGGTTTTGTTTTGTTTTTTTTCCAAAGGTCAAATCTTGGAAGGGTTATATATAACTGAGGATGTGATATGTTGTACCCCTGCACTTGCTCTGGTGTCAAAAGAGCTTCATGCTACATCTGCCACTTGGATGAACTTCTTCATCTCTGTGGGGTTGGCAGTTCTCGGTCCCCTCGTGGGAGGGATGTGCTGGATGCCGAGCAGCTGTGTCGCACAGGTGGCTTTGTCGTTGGGCTCACAGACTGTACTGTGCTAGTGACAACACCTGCAGGTGTGCAATAATGCATCAGGAAGGATCCAACTGAGTTGCATAGGTACAGGCATTAAGCCTCCTGTCTTAATTCTGGTTTTTATGCTGCTGTTGTTTTAGTAACCTAATTCCAGTCATAGCAGAAATAATAAAATAGAAAACTATTGAAGGAATACTAGAGCATAAATACATGCATGGCTAGGGGGGTTATGGTGCTTTCTGGTCTTGGCCAGTGCTAAATTCCTTTGTTCACTGGCAAGGACGTTTCTCAAAAAAATGAGTCTTTGAGTATTTGCCCATGTAGTTTCCAGCCCAGTGCACGAACTTTCTATGTGGTTCTATTAGCTAAAATTCATTCTAAAGCACTGTGCAAGTGTATTGGAAAAGAATATAGTCAAGGTCTTGCATTGTACCTCTCATCACTCCTTAGTCTTCAGGGCTGAGGACTCCTAGAGAGCCTTGACATGTAGTTGGATCTCTTGTCTTGTTCAGAAGAGAGAGACAAGATAGGGTCACCCTTGCCAGGAATCTCAGAAAGGAGACAAGGCTTGGCATATTTGACTCAGCTCTGGGGATCTTTATCTCTTACTTGGTGGCCATAACAGCTCCTTTGAAAGAAATACATTTCCATTTAGGACCTACAGACAGCTGACTTGGAAAAGATAGCCCTGACAAATGGACAGCTTACTTCAAGTAATTTTAAATTTGGAGATGTTTGGTGTCAGTGAAAAGACACTGAAGCTGTGGTAGCTGTGTGGGCTTACCATCCCAGCAAAGACACTCTAGGTAGCCAGCAGGTGCTACCTAGTCACCTTGTTCTCAGTCCCACAAACTGTCTAATTTTGGTATTGGACACATATAGCCTTTGCTGATATCTCAGCTTTCTTCCACCTGGCCTCCTCTTCTTTGCTGCAAGGAGGAGCTGATCCCTGTTTCCCACAGCACAGAGCTGTGTTGCCTGGCCTTCCCTGTCCCTCTTCTGTTTTCTGCCAGGCAAACCCAGTTAATTCAACCTCTCTTCACAAGTAAAGCTTCCCACAGATGTTCAAATGCCCTTTTCTAAGCAGCCTGTCCCTGGTGCAGATGAAGCTTTGCTGGTCTGTGGTTTTATGGAGCTCTAGTCCATCTCGTACAAAACCTGGGGAGTGCAGCTGGGTGGCCAGGTCTCAGGTGATCTCCCACTGTGTCCTAAGTATGCACTGATCCTCACTCCCACGCTGGCAGGGTGGTGGGGTGATAATCTCAGAAGAGAAAAGCAGCTTCTCCTCTCATTTGACTGGGATGTAGGAGGGCACATGTCCTGTGAACAGGAGCTTTGCATGTTCCATGGATGAGTGTTCATGGTGTTTGTGTATTTGGGGTTGGTCACTAGGACAGGAGTCTACCATAGACATCTCTTTTGTCTGTAAGGATCTTTAAGTGGGTCTGTCTCTGCCCAGTCTCGCTGTGGTCATCTCCTCCAGGCACTTGCTGTATTGTAGGCTTTAAAACTGGCTATGCTACCTTACCCTGACAGCAGTCTGGTGTGCTCCAGTGCTGTGCTGGCTACGCTGTTTCCACCCCTCAAATCCTCTAATTGGCTTTTTGGTTCCTTGTACACTAAGTTCAAGCTCCTTGCCCTCACCTTTTAATCTACATGTAATCCTGTCCCCATGTTCATCTCATTGCCTCCTACTGTTTTCTCTCCTGATTCTTCCCTTCCTCCCTTTCTCACTCAGCCTTGCTCCCAGTGTCTCTGTCTTACAGTTTGAGTCAGCTCCAAGTTCATAGAATCACAGAAGATGATTCTAGATTCTAGAGTTGGAAGGGACCCTTAGAGGTCATCTGGTCCAAAACCCTGCTGCAAGCAGGGACACCTATAACTAGATCAGGCTGTTTAGAGCCCTGTCCAACCTGACCTGGAATGGTTCCAGGGCATCCACCACTTCTTTGGGCAATCTGTTCCAGTGTCTCATTACCCTCATTGTGAAAAATTTCCTCCTTATATCCAGTCTAAATCTCACCTCCTTTAGTTTAAAGCCATCACCCCTTGTCCTGTCAGAACAAGCCATGTTAAAAAGACTGATTCCATCTTTCTTTTAGGCTCCCTGTAAGTACTGATAGGCCACCATAAGGTCTCCCCAGAGCCTTCTCTTCTCCAGGCTCAACAACGCCAACTCTCTGCCTGTCCTCATAAGGAAAAGTGTTACAACCCTCTGGTCATTTCTGTGGCCTCCTCTGGACCCGCTCCAATAGGTTCATGTCCTTATGCTGAGGACTCCATAGCTGGAGACGGTACTCCAGGCAGGGTCTCCTCAACTCAGGAGATGTGAGGAGTTACCAGTGAAGACTGAGGAAAAAAAGTTGTTGAGCACCTCAGCCTTGTCATCTGTTGTTGTCAGGTCACCAGACTTGCTCATCAGAAGCAGTTTCTCTGACCTGCCTTTCCTGGCTGACATACCTGCAGAAGCCCTTCTTATTCTTCTCAGCATCTCTTGCCAAGCTCAGCTCCAGTTGCACCTTGGCCTTCCTCAGCTCATCCCTACACAACCAGGCAATGCTCCTACACTCTTCCCAGGATAGCTTTTCCTGCTTCCACTGTTTTTGCAATTTCCCCTTTTCCTTTAGTCTAACCTGCAGTTAATGGCTCAGTTCATGGGAAGTTCCTCCCTCCCTTGACTTTATCCCCTAAACTTTCCTCCCTGTCCCTTGCACAGTCTCTCCATCCAACCTCTGCTCCTCCTTCCTTCCTGAGGTTGATGCTGAGCACCATAGCCATGCGGGATTGCAAGCTGTTCAACACGGGAAGCTTTCTTCCCTTCTTCAGAAAGACTTGTTACCAATTTCCATACATTTGTGACTGGCACTCAGTCTGACCCAGCTTTCACCTTGCTGCCTGCTCAGGGAGTTTGAACACTGCCAGCATGAAAGGTTCAGACTGTTTGTTATGAGCTCTGTCCCAGGTAGCCTCTGCAAAAGTTAGAGCTCAGTTCAGCAGACTTCATACAGAGGAACCTTCAGCTTACATGGCAGTTTGAAAACCCTCAGGACCTGTGCTTGGGCTGTGAAGGCACATATGGAAATCTGGGGAGAAGACAGCCTTTTTAGTGCCTGACACCATTTTGAGCTCTGTTAGGGATGGTAGTGTGTTGGTACAAGCTCCGTGCTATGCCTAGTTCTGCAGGCATGTGAAGAATCAGAGCTAAAATAATCTCATCCCTCTGAGCATCCCTATCTCAAGGTGCAGCACAGTGGCTACAGCGGTTACCACCCTTGGCTGCAGCTGCCACTGAACAGCCTTGTGAGCTGGGTCAGGGCACAGCATGGAGCCCTGTTCTCTACTGAGCAGGTACCTATCGTTGCTGAGAAGATGACAATTCCTAAGACGTTCATCTCATTGCTGGTCCCAGGGAGGGTCCTGTAGGTCATCTCAGGTGATGGCGTAAGCTCAAGAAACACAGGCCGATGTATTTCAGGGTTTTCATCATCAGGTGCAAAGTAAATAAAACTGAGAGATTTTCCTGGGATCTTTGGAAAGCCAGGAGACTTCACCACTGGGACAAGAACAGTTCGATACTGGAAAGAAAGCAAAGCAGTGAGGTTAGTGACTTGTTGGCAATGGACTCCGTCCTGCTCTGAACACAAAGGCAGAGCCATCACTGGGCTAGGTGGTCCTGGACATGCAAAATTTTTCAGGTAGTAAAAGGCTAGTGAGAAGAGGAGCAAGAAACAGTCGGGGAAATGTGGTTGTTCCTTGCAGACCTCAGCACAGGCTGCACTTCTCTGGGCAGATCCATGGCATTTGCAAGTCAGGTCCCTCTGGGATCCTGGTGAAGCTCTGGGTAGCTTTCACTCCCATCTCTGTTCTCCTGGGGGCCTTACAGAGGCCTTCCCAATGCTATGAGTTTCCTTGTTTTCCCTTCTTACCGCCACTCTTCCTAGTTCTCCTCAGTCTCTCCCCCTTGTCCACCTCAATCTTTCTTTCAAGCTTTCCTCCCCCATGCCTGCTACCCGCCCTCCCATCTGCCTCTGCTCCCTGATCTCCATAGACTGAGAAGCCACTGCACAAGAGTGAGGTCCACTGGAAGTTTAGTACACAGCCCCCCAGGAAGACAGCAGGCAGGGGTGTCCCTGTGAATCTGTGCCCCAACCAGCACCATCCCACCTTCGGGTGCCTGCCCTGTGTGGTGAGCAGAAAGCAGCCGGGGAGAAGGCAGGATGGGGAGAGAGGAAGAGGGAAGGGGCTTATGTTCAGGCTGTGGGTGGGGAAGAGCCCCCAGATGGGGAGAGCAGCCACCTGCAGTGGCGGAACCAGGTGAACTTACCTGCTGGAACGAAGCTTCAATCAGATTAGAAGGGAACATGTTTCTGTAAGAGAGCAATTGCACAGGGGTTAAAGTGTGTCATGAGAATACAAAGAACAACCTGGGAAGCACCACTGGTGGACATGAGGCCAAGATGAGGACCATTGCAACCAACAACAGCTTGATGTTCTTTGCACAAGCTGAGGGTGAAGACAGGCTGGAAGGTGAACAAAGAGCCAAACTGTGAACTGTGTGTAAATTGGACTTACAGAAAGCCAGAGGTTGGGATGGACATCTGCTGTCTCCAGCCACCTGCTCAGAGTAGGACCCACCTGCACAGCTGGAGCAAGATGCTCAGAGCTTTGTCCAGTTGACTGAATGTCTCCAGAAATGGAGATTCACCCCCAGCCCCTAGGTCCTGCATCCCCTCCCCAGTTAACCCTTGTCCACTGCTTTAATCCAGCGCTGGGTGAACTCCTACCCATTTTTACCATGCAAAGCTTAAGGAGCTGCAGGGCTTGACATGTTGTGGCCGGGGCTGCAAAGAGAGAACTGCTGAGCTCTATGGGGAATTTAAATCTGCCTGTTCTCTGCTGCCATAGCCCTCTTTGCTGGTGGCTCTGGGCAGAGAACAACTGGGGTGACAGGGTGGATGAAGGGATATACATGGGGAGGAGCGAATGTCACTGGGCTGGGAGGTACTGGTGCCTGGTCAGCATGACCAGTGGTTCTTCTGTTTCCCTTAAGATCTCAATACCTCCAGGAGCTCAGTGCCTCGTGGGAAGGTCTTGTCTATGAGATGCTATCATAAACTTGACGTCTCCTGAAATCCTGCAGCATACCTGATTAAATCCAGTAACGCATCGGCAGAGCTGAGCACCACTTTCCCCACAGAATAGTCATCTTTCTGGGCAGCTGCACCAGGGTGGATGCTGACCACAAGGATGATTCCAACAGTCACTGCCATGAAGGTTGTCCAAAGGTAGTAGGTGATGGTGATCACTCCCATCTTCCCACAGGCCTTGGAGTCCATGGTGGCCAACCCAGACATGAGGCTGCAGCAGAAAAGACTGTGATCAGTGTCTGTTCCCAAAACTGCACAGGATGCATCTGATGGGAGAAATTTCCATAGATATTTTCTTAACCCACATTTAAGGGCATCACCGAGCTCTTGCATATTTGTTTGACTGTTACAGTTATTTTTCTCATTATCCTTCTCTGATTCAGTTGGTAAATTGGTGAAGGGTTTGTTGCTTAAATTAAATTAATTTTGTTTCCCCAGTTTACGTCTGTCTTTTGCCTGTGACTGTAACCAGTGAGGGAGCCCTCTCTGTCCTTGTCTCAACCCTTGAGCCTTTTGCTATATTTTCTCCTCCCTATCCCATTGGAAGGGGTAGGAGTAAGTGAGCAGCTTTGGGGTTTTAGTGCTGTGTAGGCTTAAACCACAACAGCTGTGCTGCTGCCGTTGCTGCTCTGTGTCATTGTGAACACCAAAGAAGGGTGTGAGTGAGGTTTATAAAATCCTGATGAGGACAGATCCTGCTCCCCCAAGAATCAAGCTGCTGGTTTAGACTTCGGGTATGTGTAAGCTTTCCTAAGAAGTAGCCCAACATCGAGGTGGGTGACGCTTTCCAGCATGAGGCTTGGGGAGCTCCAGAGCTGAGCTTCAACCTGGACAAACCCACCCCCAGAGCACAGCTGGTCCCCTCTGGAATGGTGCATAGGGGGAAGACACTGCTTCACCATCATTCAGTAATTATATAAGAAAAAGTCCTGATGCAATTCAACATGCAGAAATAATCCTGGAAGCTCTGTGCAGCCCCCGCACCCACAGGTAGGAGAGTAGTCAGCTGGGACAACCTAGCACCATTGAACTGTTGAGGAGAGCCAAGAGCACCCCAAGAGCAAAAGAAAACCCAGACAGCTCATCTGGGAAGGGGATGTGAAATACTGGAGGGGAAAAGAAAGCATGTCTACAAGGGTGGATTCCAAAAAAGTCTAACTGTGGCCAGGATGGAGACCACACTGCTCCCAAAAATAAACCAAATGCAAATGGGACAGCAAGCAAACTCTGAAAAACAATAGAGAAGTGGAACATCCTCAAGGGAATGAATAGCTAATTGTTTGGGTATTTCTAGTGAGCATGTGCCAGCAATTGTGTAAAATATGTAAATCCATGTAAGCTTTTCAAGATTTGCTTAGACTTGAATGTGATCACATGAGATCTAGATGGGCTGATAAAAGTGGGAACTGCAAACATAGACACAATTTTGAGGGTTGCTTGTGGTTTCTACCTGAACTTTCTCAAAAACCTCTAAAGTGGGGAAATCTGCTTTCAATTTAAACAGTTACCCATCATCAACTGCCCATCATCAACGTCCTGGCATTGCCAGCTGGCTGGGCCCAAAAAGAAGGGAAACAGGCAAGCCAGTGCAGGTGTCTCACCTGGGTGCAGATGTCTACCAAAACCAAGGGAGGATTTGTCCCAGGCTATTGCTGGGAAATTATGGGTTTCAATGGACACCAAGCCAGGGGATGTTGCTTGGTTGATGGCTACTTTGGGCTAGGGTTATTCTCACTCTAGGCAGTTTTGGGGTGATCACCCTAATGGGGGATCACAGGATGACCTCCTCAACGTGATGGAGTGGTGGTACTTTAGAAGCAGAAGACCATGTCTTACCTGGAGGTGATCAAGGGCAGGATCAGCATCTTCAACATCCTCATGAGGAGCTCTCCAGGAAAGGAAAAATACTGCTTCTCCTGCACATACAGTAGAGTCATTGTGTCAGATAAGAGCTCAGAAGTGAACATTTGACCATGGGTTAAGGGCTCAAACCTGATATATTTGCCTTTTTCGCAAACAGACACAACCTTGGTTCTCGGTGTGCAGCTGTTCCTTCTGACACTTAGAGACACTGTTTCTTTGACTGTCCCTTACCAAGAGCTGGGTCAGGTATGGGAAATACTGGCCCTGTAGGAAACCCAGCTGTGAACTGGAGAGGGGCATGTGGAGCTGGTCCCATCCCAAAAACATCCTGGGATCTATCACCCTCTAGAAAATGGTCCTCATCACTGACTCTTCCTAAATGTCTTTGCACTTGTTACTGGGGAGCAGAGGCTCAGCTGCATGTGCAAAAGTTCCCAAAGCTGCAAGTGCAACCTGGTGCCAGCAGCAAAAGGTGGAAATACCTTGTGGCTGCAAATGGCAAAGCCAAGCTCAGAGAGAGGGCAAGTGTCTGGCCAGTCTGTAGTGCAGCCTCAGTGTGCACCAAGGGAGGTGCCCAGATCACACAGCCATGACCAAGGGAAGAGCAAGGGGTTTGTGAGAACAAGCAGCCACCTGGCCAGCATGCCTTCATCCACCATCCATCCATGCATCTATTGATCCATCCATCCCACTATCCATCCATCCATCCCTCCCTACCTCCGCCCACCATCCATCCCTCCATCCAACCACCATCTCTCAATCCATCTCTCCATCCACCACCCTTCTGGCTGCTGAGTTCCTGCCATTCCTTCATGCCTCCATCCACCCAAACATCCATGTCTCCATTCATCCACCCATCCACTGATCCACCCACCTACTTTCCCTCACTGCCTTCCAGTCTTTCTCTTTGCCAGGAACAGATCTGAGATGACCCCAGCAGGCATTTTTGGTTACTCCAAAGTAAGTGGGCTTTGAGGAACACCAAGGCAAACTATTAAAATAAATGCTCCACACTGCTGTCAATGTGTCAAGGCATACATGTGGCCTAAACATGGCCGATTTCTCCAGGGAGCTCATGCAGACCAGAGCCGTGATGGGTCCAGCTGGATACGAGGAGTAGCAGCAGATTTGAACATCACTTTTGGTAGTTGGTTTCTCAGCTTCATGGCACTTTCCCATAGCTGGGAGGAAATCAGGGAGCAGCTGCTTCCCCAGTCACTGCTCTGCCGTGCAGATTTTGAGTCAAAAGTCTCTAATGGGAATAGTGGCTGCCAGGGACCACGTGCAGGGCTGTAGCAACAGGGCAGGACAGGACTGGGGCAGAGGATGGAAGAACTTGGTGCACAACATACGAGAGGCAGGAGGCCCCACGCTCTACTGGCCCCAAGCCCAGTATGAGGGCTGCCAGACTCTCACGGGCATGTACATCAGGATGCAGGGAGATTACGCTTGGCTTCAATTAAGTAACAAGATCATCCCCAATGCAGGCAGTGATGCTGAAGGGCGTAATTGAAGTGACAAGACTTCGCTAAATCCTAGTGGGTGACACAGGGTTCTTCCAGCACCAGCCAAGCTCTCCCCGAAGCAGCATCCCCCCTCCTGGTTTCAGCCAGCTCAGCAGAAGATCAGGGCTGAGCCACAGCCAAGAGGCCCAATGTCATTAAAGCCACATGGACTTTAGCGTGGTGGCATCTAACAGCACAATGCTCCTAGAAAGCACTGAGCAAACACCTTTTAGGCACATTTTCTCCAATGCATTGTGTCTTCAAGTGTCCTTGGAGGAAGAGGACCCCTGGAATCCCACCCAGACTCTCCACCAGCCCCATATTTATTTAGTGGGCCTTCTTCAGGCCCACTAAATGTGCTTTGGCTGAGAATCTGTGCAGACTTTGGGTAGAGTAACAGGAGGAACTCATCCCTCAGACCCCAGCGCTGTTGTTTGTGCTTGGGGGGGGAGCATCCATTCCTCTCTTTCCCATCCCCATCCCAACTGGAGGCTCCTGCAGCATAACAGGGTCCACCCCAGAGCCCCGCACTTGCAATGGAGGGAGGCAGGATTTGTCCTGCAGCTTTGACATTCGTTGGCAGATTCTTAGTTAAAAAAAAAAAGAAAAGCCATGGGGAGAAACTTTGCCCTAAGACGTGGTTTTCTTGGGCAGCAGCCTTTGCTTTCAAGGCTGTGCCTGTCTGAGGCCCTTTTTGGTGATGTCTTGCCAGCACCAGGGCTGGTTGTCCTGACTGCCCCACTACATCCCCCTTGCTCCTGTCCCTGTCCCAGCCAGGCTTACCAGCTCTGTCAGCTCCAGTGCCCGCAGCAGGAACCCCAGCAGACATCCAGTGGCAACCGACAGCATCGATAGAGTCAAGAGGCCATTTTTACACCAGAAAGCCTGTACCCACTTCCAGATGCGCAGAAAGGTCACGGACAGCAAGTTCGGCAATGCTTTCTTGACTCGTTCCCACATAGTCATCCTCAGCTGCCAAGGCGATGCCCCTTGGAGAAACTCCCAGCCCTACTCATAGTCCTTGGCACCGATGAGCCAATGGACCTCTGCCCTTTGCTGGAGTTGAGCATGCTCTGGTGGCTAATCCCTGGGACCAAAAGCTTCAGGGCTATTTGGGATCTTTTCCTATAATGGAAAGTGACGTCTTAAACTCATTAATCTGGGTTTGGCATCCTGCCACTGGTGCCAAACCCTCCCAGGTTAACCCTCTATGCTCTGGGATTGGGAGCAGGGATTCAGCCCTGGAACTCCCTACCTGTCCTTGTTCCTTGCTGCAAGTGCAACCTGGTGCCAGCAGCAAAAGGTGGAAATACCTCATGGTTGCAAATGGCAAAGCCAAGCTCAGAGAGAGACCAAGTGTCCGGCTAGTCTGTGAACCACAGGATCTGCAGGATCTCAAGATCCTGAGCCAAAAGGATCTAAGTGCTGTGATCAGATGCTACTACAGGATTTGTGCTCCCACCAGCTGCGAGTGCACCTCCTTTTAGGGATTTGTGAGGGCAAAGCTCACAAAGGAAGACTGTTTCCTAGTTAAGTAAAAAGTTCTTGTGGTGATCTGCGCAGACCATGAACCCAAGGCACAGACAGAGGATGTTGAATGTACCCACAGGAACACATGCCTCAACAAATCCAACCCCTTGCCAGGACTGCAGGGAAGCTGCCACGAGGCCACTGTATACTGCTGGGATATTTGATCAGTGATCATTATTGATGTTTTAGAGTATTTCTATGTCCACTTTGACTGTCTCTGGCCATGAGTCTTACTGGGACAGGAGTGTAAAAGGCAACCGAAGGCTGGGATGGGCAGCTTTAGGGATACAGTGCTGTTCCCAGGCTAAGGATACTCTGGAAAAGGAGAAATACCAAACACTCTCTGAATTAAAACCACTCTGGCCCAGATTTTAAACCCCGTGTCCACAAATAAGACCACAAAAATGTCTCAAACCATTGCCATATTTTACACAGACAAAACAAAGCCACAGAGAAGGTTTGACTCGAGGATCTCCTTGAGCCCCCTGTCCGGGTGGGACAGGATCCTTGCTACCCCACAGCATGCTGAACAGCTTTGCTGCTGCTTCAGCAGAGACTCTTTTGCAGGCTATCTCAGAGCTCCTTCCAAAGCAGGAGCGTAGCATATAGTGCTTCTCATGTTTTGGCCCTTGGGCAGACAGGTCTCCGTTGGTGTTGTCTTGTGTCTTTAGCTTTAGCATGGATCACTCAACCTGCCAGACAGAATTAGGTAAAATGTTTGCTCATTTGCACAGCTAAAATACACCTGTCTCCATTCAGCTTCATCTTCAGACTGTCTGTAAAGACAGGTGAAGGAGTTTACATGCTGAGAGTGAGCAACCGCTCAGAAAGGGCATTCCCTGAGGGTATCTGGGGGACCAGACACATCTGAAAGGACATTGAAGAGTCTGGCTAGCAGCAAGTGGAGGGATCAAGCTGAGAAGGGAAAGGGTTTGGGAAAGTCCAAATAATTGAGAACAGAAGAACATGAGGACCTGTGGAGAACTGAAAGGAAGAGATGTCCCAGAGAGAGGGAGAGGAATCACAGAAAGGGAAGGTGTGGGGAGAGAGGGAAGGTGGGAAAATGGCAAGGGGGCAGGAGGGGTGGCTCTTGTACTGCTGTGGGGATGGCTGCAGGCTGCCCGTGCCAGGGAGCAGGGCTCAGCGCTTGGCAAAGGGACTACAGTAGTGGTTTCCTCTGCACCTACCCGAAATCTCAACGTCATCATAGATGTCAGTGTCCCTGCAAGGAAAAATACAGGATGCTGTGAGCAGTCTGGTCTCCCTTGTCCTCACTGCCTCCCAACACCAAGGCAAGGGCCTCCTGCTGCTCATCTATCCCATCTCTCCTAACATGTCTACAGACTCTGGTGTCTATTCACCTCCCCTAGGCTCATGCTCTGCCTGCAGAGAGGGGATCCACTGGCGTGGAGTGAGCACAGCTCTGGCCCCTCTTGCATTGTGTAGGGGCGGTGGCCCTGTCTCAAGCTGCCGGAAGCTGCAGACCTGCTGCTGACACATCGCACCATGCCATGGCCAGAATCTGAGCAGTGTCTGGGCAGGTCCCATGTGAGGGACCACAACTTGAGGAGTGCTCGCAGCGCCCCAGGAAGTTACTCCAAGTGCCTGAACCTCTCCTGACACCAGAAATGGCAGATTCCACCCCCAGGGTAACTAGCTGGTGTTATGCTTATTGTCACTGTCTAGGTTGGATGGTTTTGAGTTGGCACTCAATGGCCAGGGCTGGTTCAGTGCCAGGCACTCGCTGGGTAATTGCTACAGCTTGTGGAGTGGGGAAGAAGGAACCAGGGAAAGGGTACTCACAGGTGTAGCATCACAGCCCGGGGCACGTAGCCATCTGCAGCAGAGTGAGGAAAAGCATGTCAGGTTGTGCTGGGAGTCTTATCCCAGCATCAGCACCTGCCCCTGCTCGGGACAGGCAGGGTTTAGCAACATTTCACATCCCCAGAGAGAGCTGGAGGCAAGGAGAAGCCTGGCTCTCGGAAGCACAGCTTACACCCTCGGGAGGAACCTGCTCAGGGCAGTGGAGGGTATAAGCCTGCCAGGCTGGGTGCCAGCTGGCTGGGGAGATCCTGATCTCCACCTCCCTGCCTGTGGCATCTGCAGCCCATTTCACCTGAGCATCTTTCAGTGCAAACGTGGCTTATGGAGTCTATGCCTACAGCAAACCCTGACATGCCAGGCTGGTGGCAGAGAGGCTCCAGCAACTGCAAAGGCTTTTAGCAGAGGCATCTGACAAACCCAAGAAATGCTGGTGCTGAGCAGGAGGAACAGGATGTTTGTGCAAAGAGAAGTGGGAACATTTGTGATCCAGGGTACATCAGATATGTTTAACAGCAAAGGGATGTCTCCTGCTGTCTACTGGGGTGTGAGCACTTGAAGCAATTTGTTCCAAAAACTTTGTGTGCTGTGATCCTTGCTGCAGACAAGGTCTCAGCCACCCTCAGACTTACACCTCCTCTGGCTGTCTCGGCAAAGGATTTGCTCCTGATTAGTAAACTGAATGACATCAAGAATTTCTCCTCGTCTCAGCGGCAGGTTCTTCCCTCCGCCCCTCTTCTCTGTTGCTGCAGGGTCGACCATCATCTGAGTCAGGACATTGATGCTTCCTTCAAACTGAAACACAAACAGCAATGCTGCAGCTCTGCAGCTACCCCAGGGGATCATAGGCAGGGCTGCTCCCACTGCTCTCCCTTCTTGTAAAAAGCAGATCCCTCTCTAGCCAGATGGTCTGTGGGACTGGTGTGATCTAGGGATGTTCCAGTGGGGAATAGGGCAGGTGTGACCTGGGTATTGGCTGGTCTCTACAGATCACAGCTACTCACTGCCATTGCATTGTGCCCTTCCCAGGAGGTGAGGGGGAGCTCAGAGGGATAAGCAGTCACTTGTTGCTGCTCACCTTGAATTTCTTCTGAAACTCCCTGTCTGCTTTTTCTTCCTTCTTGCATTCCTTGACTGTCATTGCCTTCATCTTCTGGGAGACTTGGGCTTCTCTGCAGAGTCATCACAAGACATGGAAAAGCTCAGGTGCCTCCATGCTCTTCTCCCTCCCCTTCTGCCACCCTCCCAGCTGCTGCCCCATCACATTTCCCGGCACTGGCTCTGGGGCTGCTGGGGCTCTCAAGTCAAATTTAAACCTGCTGCTTGACCTCTTCACCACAGACTTTTCTATCACAAGCTCAGCAGAGACCATTAAATTTTGTCAAAGCAGCAAGGAGCCCTGGCCATTTTGGGACCCTAAGAAAGAGTAAAAACCCGTTACCTTTGTGCAGCTGACAGCAAGGCAACCCGGTTAGAGGCTCGCCTGGCATCTCCACCTGTAAAACCAAACCCCAGGAGAGGTGCTGCCATGAGGCTGCTATAAGGTGCAGACACTCACTGAGACGGAACAGAAGACGGAAACAGTAGCAAGAGCTTTCCCCCCCCAGGACCAAATGCTGAATTTTCCCCCTGAGCATGAGGAGGATCAAGGTTTCCCATGCCCATTTACGAGGCAGCAAAGAAACCCATTGCCCTCCCATGCAAGGGAGCAGAGGGGTCCACAGTTGCCCACAGCTCACTGGGGCCTCGAGGCTCTCTGAGCTACAGCACTCACCCCAAGCAGCATCCCAGCCCCTCCTGTACCCACCTCCTCTGGGGCGGGGATATGCTAGCATCCGGGACACAGCAGGCAGCAGAAAGCCTTGGCCTCTCCTGAGCAGCCCAGTGGGCTCTACATCATCGTATATCTCATCTTCATCCCTGTGATGAGGCAGACAGGGATTAGGAAGCCCAGCTGCAGCAATGCCACTGGAGGCCGGGGACATGATAGAGGCTGCCAGGAGGAGGGTGGGCAACAGGCAGTTGGGTTGGTCATAAGTTGGTCCCAAGTCTAGGGCAGAGCGGGATGGCAGCTCTATGCCATGTGCCAGCAGCTCCTCACAAAGCTCAGCAACGTGGCACAGCAGCCTGGGATGCAGAAGATGGACAGTGGGATGCAATGGCAGGAGCCAGACCTGTGCAGTAATGCAGCCCCTGAAAGACAGTGCTTTGCACTGCAGAAGCTGCCTGCTTAAGGTGGCTGTCCCATGCAGGGCTCCAGGACCAGACAGGAAAGCCCAAGGATCCTCTGGCTGATCCCTCTTGTGCCCTTCCCACTGGGTCAGGACAGCCTGGAAGCCACCTAGAATAAAAGTGCTGCCTCAGTCCTTACCCCGTTACATTTGGAGCATCCTGCAGTGGGGACCGTGCTGGGGCTGTCGCAGGGCAGCCTGGTTTCAGGTGACCTGTTGTAAAGAGAGGAATGGGAGACAGCAGCGAGGGGTTGTTTAACATTTTCTCCTGGATTCTCTCACCCCTCCCTGAGGTCAGAGTTGCCCTGGTCTAGAGGTAGTGCAGCAGGATGAGGGGAGATGAAACTGACTGTACATCAGGATCCAGTGAGAAGTTTCTACTCTATGGCCCATCTGGGGTTGATCTTTCCTCCCAGCATACTAGGGCATGGCTCAGCGGGGAGCTCACTGGGGAGCTTTAATACATGTTTTCCCATTCTTCTGACCCTAATGTTATTTTCTCCCTGGACCAGTGATGAAAGAGGAGGGGAAGAAGCCAAAATGGCTTCAATATTCAATATTTTGAATGTGGTGAAAACTAAACTCCAGACCTCTACCAGAGTCAGGGCAAGTCCTGGATATCTCCATGTGCTCAGGAGCACCATCAGCCAAGAGGTGCACCTCCAGCCTGTACAACCACTGGTATGCCTACATCCCTGCTAAGATCCCATTATTTTTATCTCTAGCCTCGTAGTTGTCACCAGCCTTGTCAACCAGACCAATCAACAACTGGCTCAAAGATCAGAGCTCTGATGGGTTATCGTACCAAGTAATACACAATCATTCACCAATCCCTAAAAATCATCAGACTGCCCTAAAAATTAACAACAACAAAAAAAGAATCAGTGTGGCTCTGTAATCCTAGACATTCAAACTTGCCTCAGTACCCATGAGACAAATAAGTACTTGAAAACAGCTCTTTTGAGGATGTGCTGAGAGCAGATGACTCCTTCCCCTGCCAAGGCCACTCAGACCAGGGCCAGGGCCAGTCTCAGAGGGTGAGCATCTCCCAGTACAAACAGCACAGCAAGGCCTGAAAGGCCTTTGGGTGCTAACACTTCCATAACATCTTATAATAATAACATAAACCAGCTGAGTTTTGCAGTTCTCATAAGCAAAGGAAGAGCCTTCTACTCTCATGGTTGCCCTCTACCCCATGGCTATTGCAGGAGCCGTCATAAAATCGTGATAGGATGGTTTGGATTGGAAGTGACCTTAAGGATCATCTAGTTCCAGTCCCCCTGCCATGAGCAAGGACATCTTCCACTAGACCAGGTTGCTCAAAGCTTCAACTAACCTGGCCTTGAACTCTTCCAGGGATGGGGCATCCACAACCCCTCTGGGCAACTTGTTAGTACCTTACCACCCTCATGATGAAGAGCTTCCTTACATCTAATCTAAATCTACTGTTTCAGTTTAAAGCCATCACATCTTGTGCTATCACTACATGCCCTTTTAAAATGTCCCTCCCCATCTTTCTTGTACGACCCCTTGAAGTACTGGAAGGCTGCTATAAGGACTTCCCAGAGCCTTCTCCAGGCTTAACAACCCCAACTCTCTCAGCCTGTCCTCACAGCAGAGGAGTTCCAATCCTCTGATGATCTTTATGGCCCTATGGACTCACTCCAACAAGTCCATGTCCATCTTATGCTGGGAGGCCCAGAGTTGAACATATCCTTTGAACAAAGTGGTGAACAGGAACTTAGAGGAGCTGAGCAAGAAACAGGATTTGAAACTGGTTTCATCACCCAGAGTGTGGATTAGCAGTGGTAGCTGTTAGAAACCAATAAATCTGCCTGGATCTGGAAAGCCACTGTGGAGCCTGGCAGGGCTTATGCTAGATAGAGAACTACCACATCCAAGAGGCACCAAGCCCTGCATCCCATGTAAGGAGGGCACACCAAGCCAGCACCATAGCCCTCGTGGCCATAAATCTGGCTGTGCCTGAGTAGGCCTTGGCAACTCTCTCAGGCTTGGAGGAAGATAGTGTTGCAGGCAGGACGCTGCCAGCTTCAGAGAGTCTCTGCCCCTTTGTCCATTGGATGGAGACCAGCTCTGCTTCCCACCAGTCAGACTTGTCTGGTCCTACAGCTATGCAAGGGTGGACTGGTGGGAAAGAACCTCTGGAGTCTCTCATCCAAGCTCCTACTGAAGCGCAGGGCTGGCCTCAAAGCTAGAGCAGGTTGTTTAGGGCCTCATCCAGACGACAACTGAGTATTTCCATGAATAGAAATACCTATCTCCCTGGTGCCTGCTGCGGGGCTGCATTGCTCTTCTAGGAAAGAGGCTTCTCCTAATATCTTACTGGAATTTTCCCTACTACAGGTCATGACTGTCACCTCCCGTCCTGCTTCCAAGCACCTCTGGGAAGACTTTAGCTCTATCTTCTCCTCCTGTTAGGTATCTGTGGGCAGTGAGAGGATGTCCCCTTTGCTCTTTCTCCTCCTGGCTATACAAGCCTGGGTCTCAGCCTCTCTTTCCCCACATACTCCAGCCCACAACCATATTAGTGCCCTGCACTGGGCTTACTCCAGTTTGCCAGCATCAGTCATGTTGCTTACTCTAACCTTACTCCCTACAAGCAGCCCAGAAATTGGCTGGGGACAGAGCACTTAGTCTCCTTTGTTTCTTCACCTGCTGTCCTTCTGCCTCATTCCTTTCCCCATGTGATGCCTATAAAAACCCCTTTAGCAGCTTCCACCTCCCCATCAGCTTCCCCAGTATCTCTCAGAAGCTGCAGACTCTAACTGGGGAGATGTTCCTTCCTGAACAAGCTGTGTCCTTCCCTGGGGGACTTGAAGATGCCTGAACGTACCAAGCTGAGCACTTCTTGGTGGCTCCATGGCAGGACAGACAGGCATCCCAGGACGTGCAGCCCCACCTAACTTCTCTAGATCCACGACAGGAGGGCGCCTGGGCTTGGCTGGCTTTGCTCCCAGCATCTTGACATGTGGTAAAGGCTTCCTCCGAGGCAGAGCTGGATGCTCTGGCTCATGGGACCTTCCCGCAGCATCCAGGGGGGCTGCAACAGCTGCACCTTTGGCAGGAACCACTGGAGAACCCTTGTCTGTGGCAAGTGGCTGTGTCTGCTGGGCTGGTTTTCTCTCGGGAGGACTGGAGGTGGCTCCCACCTCCTTGTTCAATGTGTCTCCTCCTCCTGGCTTTGCAGGGACTGGGTGGAAGCTGGCATCTTTAGCAATCCCTTTCTTCAGTCGCACCATCCATTCTGGGGTCTCGCAGAGGGGTTGAGGAGGCAAATGCTGTCCCAGACTCTGACCTTTATTGTGAAACGGAGAATCTCTGCTGAAGTCCACCTTCCCGGTATGGGGAGGCCCTGGAGGCAGCTCACCCTTGAAGCCCAGCGTAGGAGCCTGTCCTGGCCCCGTTGCAGAGGATGCTGCAGAGCGACTCTGCAGCCAGCTGCCCGTTTCAGAAGGGTCTTTCCTGTTCCCCTGGAACTTTGCCCGTAGGTGCTTCACCACAGCCTCTTTCCCCTCCAGATGTGTCTGTGACCATTAAGAAAAGCTCCAGTTAAAACACCACAGAGGAAGATGAGTCAAAGCCCTCTGCTGGGGAATGAAGTATTCAATATGGCCTGACACTAAGCCTCCTCCATGAAACGTGGTCCTTGTTCAAAGCCTTCTTGGAACATGTCTGAGAAAATAACACTAAGCTGCACCAGATGAGGACCAGGTCCCACCACCAGGAGGGCACCAAGGAGGTGTTTCATGGAGACTTCTGATCCACCCTTCATCTACTACAAGAGACCATAAAAAGAGGCGGGGGGGGGGAGGGGTATTATACCCTACTAGTCACAGAGCTCCTGAGGGCAGAAGTTGAGATCTAGAGAACTCAAATGCCCTCAAATGCCTAGGATTCAGATGAGAGCACTCTGTCTTGCTCTGGTCCTGGTTCCCATGAAGTCCATGGTGAATCTGGGGCAGACAGGTAGGAGTTGGTGGGAGAGACCACACAGAGCTGTGAGCATTCCTCCCAGGAGGACAACCCAGGGCAGCACTGCTGAAACTCATCCTGCCAAAGCACACATGCAGAAAATAAGGCTAAGATGCAGCAGATCTGCCCTGCTTTTCTGACTGGTGCATTTCCTTTGCGGCTAACACCATGCACACGTGAACTGGGACACACCAGCCCCAGCACAGAGCTGCCCCTGGGGCTTCCTGAGCAATCAAAAAGCACCTTCTTCTGAAGTCACCAGAAAAAAGCTGCTAGGAGGAGGCTGAATGACTTTTGGAAGAAGAGTGACAAGTCCAAGGTTTGGCACAAAGCTCAAATGGGATGGCCTTACATTTATCCTAAGCTTCTCAGATGGACCTTAAGGGAGAAGAAGGATCACCTTACCCTCCCCCATGTTTCTCCCACCCCCTTGTCCCTTTGCCCTGGAGCTGGCTGCTCCACTTGCCCTTGGCAAGCCATACGCTTTGACTTTGAAGTTCTCTTTCCTCTGGGATTTCAGTTTGTCTTTGTGCTTTCGTAGTTTTTTCTTTCACAACGGAAGGGCTAGTGTGCAAGGAAACTAGTGAAATATTTTGAGACATGAGCACTCAAATGTACATATACATAAATAAATGCAAGTTCTCCTCACGTCCCCAGGTAGTCACCCTGATTTTCCTGGTAAATGCTGCAGATGCTGCACTCTGAGCACAGCCTGTGGTAAAGCAGCACCAATTCACCATTTCCTCCACACCAGGCAGTGAAGCTTTCGCCCAAATGAGTGAAAGAAGCAAATTTTTCCAGAGTGCCAAACACGCCACTGCTATCTTTGGCACCTGAATGATTTAGAGGTTTGCAACCATCAATTTTGGAGCTGTTCCATGAGCTGAGACCTGCATAGAACCTGCAGGTGCACCTGTGGGATACAGCACCATGGTCAATTCCAGGTTTTTCAATGGTGCTCTGCGGGACTCAGCGGCAGACTGTGGCCTCTTCCTCCTTCAGAGATGTTTATATCCAGCCCAACATCATCCAGCAAGTCTTGCACTAGGCCCAGGAACTGGTCAGAGACCTCTGAAGTTCCAACCAGCTCAGACACACAGGAAAACTGTCTTCCAGGAGAAGCAAGGGTCTTAGCAGGATCCAGCCACTTGCAAGGACGCCAACAGAGCCTTTCCAAGCAGGAAGCATGGCTCTGCTCCCCGTTCCCTGACCCCAAGTCCAGAGCAGCCCAGGTCTGGTTCTTACTCACCATTTTCCATCAGCGGATGCTTTCTAGCGTGCTGACCTCCTTTTTAAAGACCACTGGAGACATCCAAGCAGAAGTACTTGTGCAAGGCAAGCCTCTCTGAAGTCCCCCGCTGCCTGAGATCAGAAGCTCTTTCCTAACAGTTGGTGAGAAGCTGTGTGCAACACCAGGAAGTCGTTGTAGCGCAAGGAGGAGAAGGAGGAAGAGGAGGAGGAGGAGGAGCAGCTCTTGGTGCACTGCTAGCTTGGACTCTGCTGCTATTGGAAGCTTGAAGCTCACCAAGCCCTGCTGCCCCTAAGAGCCTCATCCACAAAAGAGCCTCCAGAATGTGAGGGATTGGCTGCCACGAGGACCGGGAGGGTGGGTTACACTGTCATCTGATGGCGGCCAGCATGAACCCTCTGCAGGTCAGTTCTTGAGAGCCCCACATGACCTGTAGACAGTGAAGGCAATTAGAGGGGATAGCACGGCAAAACCAGCATGGCCCTGCACAGCTGAGCTCTGCAGGAGCCTGGGAGGGTTGGGAAGAGAGCTACAGCTTTCCAGTGTATCGAAAACCAGGGGATATCTGCTCTGTCAAAGAGCCAGCCTCCATTGGGAAGCAGGGGAAGTTTTCTGCATGGTGCAGTGCCAAGTTTGGCCATCTCTGTGTCGAAACATCCTGTTTTCACCATTTATTACATCAGAGGCAAAAGGGGTCTGAGAGGGTTAGTGCTGTGGCAGGGACGCTCTGACCAATTGCGGGGAGGTGATGGTGTCCCTGACTTGGAGTGCTGTGCCCCTCCAGCCCTTTTGGAAGATGTCCCATCAGCAATGCCCATAGTGGCTCCTGCCTGTGGATGGTGTTAAGGATAAGATGGTGCATCAAGGACATGGGGAAGGCTGGGACAGGCATGCGTGGGCCAAGGGCGGTAACCCCAAGGGTCCTTCAGAGGGTAGTAAGTGCCCAAGGAAGGCACTGAAGGGTTTGATCCTATCTGCCAGAGCTGGGACTGAGAGAGGGTGTCAGGAGGTCCCACGCAGGACCCACAGGGAGGCAATGGGGGGTCACAGTGTGGGTGGCTAGCTGTGACAGCCATCTCCCTGGAAGGGTGGGTCACCATTACCACCTGCTCCACTCCTCCAGTGCCACTGCTGCAGGGAGGGCAGAGCCCTATTTGGGGTGAGAGGAAAAATGAAGAGGTGTGTTGGGGGACAAGGGGTAACAGGGAGGCCCCAATGTCCATCTCTGAGGAGGACAGAGTTGGTCAGGTCAAGGCCTGTGAGGCCTTGATGTGGAGGGATGGCAGCAATGGGGCAGCAACAGGGCTGTATTTAGTGTGGGATAAGGGCGACAGGAAGCTCAAGGGCCGTGTTTAGAGGAGTAGGGGGTGAAGGGGAGGATGAAGCATCGCTGTTCGACGGGGGTGGGAAGGTTCAAGTCTCGCCTGAGCTCATGGGCCATGTTTGATGGGGATGGGGGTGAAGAGCAGGCAGAAGGGCCGTGTTGGAGTGGGGTGGGGTAACTATCTGAGCTCCCCTGCTCCGCAGGAAACCTCGCGGCCTCCACCGCCGCCCCGCGCGGCCGGGCCCTGCCGTTCCAGCCTCGTGACGGCTCTGCGCAGGCGCGACCTTGGACGCGGGATGGCGGCAGCAGTAGCAGGGGCAGTGCCGGTGCCCGTGGCGGGCGTGGAGGTGGCGGCGGGGCCGGGGGAGGAGGCGGCGGGCTCGGGGCAGGGGCCAAGCCGTCTGGCTCGGCTGCCGCTGGCGCGGGTGAAGGCGCTGGTGAAGGCGGACCCGGACGTTAGCCTGGCCAGCCAGGAGGCTGTCTTCGTCCTGGCGCGGGCCACGGTGAGAGGCGGTGGCCGGTTGGCGCGGGAGGACCTGAGGCGGCTAGGAGGCTCCCCGCCCTCCCTCCGTCCATCCCCAGCGCTGCCGCCAGCCCGGGGCCGGGATCGGGCTCCGGGGCTGAGGGAACCGGCTGGGCAGCGCCAGGCAGGCGCTGGAGGCCCTGGGAGCACAGCTCCCGGTGCTGGGCTTGGCGTCGGTGGGATGCGGAGCCTTTCGCTTCTTTTTTTTTTTTTTTTTTTTTTTTTTTTTTGGGAGGTTTTTGGGTTTTTTCTTCCTCTTTTTGGAGGGTTTCAGGGGGTTCCTCTCCTGACCGGCGCCTTGTCTGGTCAGCAGGCTGAGCCCCGCGGGTGGGAAGCAGGACGATAGCCCCTGACCCCTGCTGGGAGGCTGCGGCAGCAGGCTCTCGCTTCGCCGGGGTCCTCACCGCAGCCTGCCCGGCGCGGCCAGAAGCTACCAGAGGTCGTCGCTGTCTTCGCGGTGCGGTCGTGGCTGTGGAAAACCGCTGGCAGGCTAATCCCTCGGGCAGGTGCTCTGGCCCAAAGCCAGGGCTCCGAGTCCCCTCGGTGTGCTGGGTCCGCTCGGGTGGGTGTCCAGCTCACCCTGGTTGGACGTTGGGGGTTTGTCATGTCCAAATCGCAGCAAGGTGTACCAAAGAGGGTTTTAACTCCTTTGCAAAGTGTCTCCCATTCCTCAGGCGAGGTGTGTTTGGTGGAGTGGCTTTGGCGTCATGTGTAGGCTCTGGCCTCTCCCTTTTCATGTCTCCCTGCAGTATTCCCTTTCATGCTTTGGCCTGCTGCAGGCATCTGCCTCCCATAGCTGAGGCACCTGCCACACGAGGACAGTCATGCTCAACCTGCTGAGCACAGGACGTCTTTACTCCTTCAGAAAGTGCCCTGGCAGCAGCTGGTGTGAAGCTGCTGGAGGAACCGTCTCTGTACAGTACGCACTTGGCCGGAATTTCCCTTCTCCCTTGTTATTCTCGTGTGCATCACTGTCCAGTGCTTTCATTTGTTGTTTTCAGAGCTGTTTATTGAAATGGGGAACTTTTAGGATGCAGATTCTGGTTTCTTGCTGTAGTCTTGTAAGACAATTCCTTTCCTCAGGATATTTTCTCTTGCCTGCCTCATACCCTGTGTGAAAGTCTTGTTTTTGTGTTGCAGGAGTTGTTTGTTGAAACCATAGCCAAAGATGCTTATGTTTATGCTCAGCAAGGAAAAAGGAAAACTCTGCAGAGAAAAGACCTGGGTATGAGAGCGTATTCTGTGCTATCCTTAGCACACATTGCTAGGATGGAGGATTTTTCCACCTGTCATGGTGTGATGTGCTTCTCTTTCCTTCTTTCTCTGAAGATAGGAAAGAAAAACTTCTAGCCAATATTACACAAATAGTTTCACACAGCAGTTCCAAAAGAAGTAAACATCTTTGAAATTGGTCACTGTGCTGTGATGTAATTTGCAATGTTGTTTGAAGTAGATGCAAATATGTAGTCTGTTTGTCTTATGTTAATTGTTTTCAATTTGCGTTGCAGATAATGCCATTGAAGCCATTGATGAATTTGCCTTTTTGGAAGGTGTGTTTCTACTTGGTTTTACTTGGTTTCAATATTTTGTGTAACCTTCTTCTTGGGAGAGAAAGATGTGGAGGGACACATCTTTAATTGTGTAACTGGTTAGGCCTCTCTCTAAACACAAATCAAGCAGACCCTGAGACAACTACACTACTTTTAGTTAGATTTGGGTTTACTTGTTTGTGACTTACTTGGAACTTTTAAAAGTTACTGTATATTCCTTCGGCGGTTTGTAAACAAGTTTGTTTTGTTCACACAACTGCATTTCTGATTCCTCAGACTATAATTTTTATTTCTTTCATTGTTTAGGTACTTTGGACTGAGGTGAATGGAGATGGAGCTCTTTGGAGAAACACTGCAGAGATGGATGTGGGGTGAAAACCAGGACATTGAGAGTTCGAAAAATAGTTGCTAGAATTGAGACACTGAAAGGGCAACCATAATATTTTGTATAAAGTTTACATTGTTGTAAGTTCTTTATTTAAAATGCATATTTTTTCATAAATACTTGGTTTGTCACGCATCTGTGCCCTGCCACCGTGGTACAGGCTGCTCTCCAGCTTTGGCCAGCTCACACAGCTGCTGCTCTAAGTAGCAGTCCCTGCCTCTCCAGGTACTCTGCAGCACCACAGAGCTGGGAAGGGAGAGTGGCTCAGCTCCAGGTCCAGGCACAGTGGTTTGGGGGGTTTTTTTGTGGAAATGTATTTTTCTTTGTATATGTTTGTTTCTTGGCCAAACACAATTAAATTTTTATTTTATTTTTTTTCTTGAACAGCTGTCCTGATTTCTCCTCAGTGCTGCTGGGATGAAGGGGGTGGTGTTCCTGCAGCACTGTGGTAAATGGCATCGATTTGAAAGGATGCCTTGTAATAGCATTTTGCTTTTGCTAATTGCTTCCTCAAGGCATCTGTCCTAGTGAAGCCCAGCTGCCCTGCAGGAACTATGTCTGAGCTCCAGGGAGACTTGACTCGTTCCTGGGGGTGTACAGCTTCCATACATTTCTGTGATTGCCGCACCTGTAAGTAATTGTAGCCAAAAGCACACAGCCCAACCCCCTAAAACTCTTATTTTGAATGCAGGAGTGGTGTCAGAGGTGCATTATGCTGCCATCACTGTTCTCTCGTGCACTCTCATTCCTGACTCTAGCAAAAGAAAAAGAATTCCCTGAGAACTGAATCTTTTCACTGGCACGTGCACTTGGCCAAGTCAGTGCCGAGATCCTGACTTCTGTAGTCATGAGTCACATGCAGCAGGAGTTCAGGGATACCTCTGCCCTTGACTGGAATGTCTGTGAGTCCTGTACATCACACAAGCACCATCTGTGCCTCTGCTGTTTCCAGGTCTCAGGAGGCTGTTACTTCACTGCATGTATTTAACAGGAAGAAGGGTGCCTTCTCTTGGCCCCAGGGCTCAGTCACACTGAAAAGAGGCAGGAGCAGAGCTGCAGGCCTCTCCATGTGGTGTGGGGAACACACTGCAGTTGTGGCTGAACCCTACTGTGGTGCCATCTTTGATAAAGGGCCAGCTTTGTCTCTCTTTTGGTGTTGTGGAGGAACAAAAGAGGGTTGTCCCTAGATAAAAAGGCTGTTGAATGTGAAGAGTGAGGATGGAGGATGCAGGATGCGTGCTCCTTTTCAATGAGAGGACTTAAAAGTGACTCCAAGTCACCACAAACTCAATTAGTTTGAAAGTGATGGTAAGAACAAAGACCCCCAAGGGAGCTTCCCCAGGCTGTGAGCAAAACCAGTTGCTGTCAAGAAACACTTTGAAGTTTGCTCAAAGCCTGATCCCTGTAGCCATGTCTTGGGAGGGATGCCATTGGTGCCTAGGCTGCTTAGGTGTTTGTGCAGATCACAATCTGGAGACAGTTGCCTGCAGTATGCGAACCCATTTATCTCAGAGCTGTGCACGTTCTCACCTGCTGAGGGAGGGCCTGGTATAAGTATCAGGGATACTGGACACGTCTTTGTGTTTCCCAGGGTGCAGTATGCAGGACCCGCTAGCTGTGGTCTTCTTTGCAGGCCTCTTACATGCTTACATCTTTGCCAGTAAGTTCCTCTTTCCTTCTTGCTGCTTTGGCCTCTTGCATAGGAGAGAAAAGGGCTTGTGTGGGTGTCTGGTGTGAGGCTGTGCACAAGCTTCCTTTGTGTCTGATGTTTCTGTATGGGCATGGTGTAGGTTTTCTGCAGTGCTTTGCTGTGAGCAGCATGGAGGATTGTCTGCACTTGGCAAATAATTTGGGGTTTGTCTTGGAGAAAGCTGCTGTGCAGAAATCTTTAGGGAGTTTAGTGCCCATGAGCTGCTGCGTGAGATTACCTGACCTCACACTGCAGTAACATGGAAGTAGAACAGAGCAGGGGACTGATGTCCTGAGATAAACCACTACAGAACACAGTGTTTTCTTGCAGGAATTAAACAGATGGGTGTTTGGCCCAATTAGCCAGGTCTGAGAAGTCAAAGGTGCCATGCCTATTTATAAATGCTCTAGATCTCTTCCTTGTGCTGAATCTGTTTTGTTTCAGGAGAGCAGGTGTCTGGAGACTGGTGCTCAGCACTCAGTGCCTCCTCCCAGCTGAAACAGGAAAGGTGATGAATTATAACTGGGGCAATGCTGGGCTTGGTGGTTTGTGACTGCAGGTGCTGTCGCCATCAGCAGAGAGGACAAGCAAGGGAACCTGTTTGCAGAGAGGGGCTGCTGCAGGAGGCAGAGCCATTTCCTCCATGTTGGGCATGGTGAGTTCCCCTTTCACCCACAAGAAACCAGGATCCTTTATGCTTCCCCATTCACATCCTGCCCATCATCCCTCGGATGTTTCTTTATGTTGAAATTATCCTAGTGCCTTTTCCCTTGGGATTAAGGACAGAAGTACTCTGGAGACTCTTCACCCTGATTATCCAACAGTTAGAGTGTGCTTTGTGAAATAGTAATTGATGAGTAGCCTGGCCCCCAGACCTGCTCATCTGCACCAAGGAGGCTTCATTTTCTGTGTCGGTGTGCTGCAATGTGGTTGAATTTTGTGGCTGAATTCTGGGTTTACTTCTGTTTGGTACCGCGTAAGTTTTAGGACATCTGCAGACTTTCACTTCCCAGGATTAGGGTTGGAAGGGCTGTCAGCAAGACAGCGGGATTCCCTGGCTTTACTGTGCAGATAAACCAGGAAAAAGCTCTGTTTGTTCACCAGAACAGAAGCCTGTGGCCTCCAGGAGTAGCCTTTGGCCTCAGTTCCCCTTTGCAGTGGTAGTTAGGCTGCATGAAGTGAGCTTCAGCTGTTTTTAGCACAGGTATGTGAAAATGGCTTTAAACTCTATAGCTAGAAGTCTGAGATTTCCTGGGTTTTTTCAGTGCCTGAGAGCAGTACTTGTACAAATTTAGCCTTTAGTGTTTGCAAAGTATTGTATTCTTGTGTGTGAACAGTAGGAGTTGTAAAATGATCATACCCAAGTCGAGAAATATCACAAGTGGTGACAACTTGTCATCTCCATAGGAAACAACTTTAGAAGAGTAAATAATGATGAAAATGGTAAAAATATTGATAGATAACAATAAAAATAACAAACATGGCCTCTGGGTATGGGAGGGCAGGAGTTAACAGTGTCTTCAGCTGGAAAAGCCTCCTTTGTGAAGTGACCAACTGTCTTCGGCCTTGCTGTGAGTGAGGAGCATCCACAGACATCACCGCCAGGAATGACTGATACATTGCAAATTGCTACCTGGCTTACTGCTTGCTGACTTCTCTGGCAAAGAAATCCTTAGGTGGCTGGCAGCAGTTATAGCTCAATGCAAGTTTAATGGCCCTACCTATTTCCTGGTGTCAGGCAGCATGGTGGTGGTAGCTATCTCGCACACTGGGTCTGCAACTCCAGCAGGTTAAAGCAAATGAATTACAGTGGTGTTGAACTACTCAGTGGGCACTTCTAAGGCCAGTTTTCTTCCCGATTAAATGATGAAATGAGGATTTATGTCAGTCAACTGTTTGAGTAGGGACAGCACTATTGGGGCAAAACAGCTCATTTTAGATGGGTTTCCAGAAGAAACAGCCATTTGCCAACAACCATTGGTCTTTTGCAAATTCAAAATGCAGCAGAGTAAACTTGGATGCCGTGGTCCCGTGTCTCCCCTGTTCCCACCTTCCCATCTTGTCTGTAGTGCTCATGTGGCAATGCACATGTTTGGGGAGCTGTGAAACTGGGATTTGGCAAGTTAGGGCTGCTCACACAGCTCTGTGAGCAGATTCACCAGGCTCTGGGCATGGGGTGCTGAGTTTCTTTCTGCCCTGAATCTGCTGGGTGCTCAGGCTAGTTCAGTATGTTCAAAATCTGCTGTTCAGTATTCACATTCTCCCTTTGCTAATTGATATATTCATCTGTTCTCACCACATCCTTTGTGGGCTCACTAAAGAAAAGAAGACCTACCGTTTCCTAGTGAACTTTTACTTGCATTCTTTTTGTTCTATAATGCACTTATCAGTCTGTTACAAAATGTTTCACTTCTCCTCTCCGAAGACAGTAGACATGTCTGCAAAGGGCTTTCTCTCTAGGATTTCCACAAGCACTCATATTAAGGAATCTGTCTCCCAGGCAAACTTCCCAGGGTTGGACCATGTTTTTTTGTTCAGTGTTTATGTTGTACTCAGCCCTGGTTTGAGCTTGAGCCTTCCCAGCATCATGCAAATAGTGAAGAGTAATCTTTTTGTCTATCTTGTGTTTCACAGATGTCTCTGGCAGTCCTGTCAGCATGGATGTTGGAAAATGCTGGTCTAGCTGCCTGTCCCAGTGGGTCAGTTTCCCCCACCCCAGCCTCCAGGGGCTCTCCAGACACTCCTCCATGCTCGACTTCCTTAGAAGCAAGAAGGTGAGAAAAGTGTTTGTGTCACCACTGTGGTGGGAGTGGTTGGGTCTGGGTGAAGGTCATTCGCTGATGCCTGGAGCTATGGTCTTACACGTGTTTTAAAATACCTGGTTTTGGCTTCTGTACTGCAGAAAAGCCATCATTGAGCCTTTGCTCCTCCATTAGCCAGCAAGCAGTGGATGATGCAGGCTAAACAAATAGAAACTATCCAGCAATGCTGGATAACTTGGGGCAGAGGAGGGCCTAGAGTTCAGCTGAAGGGCTATCACAGCACCTACCCAGGCAGCACCCATGTGTATTTCTGTCCTTCTCCAGCACCAGGAGCAAGACTCAACTCTCTAAACCACATCTGGTGTACGTGAGAGCTGGTGTGCTATATGTAGAGGGGTTGGAAGCCTTTTTCTGCCTGGTTGAGCAAATCTGGCAGGACCTGTGATTTCACAATGGATATCTGGCCTTTGAGGTGCTGGTGTCATTCCCTTTTCATGTGCCACATGTCACTTTTAGGAGGGACTAGAAGGAGCCTGTGCATTTGGGAGCACAGCTACACACAGGCTGTGATCCTTTCCTTATCCCAGTAGAGCTGACTGCCTGAAGTCCCATCTCCACTAGGATAACTAACCCTGGAGAGGGAAGGGAAACAAGCCCTGCAGGATGCTGCACATGTGCGTCCTGTGAGTGTTCACGTGGGGGACTGTAACTGAAAAATCCTGTTGCCACACATCCCACTGTTGTCACCACTGTGGCATTGCTGGTGCAACATCTTCCAGGCAGGCAGGTTCACATTTATTCCCCAGAGCTGTCATCATGATGACCTTCCAGATCAGAAGCCTGGGGTGAAATGAGGACCTCTTTGGCCAGTAGAGTTAAGCTGATCGTAGTAGGGCTTTGAGAAATAACCAGTTTTGATATCAGTGTGTCAAAAGCTGAGGTCATCTCGAGGTCAGAAATGTTTTTGTGAAGGATCTGATGCTGGAAGTTGTTCTTTGTGGCATGTTTTTACCTCTTGCCCTGTTCTGTGCAGCTGCAGCTCAGGCACCCCGCCTCACCGCTGCGGCCAGAAGACAGGCGTGCCTGCCCGCTGGGTTCCTGCTGCGAGCCTGCACACCTGCACGTGGAGCGGCTTCTGCTCCTGGAGGGCGTTTGGGAGGTGGAAGTGGTCGATGGCTGTCACTGCAGCACGTGCCCCGAGGAGTGTCTCCGTCTCCCAGCTCTGAAAACCTTCTTTCCAGACTCTCCCTGGGAGGTCACGGTCGATGTGGGGAAATGCTCTGACCCAACCTACAGCGCAGGTATGGGAAAAGCAGAGAGCTGCCCTCCCTCCAGGAATATGGGGACGAGGCCTTCTGTATGACCAGTGCCAACATCAGGGCTCAGAGCATGATCTAACAATGCTCCAGTCTGCTACACAAACCCTCTTGGTCTTGGGCTGGAATGTGATTTTATATTGTCAGGGTTTGGGGTCTTTTTCCCTTCTGTTCCTGGGCCCTTACAGCACAGGTCTGCAGGTGAAATGGTAATTCTCTACTCCTGCCCGTGGTGACAGAATGGAAATACAACCACTTTGTGTTACAGGGAAGTGTTCTCTGACCAGAGGTCATAGAAACAGAGCAACCGAGGCTGAGAGGGACCTTGGGGGTCTCCACTCCAACCTCCCCGCTGAAAGCAAGAAAAAAACCCCTGATGATAAAAGTTCTGCTGAGAACAGACCACTTAGCATCACTAAAAATTCAGCTTCCTTTCTGTCAGTCTGAAATGCCTTTTCATCCCAGCACCAGTGAGCTACACTGGTGTTTCAAAAATCACTTGGAAATGGAAACTCCAAACTAAATAATTCCAGACAGATCAAAATCTTCCACTGGGATAAAGCTGAAGTGGTTTGTCCTGGTGTGCTGTCTTGTGAGCTCACTGCAAGGGGGTTGAGCTAGATGACCTTTAGAGGTCTTTTCCATCCCAAACCAGTCTAATTCTGTGGTTCTGTGATTCTATGAAAATGACCTGAGTCTCATCACTGAAGATGAACTGATGTGGTTTTCTCAGAATGGAAAGTCGTTTTGAAATTATATTCCACAACCACTTGAGAAAATCAATTCTCCTGGAATTTGCTGATGTCCTTTTCTTGGCATTTCTGCATGTAGTACTGTCACCTTAAAACCTTCCCGTCAGCTCCTGTGACACAGCTGTGCAGCCGCCACTAGAGAGGGACAGAGACCAATGCGAGGCCTAACGTGAGCTTGAAAAGTAGCAAAAGGGCCTGAGCTCTAGTGCTGGGGAAGCCAGATGGGTGCTGGGGAAACCAAACACCGAGGGGCTCTGCTGCAGCTGTGAGAGCTGGAGAGGGTCCACACAATGGCACCGGGGCTCTCACAGCCCTGCGGCTTGTGTAATCCACTGCAGAACACAGCAAGTGGAAGAGAAAATTAGGCAGTGTGAAGTGCTTTTTTCCAGAGGTGGGAGAATTGGCATTTGCTTCCCAGACTGGTGACTGGAAGGTGCTGGACGATGCTGTTGTTCCCGGGGTGGCTAATTAGGCGGTGGCTCATTCAGTGATAATGGCCCAGGGCTGGGAAATGTGGACTCGCCCCTAGGTTTGCCTCTGCCCTAGGGCAGGTCTCTGCACTTTCCTTCTGGATTTTCCCCTGTAAAGTCAGGCTGACACTTTCAGTGTCATGTTAAAGAAAGGACGCGTCGGGGGAGAGGGGAGGGTGGGGCTGGAGAAGGATGTTAAAAATCGCTCAGAAATACTGGCATCAAGAAATCAATTGTCATTTTGTGTCTCACTCTTAAGGCATCCCAGAGAGGTTTGCTTTCAAAAAAGGCTTTTCCTTCCCCAGCCCCATCCTGGAACAAAGAAATCTGCTCCAGCAGCTGCTGAAGTAGCTGGGAAGGGGCAGGAAACTCTCACAACCACTTTAGAGCCTGGAACCCAAAATAAATCCTGAAGGACCCACACCCAAGGGCTGGGGCAGGGCAAGACTAGGTCCTATTTAGAGCCAAAAACCCAAGACTGACCTAGCCATCAACTTTGTCATCTTTGTTCCCCTCCTCTAGCTCATGAAGTGGAGGTTTTAATCCTGATTTGCTTGATGAGGGAAGGAAAAGCTGGGAGGTTTAGCAGATAAATGATTTCTTTCTATATGTTTATGTATGTTCATACTGAGCCAGGCAGGACTGTCTGTGCCTGTTTCCTTCCAACAGGACATGAGTTGTTGCTAGAGGAGCCGGTTTCTCCTCTGCAGCTGCTGAGCCCCAGCCTGGGCCGACTAGGACCTACCATGGAGGTGGTGAGTCCTGGCTTCAAGGTGACACAGCAGCAAAGATGCAGGCTTTCAGTGTCCATGCAAAGGTCCCCTTCACCAGCTCTTTTGAGTGTCTTCCTTAACAGACTAGGTGTGTCAAAACTGAGCAGAACTTATTTTTGCACTGGGATTTTTCATGATGTTAAAGCTTGAATGGGGTAAGAAAAGGCAAAGCAGGACTTGGTCCTGCCCCCTAGAACCGGGGTCATCACTTCTCTTCCCTTTCCTCTCTTATTCTAGCCTTCCTCTGTCCCATGATGCAAGTAGGACAGATGTGGAGAGATTGCTTCCATCATCCCAGCCGTGGCTAGCTCATCTGCTTGCATGAAAAGCTGAGAGCCCAGCCCAGAGCAAATCCTTGGAGGTGCCTGAGGGAATATATCCCCTGGAGAGCTGGTGACACTGGCTGCAGCACCCCAGAAGCCCGTCCAGGGCGCAGCAGTCTGGCATCTCCAGAGAGAAATGCTAAATGAGCATACATTAAGTGGCGTTCCACACCTCCTTGCTGTGAGAGCATGTCTCTGGAAACAGCACTGTCACAAATATTTTATGTTCAAGGACCTTTTCTGCTAAAGGTAATGTGGACTAGATCAGCCTGTTTCCCCAGAGATGGGGCTCTGACAGGCTCAGGTGCAGGATTCACAGTTTGCACCCAGAAAAACATTTTTTGCCCTGTGAAACTGAGATGGAGGAACAAAACCTGTCACAGAGGCCCTGGGCTGGTGAAGAAATGAGCCCCAAACTCTCAGACAGAGATACTCCCACAGGAAACAGCATTTTCCACATCGGGTTCTGGACACTGGAGATTGACACTGCATCTGTGCCACAGAGTGGACTCCCAGGAAAGATGCTGCAGCCATACAGGCCTCAGATGCAGCCCCAGCTTAAATTCCTTCTTGTTTCCTTGCAGATGGACTTTTCTGTGTGCCCACAAAGTTCAGTACTGCTCTAGTCAAAAACCCCCAAGGTGTGGAGGTGGTTCAGACACTGGAGAACTGCGAAATGAAGGGAGAATGCTATCGTGTTTCCCAGGTGGAATCTTACTATGAAACTGTGCACAGCTCCGCAGGACGCAGGGAGGAACGGCTCAAGGTTGGTTTCCTGTGGCTTGGCCTCCTCTCTGGTGGACTCAGCTGTGCTGCTGGGCCCACACATAGGGGTTGAACAGGCAGGTGGGTGCTCTGACGTGGGCAGCTTAAGCCTAGTAAAGCTAAGCACTCTCTGGCAGCAAACTATAGTGGTAAAAATCTCACTTTTATATTATCTTATGCTATAAAATATATTTTACTGCGACTAATTTGTATATACATCAGTGCTATAAAGTAACAATGGCCTTTTCTTTGGGGTGAGGATTTCTTCAAAAAATATTTAAGGGAGCAGTGAGATACTTTAAAAAACTATCTAATTGTTAAGTATCTTTTAAGCTCAGTTCAATAGAGACTCTTCTTTCTACATCAACATACTTTAGTGGACAGGGACCCCTGAATCAGAAAACACTGGTATGCTCCCAAAATACTTCTTACAAGCTTTCCTTTTCTGCTGCCCTTTCTCAAGGGTGTACTTTCAGCAGAGGATGGAGGGCCGGCAGAAGGTGCAGTGACCGGTGGCCAGTCCCTGGGGTGGCCCCAGTGAGGTGTTGCAAGGGATTTTCAAGCCTTTGTTTTGCAAATCTTTGCAGGAAATTGACGTGGGAAGGTGCTTGGGCAGCTGCTCCTCGGGGGATCCCTGCTTGCTTAGGTAAGCACAGCTGCCTTTTACTGGCCCTTGTCGTTCTGGGCACATCTGCACGCATCCAGAGGCAGGTTTGAGCTGTCGTTCCTTTCAAGTAAAGCATCTGCTGCTCCTGGGGCAGAACCTGAGAGGATTACACAGGAGCAGATTTTGGGTCACCCTGTGGGCCGTGTCTAACCATGTAGGGACAAAGCTGAGGCAGAGCAGTGTTTGCAGTGGTGCTACAGCAACAGACTGCTGCTGGGTTGCTACAAGGGATGAAGAATAACCTGCAGACAATGATGCCCAATTTGGCTTGTTGGGCAACTGGTTATAGTAGCAGACACGGATGGGTCCTGGCAGTAGCTTTCTCCAGCCTGGGATGTGCCATTCACCTGCTGCAGTGCCATGGGGCAGGGGGAGGAGGAGAGGAGCGCTCTGGGGCAGGGCGAGTTAAACAGTTGTTTCAGGGCAGAGGGGCAGCACTTCGTGTTGGTTCCAGGTACAAAACCGCAGCAAATGCAAAGGGAAGCAAATCGGATCCCGAAGGAAGAAATAACCCCTGCTTTACGCAGGCTAAGGGAGGAGACAGTTCAGAGTTACACCAGGAGTAAGGAATAAATACTGCCAGGAGAAAGCTGCCTCCCGTCTCCCCCCACCCTGGTCCAAGGGCATCTGCACTTTTTCCGGGTGATGAAATGTAGGGCCCTGGGTCGTGGTGGGAGCAGGGGTCCTATTGTGTTTGTCTCTTTACTGCAGGGAGTCACAAGGTGGAGAGAAGTGTCTGGTTTGGGCAGAAGCTGTCTCCAGCCGCTGTGCCCCTGACCAATACGACGTACACACGTTCAGGAGCCGCCGAGATCGCGTTCGCACTGTAGTTGCCATCCGGCAGTGCAAGTGTAGGGGGTAGCGGCCCCGGGGAGCTACAGGTGGGCTCCTGCAAGACCCCTGCCAGACTGTCTGTAGTATATGTAAATTAAAGAAGGCTATTTTTTTGAATAAAAGCTATTTTAAACAGTGCTTGTATAAAAGAACCCTCTAAAAAATGTTTTGCAGCTTGTAAAATAGACATCAGGGGCAATTAGCACCTGCTTGGGGCTCTGCTGTGCAGCTCCGTCTGACCAAGCATCCCAGGAGGATGTGAGGTGGAGGGATATGACCGTCTGGCACGGGATGGGGGTGGCACTGGCCAGGCTGCTTCCATTTACAAAATGTGGAGAAGGAGCCTGAGAGGAGAGGGACACAGGTAGGTAAAGAACATTGGGGCAGAGATGTCCCCTCTGCAGGCAGCCCTAGTTATCCTGAAGGACATGCTGCTGGTGAACCGGGAGGAGGAAGGAAACAAACCAGAGGACACAAATTGTTTCCTCTGTCAACTAAATCAAGCCAGTCATTGCCCCTCTGCCTATTCTGGGTAATTAACACCCCTTTCACCTATCAGGCATGAGGTTAGAATAAGTTATAGACACCAACTGGGCAAGTAGCCTTCAGCTTATCGACTATAGTGTTGGCCTAGAAGAGCTTTGGCTGATGCCTGTGGCACCAGGGAGCAGTGCTCAGTCCCTGCCGGCAGATGGACAGATGAACCTTCCCTTCTCTGTGCCAAGCCTCTCACAGAGCTCATACCTTTGGGCTCATTTACAGGGTTCATGGTAAGATCTAACAGGCTTTCATAATCCTGCTCTTTATATCTGATGCATTGGTGGGTATTGTATAATGCTAATTCTTCTATTCAGTCACATGGCATTAAACCAAATGGCAAATGTAAAGAGCCCGAGTGTACTGTGTCAACACTTCCACCTTCACCAGCCTGGTTTCTCTGAGATTGGGGAATAAAAGCAAAGGAATTGGCTTTCATCCAATCATGCAGAGTCACAGAATCACGGAATCATTAGGGTTGGAAAGGACCCTCAAGATCATCTAGTCCAACCGATAGCCCTACACTACTCTTATCCCTAAATCATCCCCTGAAGAAACACATCCATCCTCTTTCTTAAAAACCTCCAAGGGATGGTGACTCCACCACCTCCCTGGGCAGCCTTTTGCGATATCTCACCACTCTTTCAGTAAAGAAATTCTTCCTAATATCTAATCTAAACCTACCCTGGCTCAGCTTAAGCCCATTCCCTCTAGTCCTGTCACTAGTCACAAGGGAGAAGAGGCCAACAGTCACCTGTATACAGCCTCCTTTCAGGTAATTGAAGAGAGTGATAAGGTCTCCCCTCAGCCTCCTCTTCTCCAGGCTAAACAACCCCAGCTCCCTAAGCCTCTCCTCATAAGGCCTGTTCACCAGACCCCTGATTGCCCTTCTCTGCACCTTCTCCAGTACCTCAATATCCTTCCTATACTGCAGTGCCCAAAACTGCACACAGTACTCAAGGTGTGGCCATGGGGTTCTTGTGATATTTCATTAACGCTGAGCATTCAGGAATTTGCAGCAAATGCCTTTTAACCCCCAGAAAGCCAATTGGCTTTTTTTTTTTTTTAAAATAAAAGGTCAATTTCAGTTTTGTTCCTTCTGCTGCTGAGTTACTGCCACAGTCCAGAGCCCGGCAGAACAGCAGGCAGAAGCTGCAGCCCCTGGGACCATTAGTTCTCTGCTGGAACCCTGCTGTGCACTGAACCCCTCTTTGCACTGAACTGCTGTGCACTGATCCCTGCTTTGCACTGAACTTCACTGTGGTCTGAGCTCACCAGGCTCCTTGGTGCAGCCACTGCCGCGCAGGGGGACGCGCAGCCTGGGCTGCCTCTGCTGCATGAAGGATTCCTGGGCTCCCCAGCCTCCACACCTGAGAAGGACATGGGATGGGGACACTGATGTGTCACCGAGACTCTCGGTGCTCCTCAGTCCCGGCAGAGGCTGCAGCGTGGGGCAGCATGAGCTGCTGCAGCAGGACAGGGATGAGAAGGGAATGTGGATGCAGCGAGCTCAGCTGTTGGTGAGCTACATTCCTCCATACAAAGGTCCACCTGTTTGTCCCATTAGCGCCATCATTAAAAACCAGTTAGTCTCCTACAGAGAGCAAAGGCAGCCCAGGCCCAGCCAGGGCCTTGCAGAGGGGCTGCAGACCCAGGAATCTCCTCCCCGGCCCCGGAGTGCTGGAGTAGGCTGGCCTCCTCTCCCATCTGTGTACTGGGAATAATTGGTGCAGGGCAGCCAGGAGCCCAGCTTCACACCTTGTTAGCATGGCAATTAGCTCTCTTTACCTTCCTGATGGCTCTTGTGCATATTTGACTCCACTCCATCTTTCCAGGGAGTTATAAATGCAGCGCAGGGGAAGCAGGAGGGAGTAGAGCTGGAGCAGGAGCAGCAGAGCCATGCTGGGAGCCATCCTGCTGCTACTGGCCCTGGCCAAGCCAGTGTGCCCGGGTCTGGCCGGTGCGGCGAGCCGAAGGGCCGAGGCGCTGAAGAGGCTCCTGGAAGTCTTTGGCATGGAAGACCCTCCAGCCCCCCCGGCTCACTTCAAGCAGCCACCCCAGTACATGGTGGATCTATTCAACACTGTTGCCAACGCAGACGGTGTCACTAAGAACCCGGACATCCTGGAGGGCAACACGGTCCGCAGCTTCTTGGATAAAAGTAAGGACAGGAGGTCTCTGCAGTTTTGGGGACAGGGCTGTGGGAAGGGTCCAAGTGTGGCTGGCAAAGGTGCTGCGTCTGGTTTGGCTCCTTTTCTCAACCTGTCCTTGCCTACAGCTCACAGTGAGAAGATGAGGTTCCTGTTCGTCCTCTCTAGCGTGGCCAAGAATGAGAAGATCCTGACAGCAGAACTGCATCTCTTCCGCCTCTGGCCGAGGGCCACCGATGGGCCCACAAGGCACCACTTCTGCCAGGTGAGGAGGGGGACAGGACAGGACAGGATGAGGATGGGAGTGGGGAGAGAATGAGGATAGGGGTGGGGACAGAATGGGGATGGGGTTGGGACCAGGCATGTGCCACATCCTGTGCCCAGGGGTGCCACTGGCATGCTGTGGTCACTCAACTGCAGCAGGAGCACTGCCTGGCTCTGTGAAATTCGTACAATGAAATGTTGCTCTTCTGTACAGAGGGTCACCATGGTCTAACACTGGTGGGTTCTTAAATAGCATTTCTGTTTGTGCACCTGCAGGTTGTGACAAATAAAACCTGACAACTCCCTCACCTTCCACCTTTTTCGTTCCCCAGTATTCATGTCCAGGGTCTTTCCCCTCAGGCAGGACACGCTGGTGGTAAGTGACCTTTGCTGCCTTCCCCAGGTCAGTGTCTACCAAGTGCTGGAAAAGAGCAAGCCGGATGCCCCAGGAGGGAGGAAGCTGCTGGCAGCCAGACTCGTCTCGCTGCAGGGCTCAGGCTGGGAGGTCTTTGCCATCACCCAGGCTGTGAGTTGCTTTCCTCCTGGTTTGGGTGGCACGGAGGGAGCCCAGGGGGCTTGCATGCAGGAGCTTTTTCACAGAATCACAGAACTTACCTGGGTTGGAAGAGACCTCCAAGATCATCAAGTCCAACCCTTAATTCTACACTATCATGATTACTAGATCATGGCACTAAGTGCCACATCCAGTCTTATTTTAAAAACCTCCAGGGATGGTGAATCCACCACCTCTCCGGGCAGGCCATTCCAATGCCTGATTACTTGCTCTGTAAAGAATTTTTTTCCTTATATCCAGCCTAAACCTTCCCTGGCAGAGCCTAAGCTCATGTCCTCTTGTTCTGTTGCTGGTTGCCTGGGAGAAGAGACCGACCCCCACCTGACTACAACCTCCTTTCAGAGAGTTGTAGAGAGTGATGAGGTCACCCCTGAGCCTCCTCTTCTCCAGGCTAAACAACCCCAGCTCCCTCAGTCTCTCTTCATAGGACTTGTGCTCAAGTCCCTTCACCAGTTTTGTTGCTCTTCTCTGGACCCACTCCAGCACCTCGATATCTTTCTTGAACTGAGGGGCCCAGAACTGAACACA